>CM033644.1:36131149-36717873 GCA_019512145.1 Engystomops pustulosus
CATCTATTGTCAGTAGTGCAGTAATGATGGGTCAGTGTTATCTATATGGAGGTCATTGTACAGGGAGGGAAGGAGATAAGCTGTGACATCACCTATTGGCAGTAGTGATGTAATGATGGGTCAGTGTTATCTATATAGAGGTCATTATACAGGGAGGGAGAGGAGATAAGCTGTGACATCATCTATTGTCAGTTTTGATGTAATGACGGGTCAGTGTTATCTATATAGAGGTCATTGTACAGGGAGGGGAGGAGATAAGCTGTGACATCACCTATTGTCAGTAGTGATGTAATGATGGGTCAGTGTTATCTATATAGAAGTCATTGTACAGGGAGGGAGAGGAGATAAGCTGTGACATCATCTATTGTCAGTTTTGATGTAATAATGGGTCAGTGTTATCTATATGGAGGTCATTGTACAGGGAGGAGGAGGAGATAAGCTGTGACATCATCTATTGTCAGTAGTGATGTATTGATGGGTCAGTGTTATCTATATAGATGTCATTGTAAAGGGAGGGGGAGGAGATAAGCTATGACATCATTTATTGTCAGTAGTGATGTAATGATGGGCCAGTGGTATCTATATTGAGATCATTGTACAGGGAGGGGAGGAGATAAGCTGTGACATCACCTATTGTCAGTAGTGATGTAATGATGGGTCAGTGTTATCTATATAGAGGTCATTGTACAGAGAGGAGGGGGAGAAGATAAGCTGTGACATAATCTATTGTCAGTAGTGATGTAATGATGGGTCAGTGTTATCTATATGGAGGTCATTGTACAGGGAGGAGGAGTAGATAAGCTGTGACATCATCTATTGTCAGTAGTGATGTAATGATGGGTCAGTGTTATCTATATAGAGGTCATTGTACAGGGAGGGAGAGGAGATAAGCTGTGACATCACCTATTGTCAATAGTGATGTAATGATGGGTCAGTGTTATCTATATAGAGGTCATTGGTCAGGGAGGGGTAGGAGATAAGCTCTGACATCACCTATTGGCAGTAGTGATGTAATGATGGGTCAGTGTTATCTATATAGAGGTCATTGTACAGAGAGGAGGGGGAGAAGATAAGCTGTGACATCATCTATTGTCAGTAGTGATGTAATGATGGGAAATAGTGATGTCACAGCTTATCTCCCCCATCCCTGTACAATGACCTCTATATAGAAACACAGACCCCATCATTACATCATACTGACAATAGATGATGTCACAGCTTATCTCCTCCCCTCCCTGTACATGACCTCTATATAGATAACACTGACCCGTTATTACATCACTACTGACAATAGATGAGTGTCACAGCTTATCTCCTCCTCCTGTACAATGACCTCTATATAGATAACACTGACCCATCATTACATCACTACTGACCAAGATGATGTCACAGCTTTATCCTCCCCTCCCTGTACAATGACCTTATATAGATAACACTGACCCATTATTACATCACTATTGACAATAGAGATGTCACAGCTTATCTCCTCCCCTGTACAATGTCCTCTATATAGATAAACACTGACCCATCATTACATCACTATTGACAATAGATGATGTCACAGCTTATCTCCTCCCTCCCTGTACAAGACCTATATAGCTAACACTGACCCATCATTACATCACTATTACAATAGATGATGTCACAGTTTATCTCTCCCCCTCCATGTACAATGACTCATATAGATAAACACTGACCCGTCATTACATCACTACTGACAATAGATGATGTCACAGCTTATCTTATCCTCCCTCCCTGTACAATGATCTCTATATAGATAACACTGACCCATCATTACATCACTACTGACAATAGATGGATGTCACAGCTTTCTCCTCCCCCTCCCTGTACAATGACCTCTATAGAGAAACACTGACCCATCATTACATCACTACGACAATAGATGATGTACAGTTTATCTCCTCCCTCCATGTACAATGACCTCTATATAGATAACAAGACCCGTCATTACATCACTACGACAATAGATGAATGTCACAGCTTATCTCCTCCTCCCCTGTACAATGTCCTCTATATAGATAACACTGACCCATCTTACATCACTATGACAATAGATGATTACACAGCTATCTCCTCCCTCTCCCTGTACAAGTGACCTCTATATAGATAACACTGACCCTCATTACATCACTACTGACCATTGACTGACAATATGTTAGGGAATTACTTTATAAGCGTGTTTTGGATTTTGTATTTCATGCATGGTTGTATGAAGTGTCCTGAAAGTTGTGTGGCGTTTCTTGGAAGCAGGGAGCGATGATTGCTCTCTCTGTGTCACAGCCTATTGCACTTTTGCATTGATGTGGACTGACTCACAGTCACAATATTGTAACTGCAACCTGTTCTCAGCTCTGATCCGATTTCGAATCTGATCCTCTCCTCTCCGTGTCACTTGTTGGCCGATGCTCTGTAAAACGGCTTGGAGCAAAGCTTTGGGGACAAACAATTATCAGGAATGTGACTGTTTCACAGGAGATTTGGTTTACACCAGATGAGGTTGCCGCATATAATGGTGGGAGATTTGTAGATATAAAAGAGGTGGTATTTTATGAGGTTATGTTCAGGGATTTATGTAAGCGCGATGATCTGTTTGAGGATTTTTCTAACTTAAAGTAAATCCCACTCAATCGACAGACATCACTTGATATGGCGTGATTCTGAAAATGACCTCCAAACTTTTAGGCACTCTATAATTAAAGTGATGGATGAACTTTAGACATTCTGACATGCGACTGAGATCTGTATGAAAATGTGTTACTGGAAGGATGGAAGGTATTTGATCTTGAACAAATCACTAAATTCTCACTTCTGATGTGAGGATTAGAATACCTGGTTGCGTTTTGCCAAAAATAGCCAAAACTTAAAGGATTCTGTTTGACCTTGTGACCCCTCTAATAAAACTACTGGACCTCTGTTTTACAGATCGCTCGTATACCAAAATGTCACGCGCTACGTAAGAATATCCCTCCAACATCTAAGCAAATGAGCTGAGAAGAGTCACTTTTTGCCTGAGATGAGTCACTTTCAAACGCTGGATGAGGATTCACTTCAGGTGGTGCTTTATTTGAGCTCTGTAATACCTATAACCATGTTAAAGACCTTGACTAGATGCAATAAAAGACATACAGACAAGTACTTGGAAATGTGAGCTACAGATATATCCAATACCTACCGTATCTCTGGTTTTACAACACACAATCTGATGCGTTTGAAAGATAAGATTTATTTCTCAATAACACTCACCGGCACCTTTATAGGTACACCCTGTCCAACTGCTCGTTAACACTTACTTCTAATCAGCCAATCACATGCGGCAACTCAGTGCATTTTAGCCATGTAGACATGGTCAAGACAATCTCCTACAGTTCAAAACGAGCATTCAAGTAGGGGAAGAAAGGTGATTTGAGTGCCTTTAAAATGGCATGGTGGTTGGTGCAGAAGGGCTGGTCTGAGTATTCAGAAACTGCTGATCTACTGGGATTTTCACGCACAACATCTCTAGGGTTTACAGAAAATGGTCCGAAAAAGAAAAAAAACATCCAGTGAGCGGCAGTTCTGTGGGCGAGAAAATGCCTGTGTTGATGCAGGGTCAGAGGAGATGGGCAGACTGCGGTTCGAGCTCATAAGAAAGGCAACAGTGACTCAAATCGCCATCCGTTACAACCAAGGTAGGCAGAAGAGCATCTCTGAACGCACAGTACGTCGGACTTTGAGGCAGATGGGCTACAGCAGCAGAAGACCACACTGGGTGCCACTCCTTTCAGCTAAGAACAGGAAACTGAGGCTACAATAATTCCAAGCTCATCAAAATGGCGACAGTAGAAGATTGGAAAAACGTTCGCTGGTCTGATGAGTCTCGATTTCTGCTGCGACATTCGAATGGTAGGGTAGAATTGGCGTCAACAACAAAATGAAAGCATGGATCACATCCGCCTTGTATCAACGGTTCAGGCTGGTGGTGGTGGTGGTGTCATGGTGTGGGGGAATATTTTTTGGCACTCTTGGGCCCCTTGGGTACCAATTGAGTCGTGCTGTTTGCAACGCCACAGTCTACCTGAGTGATTGTGCGACCATGTCCATCCCTTTATGACACAATGTACCCAACATTGATGGTACTTTCAGCAGGATAATGCGCCATGTCATAAAGCTGGAATCATCTCAGATGGTTTCTTGAACATGACAATGAGTTCACTGTAATCAAATGGCCTCCCAGTCACCAGATCTCAATCCAATAGAGCACTCTTGGGATTGTGGTGGAACGGGGAGTTCAACATCATGGATGTGCAGCCGCAAATATGCGGCAAACTGTGTGATGCCAATCATATCAATAGGACCAAAATCTATGAGGAATGCTTCCAGCACCTTGTGAATCTATGCCATGAAGAATTGAGGCAGTTCTGAAAGCAAAAGGGGGTCCAACCCGTACTAGCATGGTGTTTGATACCTAATAAAGTGGCCGGGGTGAGTGTATATGAATATGGTACTATAAAAGCGCCAAGATAGGGACAACTAAAAGTGATGCATCTCTTCCAGGCTTTTAAAGGGACTCATCTCAGGTAATAAGTGACTCTTTCAGTTCATTTACATGACTTGGAGGAAATTTTTATTGTAAAACAGGTGAGATTTCACATAAGACGGTTTCTTACCATACTTATTTTAGTAATACAAATTGCTCCAAATAATTGTTCTTTTCTGGTATTGTGAGTTTTGTCTTATGTGTACAGAGCCACGGGACGCAACTTTAGTCATTAGCACCATTTGTTGTCCAGGCTTTCTAGCTCACCATTAGAAAGGGTTCCCTAAAGGTTCCCACACACATTTGATGACCTCGGCTAACCTAACGATTTTGATGGAACAGGTCAACCAATAGACATGTGGTATCCCAACTCTTCTGGATGGCAGATATTGGAAAGGTGGGTGATGTTATTATTTTTCCATATCGGATGAAGTCTGTGCTGGGGACAAGCCTACGATTAGGCATATATTGGATTGATAGTGTCATATTTGCGGCTTATCCCTTGGAGTTTAGTAATATGGGTGAAAAATTCCCCATGGTAACATTTGGCTCACTGTTTTCCTATTAAAAGATAAAATGGAGTTAAATTTGATTGTTTTTCAATGGTTGACGGATCATGTATAATTTTTATCCATTTTCTGTCCTGTTCTACAGATGATTTGAGATGTTGACGTGTGACTCTGCCCAGTTGGATGGATGCAGCCAAACATGGCTTCTGAACTCTGCCAGACCATCTCTGTGGCCAAGCTGGAAAAGGCAAAGAATCTTCTTAAATTACCGAAATCTAAACCAACTTTCCACTGAATGGTGAAGGATGAAGGTTCCAGATATCTTGAGAGACTTTACATGAAGCGCAACTCTCTGACTACATGGGTGAGTACAAGTAATTTGCTGCTATTGTGTTCTGACCTCCAGTATCAATAATATAGGGTTGTCATGACCGGGCAGGGCCACTAACATACTGGTAAGAAGTATTGGCATCTATAAATCAGAACCGAGCCTTGATATACATCTCAAGATATGCGGAGGAAAAATCTTAAGAATCTGCAGACCCTTTAGGATAGAGAAATTAACTCATGAACAAAAGAAGAGCAAATAAATAAGACTCGCAAAATTAGGCTTACAAGTCCAGATCATGACAGGAGATGGCGCATCTATATGGCTGCACTTCTTACTAAATGACGTCTGATGCCCACTGATCAGCCAAAGGAATAAAAACAAAGGCTAAATTTTATGGGTCCTCATAGTGGCACTAAAAATACTCCAACTATAAAGGGTTGTCCAATTTCAGCAAATATTCGTATGGTTTGTAAGGAAAAGTTATAAAATTTTCCAATATACTTTCTGTATCAATTCTGCCGGTTTTCTAGATATGGCTTGCTGTCCTGCTAAAGAAAGCTTGATGTCTATTCTATGGTTCTATGTGCTTATTTCTAGTGGATATACATTTTGGCCCTGGCTGTAATGTCACACAGGTGCATGAGTCTTATTATCATAGGAGGTACTCAGAGACATTTGATACTAATGGCTCTCACCTGCCTGTCCATCACATGACCACAGACAGATTTATATCCACAGGAATTAAACATAGAAGCTTTCTTTAGCATGACAGCAAGCAGAGATCTAAAAATCTGCAAGGAAAATTGATACAGAAATTATATTGGAACATGTATAACTATTCCTCACGCAAACAATAGCAATTATTTGCTGAAAGTGGACAACCCCTTTAAGACGAGACCAGAAGTGTGGCTTGATGCAGTAGGTGTGCTCCATGGCTTAGCCTTCCCATATCATAAGACCGTTAGGCAATCATGAACCTGTACATCTGTCTATCAGTTGTCCTTGTTGGGTCACATTTGGTGGTCACTATAATACAAATACATATACAGATCACCATATAAGACCTTCTATATTGGAGGCACTCAGCCCTGTCATCCATCAGTCACACTATGGTCATTGTTGTAGTCACTCAGATCATACAACTGCCATAATACTGCTTGAAACAATGGCAGTGTGGCTCTTCACCCCGACCTCTTAGAAGGAGCAATTGTCTCTAGATGATCAGTGTTATTCCCTTTGGGGTGATGCCACACGTTAGTGTTTTGATTCCGTTTGTAACGGAATCAAAGCGCACAAGGGGCGGCCCGTGGACAAGCACATATGCGTTGTATCAGCGCCCGGTGATTGTATTGTGAAATGCAAGACACAGGGCACTAATTGCCGTTGCATACAGACGCAAATGCTGCAGGGCCGCCCCCCCCAGTGCGTTTTGACTCTGTACAAAACAGAGTCAAAATGCTAACGTGTGACACCAATCGCAGTGTTGTCGCTGCTCAAGGTGGTTCAGTACTGAATCATGTGACAGGAGTAAAATTGTAATGATATCCACAAAGCATAAATCTTTATTTAATCCATTCGGTCACTATGGTATCTAATAATAATTCGTTTGTGTTGCTGATGACCACTTACCCTTTGCCCTTCATCCCACTGGCGGCTTACAAGATGGTAGTCATGGTATACCATAACATAATAGATAGGCACCCTAAGCTATTACATGGTGGGTATTCACATATAGTAATTTCCCTTTCTTGTTCTAAATAAAAATCCCCATCACATTGCAGTGACAGTGCAATTACCAAACTAAATGGCAAATCTACCATCAAAAGCAAGCATGGATAAACAGGAACAATTTACTTGTAATTTCTTATATTGTTATCCATGGCTTCCTCCTTTTAAAATCAACCTTATAATTATGTTATCTCTGTGGCTTGATACTCCTGGGGGTGTTCCAGAGCTCTGCAGCACATAGGGGCTCTGGTACACCCCCAGAGCCCTTCAGGCTAATTAGCATAATTTTGACATGTTGATTTTAGAGGGAAGGAGGCCTGTGGAGAATAATATAAGAAGATAACCATAGTCATGGTTCCTGGGTATCAGAGAATGTGGTTTATAATAGTTTAATCTAAGTAATCTGGTTTTATCTGATGGATTTAGTAGAAGATTCTTTTAAAAATACAACAGTAATTTTTGCCACACTTTTTTCTGAAGACTTACAAAATCTTCTCATATTTTGCAGCCAGAAAATCTCGCCCAGAAGTTACCAAATCTGTGGAATGTAAGTAACTTTTTCCTTACGCTTTATCCATTGTAGCCACTAGAGGGCGTAGTAGATGCTTTATGAAATAAAACTTGTCAATTACTTAGTAAAAATGTAAGTATTTGTTATCAGCAGTGTAGTCTTTTCATTTAAGGCATATTAGTTGTTGCCCTCAAATTAGGATGCAAATTAGGTATAGACGTTGAATTTGTCATCTGAAAGCACCCACATTGGCCAGATATTCTATAACTTTAATGCACATTTTCCAGTAGAGTATCTGGCATCACAGGATCTGCGCTGTTCTGAGTAAGTAGTGTAGTGTCCTCTTGTTTGCCTTAAGGCCACCCAGAACCACCACAGGATGTCCATGCACACAAGGACTTTCTACATTTCCAGCAGTTGCCCTTTACATTAAATGGGAGCTGCATTGAACAATTCTAGTAAAGGGAGCATTTATTGGTACGTTGTTGATACCTGTCTGAAATGGTAGCAACAACTCTTAAATAATAAAGATAAAATATTTGTTATATACATGAATTAACAAGGTTATTATCCTCTTGATCCAAGAATTGCATACTGTAGATATCCTAGACTACTATATTAACTGTAAGGCAGTTTTATTATCTCCATTGTCTCATCTCTATGCTGGTATTGCACCTCTTCACCATTGAAGTCAGTGAACTATGATGCCAGACATGGACAATTATGTAGTCCTTCTTTATGTCATTTTTGTAATCCTGGCTAACATATCCTGAACTAAGTTTTTTTTCATGTAATTTAAATTACTTTGCCTACTGTGCTTTGTATCATTTGCTATATTTACTACATTTTACTTTATACTCTCTATACAAAAACAATCATGGTCACTATCTACTTTGTGATCGATCACACACAATCAAGTCTGATTTTTGTTCTCAATGTTATTACGTGATTTGAGTGTCTGGATGATCATGCTGTGTGCTGAAACACATCAGCCAACATCATTTTCCTGAACATCAATAGCCTTTCCATGTAACATGGACCCGTAATCTTAGTGAAATGGGAAAATTACGTAACAATTGTCAGCCTCCAAACCTGACCTACATTGTTCTACATTACATTGCTTACTTAAACAGAACTGGCACACGCTTTTACACATACACGCTCCGTCAGGTAGGGTATGGAGATGTCATTTCTAGATTTTATTGGCATGTCTTCTGTTACTCTAAAAAATCTTCCCAAAGTCAGGCAAATAAATCCTCTCTCCATTATTTACACAGGAGAGCTGGATAGTTGCAGGGTAGTGTCACTTCAGAATCCCCGTATTCCTTGTACAATATAGTACCATATAAAAGATCTAATCTTTCACATACATCAGGCTTATGGCGTTGTGAGCTACAGAAACCAGACATACCGACAGCTATAGACAAAGTCAGAAAGTTGAGTGCAGATAAAGATTCAGTTCCCGCCTATCTATTAATTGCGTAGTCCAGTTTTAATCACAGAACACATGGCTTGAATTAGGAGTGACCTGCTAATATAATACAAAAAGCATTGTTTTTTGTTTTTCTGGGTCCTATAGTACAAAAAGCTGGAGCTTCTATACGACACTACACCTGCAACCACTAAATTGACTCATCTAATCTACAAAATAATGATGAGAAGAGTCATATTCCTGATTGTGGGGGATTTGTTTATAGGCAAACATGAGATTCAAATAAAATAGGATTCTAGAAAGGACATTTCATATCAACCTGAGGGGGCTAGTAGTTATGGGTAAATGTGGTTACAGGTTATGTTTTAAGATCCTTAGGAGAAAGGACAGTGAATAGGGTCCATGCACACAAATGTATGCTACTCTCTCGAGGAAAAGCCTGCGCGTAGTAGCGTATGACTGACTGGAGAGGAAGACCCATGCCCTCTCCATAGGGAGACATGCACACCAGTGTACAATGCATTTCTATGGTGGTGTATGGGTTTGGTGGCTGCCTTGGTACAGAGATATGGCCACCATATACATATTGTGTGTGCGCATGTGGACCTTAACATGGGGATGCACCTTGTCACTACCTGTCCAGTAGATCTGCTAACTCTGCATTTGCTAGAATGTTATCAGGAAGCAAGATTAATGTAGACAACCCAATTTTCCTTTTCTGTATATTCCTCAACTAGTCATTTTGGATATGAAAGGGAGAAGGACATTGGCAGCAGAGCCCCAATCCATGTGCTCTGTAAGTATGTGGGCCAGAGCGGTCAACGTTCTAATGATTTATAGTGAACTAGAAGTAATATCTATATCTAAACAAATTTTTTATTTTTGGTAGCTATTCCATTAGGTTGTATGTCTTTCAATTTAGGCTGCTTTGTAGCATAGAGTTTTTCAACATTTCAACTTGCAACTTTTTTACTTTCAGAACCCAGAATTGTTGGTATTTACCTGTAGCGTGCATAAAAATTGATGACTTTGTTATTCCATAAAAGATAGGTTTATTACACATAGTTTCAGTCATGGCATAACCTTGTAACTGGCGCCATTCACTTTTTACATTAAAACGTGAACCTACTATTGTTTAGCATCGGATCTGATAAGATATGGAGTTTTTAGTCTAATTTACCTACCGTGGATATAAATAAAGCACTAATTGAACGGGTATCCCAGGTCTTTTTTAATCGCCTTAGGATAAGTCATCTAGTCAGAATCAAGGGGTCTGACTCCTGGCACCCCCAATCTATGGCTTTTTGGTTGCAACACAGCCAGTGAGGTCTGCAATGTCGTCCTATTCTAGGAATGTGGCTGAGCTGCAATACGAGCACAACCACCATATATATATGGCACTGTGCTCAGCGTTTCTCTTACAGCTGATTAGTGATACAAACAAAATCTTGGTAGTACCCCTTAAATCTGGACAATGTCTAAAGAAAGTCAAAGTGATCAGCAGAGTAATTGGTGTAACAGGTTAAAAACAATGAGGATCGAAGATTGTCCTTCAGACTGGTGGCACGAACCAGCAGTCAGCTTTGTCTCCATCAGAAGACAGTGAGGGCAGGCAAGATCGAGTATCTGAGCACGATAGTGTCGCCAGAAGGAAGCCAGCCAGGTACCAGACGCTAGGTTCCTCAATGTGCCATTCATAAGGGAGAGAGGCTCCCGGGTATCTGTGTTGGGCACATCGTACTGCATACAGGCATCAGAGGACAGAGTCTGCCCACCTCCCTAATATTCAAAGAGAGCAAAAAAGTTATTGTGACGTCCCTCTGGCACAAAGATGAAGACTGCTGGGAAAATCACTTTCTGATTACCTGGCTTTGCTTTGACATTTTGTTGCTGTTTTCCCATAATAAATAATCTTATGTTTCTTTGATGGATGCAAAAATCCTACGTATCGACCCATCTGGTCACTGATGTAAATACCATAACAATAGTAGCAGAAAGCAAAACCTCTCAAATAGTTAGAAATGCACAAAGGCACCAAAAAGTGACAATTTTTTTGTTGTAGGCTGCACCATGCATCATATTTTCAATACAATATTGATCACATTTTTAGCCCCGTCATAATTATCTGAGTTATACTTACAAGAGGGCTGCAAAGTATCCACTGTATTTTTAAGTCCTGTGTAGACCCTCCGCCTGAAAGCAGGAGGAGGAGCAAATGAAGGGGAGAAAGCAGCGATTTCCTAATTTTAGGTCTTGTGACAAAATGTCTATATGAACGTTGCATATTGTTGGGGACATTCAGCTGAGGACGGAGATGGATGCCTACAGTAATCCGTCCCCATAGATTGCAGGTGATATGTCTTTCTTCCAATAGCATCCCTCCCCCGCCCAAAGACTTCTGGAGATTGGAAAATCTTAGATTTATTTGTTCATTTCTAAAAAGTTTATAGGCAAACATCATCCTCCTAGGCCACATATAGTAAGCATATTCTACATAGGATCAGCAAGCAATATTTAGAATTCACAGAGACAGGGAGTGAGCCCCTCACCGATCCTGCTCGCTGATACATCTCCAGGACAGTAACAACATCAGTGACATCACGACGGTAAGGTCGCTGAGGCTACTTGTTATTTTACATTCAAGAAGGGACAAAAATGCATGAATATGCTCAAGGCCGAGGTGAAGCGCTTAATCTCAGATAGAATACAGGAACAGTATCTCTCTCTTTGTCCTGATGCTATTGGTTTTAACGTGTCTGGAAAGTACGTATGTCCCGCACAAGTCCTCAGGGAACAGCTAGCTCTGTATTTTTTCCTCTTGTTTCTGAAGGTATCTGCACTCAAATAACATATTGTTGTCCCAGAAGGTTAAGTGACTCCATGTGACAATGTGGCATCTGCTCTGACACTTGCTATGGTGTTCTTTCCCCTTGACTAATAAATGAGACTGTTCAAGTTTTGTTTCCCTTTTTTTTTTTTTTTTAGAAGTGATTAATACCAGTGGTTGACTGTATTTTGCTCACTATACATCATCAGTTTTCCCCCAGGCCTTCCCCAAATCAGGGGTACATCCTCAGGGATGGGTGGGTGGTTATTGTGGGTATTAATGTGCAATTACACATTTCAAAGTGAAATGGGATTTGAACATATCTCAACACTTGCTGTGAGAATCCACAGTTATGTTATGAATAATCACAGTGGATTCACCATTTTGCATGGCACAGGATGAATTTGTTGCAAATCTTAAGCCAAAATCCACATTCATTAATTATTTAGCCATGGGTTGACACAAATATGGTGTTCATACATATTCTAATGGAAAACTGTTATGTTCAAGTATGCATCTGCAGGCGAGCATGTTATAGAGCAGGAGAAAGATAAGATAATACATAATGGACCAGATTCATCAAAAGTTAGTGCAAAAACATTTGCCTCACTAATTGTGAAAGATTGCACCGGATTATTGAATATTGGTACATGGTCTTCATTAATCTGGCGCCCCATGCACTGGAGGGGACGGAAGTGTGCACCAACTTTTTTTGGTGCATCATAATATACAGGCCTGGCGACACAATTCTGTCAAGTTGCTGGTATAAATATGGAGCGATGGTCTGAATCGGCACCAGAAACACCACTTTAGGTCAGAATTTTGGGGTTGGAGCAGCGGGAAATGAAGCGGGTGCATATGTGTCCTTCTACGGCGCATGGTTAGTGCGGGAAAAAGGCTACAGCCTGGACATAGTGTCCTACGAAGTGCTGCTGCTATAGCAGCAGGAGGGGATGGGCATTTCAAGGAAACATGTTCAATTTAACTCCTAAGTATTGATCAATATCATTCTCATTCTCGACTTGCTCAGCCCATACCCCAGTGAATCCTATACCAACATGTACAGTACCATAACAAAAAAATGACAAATTATTACGATTCACACTGCTTTGTTCTTCGCTGCTCTCAACATGTTGCATGCAGACTGAGCTGTGATTTATATTCACAGTTTGCTTTTAATTTAAAATTTTCAGGTCCCCAAATATAGTGCTGAGTAGGGAGTTCATAGAATCAAAACTTCTCTGTGGTAATATAGAGGAAGCAAGGCTTCATGTTCAAGAAACCAGTCTGAGATGATTCCAGCTTTATGACATGGCGCATTATCCTGCTGAAAGTAGCCATCAGATGTTGGGTAAATTGTGGTCATAAAGGGATGGACATGGTCAGCAACAATACTCAGGTAGGCTGTGGCGTTGCAACGATGCTCAATTGGTACCAAGGGGCCCAAAGAGTGCCAAGAAAATATTCCCCACACCATGACACCACCACCACCAGCCTGAACCGTTGATACAAGGCAGGATGGATCCATGCTTTCATGTTGTTGAGGGAATATTTTATTGGCACTTTTGGGCCCTTGGTATCCAAGGAGCATCGTTGCAACGCAACAGCTACCCTGAGTATTGTGCTGAGCCCATGTCCATCCCTTTATGACCACAATTACCCAACATCTGATGGCTACTTTCAGGCAGGCTAATGCGCAATGTCATAAAGCTGGAATCATCTCAGATGGTTTTCTTGAAACATGACAATGAGTCACGTACTCGAAATGGCCTCCACAGTCAACCAGATCTCAATCCATAGAGCATTTGGGAGGTGTGGAACGGGAGATTCGCATCATGGATGTGCAGCCGACAAATCGGCGGCAACTGGTGTGATGCCCTCCTGCATATGGACCAAAATCTCTGAGGAATTGCTTCCAGCACCTGTTGAATCTATGCACGAAGAAATGAGGCAGTCAGTTCTGAAGGCAAAAGAGGGTCCAACCGTAACTAGCCTGGGTACCTAATAAAAGTGCCGGTGAGGGTATAATGATTTCAATGACATGTTGCAGCCCCCAGATCCCCTCATAGCATGCATATCAGAATCTCATATTCGGATGCTGCTGGACCCATTCCCAATAATTGTAGTGCTCCGTTGAACATCTAGAGTCAGGCATATTAGCGAGGCCATTATTATGGTCAGTGTAGGAATAGTAAGCACTAAGGATCCACATTTCCTGAATCTTTAGTAAACAGTTCTATCCCCATCCTACTTCTTAATTCCTATCTCATAAAGTATTGGTTAGTAATGGTTACTACAATGGCTTTCCACATAAAGGATTTATCGCACTTGTTGTATATCGAATAGACATCACAATTCCAATGTGCTGATCCCTCCAACCAATCCTAATACTATAACAGACCTGTATAAATTTTCATCTCAAAATCTTTTGGCTTTATGTGGACTCTTTGTCCTAGTGATGACATCCAATTTTCGGTTATGATTTACATCTTGTGACGGATCTAAGTGCACTATTGTGGCATATTGGTCATTGTAGTTCAGTCGGACAATATCGAAAGACAAGATCAGTTATTAGTAGGTGTTTGCCATGAGCCATTCTGTATAAAGGAAATATCTAGCATGGATGTATGCATGGCATCTCCTGTAAATTCAACTTTTGTAAATTATGAAAACCAGCCTAAGGGT
This sequence comes from Engystomops pustulosus, assembly GCA_019512145.1. Taxonomy (NCBI): domain Eukaryota; kingdom Metazoa; phylum Chordata; class Amphibia; order Anura; family Leptodactylidae; genus Engystomops; species Engystomops pustulosus. The sequence continues at coordinate 36,145,710 of CM033644.1, forward strand.
GGGGGGGGTGGTTATTGGAGCCCATCTGTTATTGTAGCTTCCCCCACTATTACACTGTCAAGGAGCAATTCACCTTCCCACTGTGTGTTAAACCGTCTGTGCGACAGACAAGATTACATCAGGCAAGAGGAGGGAAAGTGGCTAAAGGGGCAGAGGGAGACAGTTGTGTGTGTCAACCGTGCGTGCAGCACGGAGGGCTCTGGGCAAGCCCCCAAGAAGCTCTTGCTGCTAATTTGCATAATGTTAAGAGTTGTTTCAGGAGTAGTAAAGAGGCCCGGCTAACCATAAGAGATGACCACAGTCACAGGCCTGGATCTATGAGTAAGTGTCCCTAGGTTTATCCATACTGAGTATGATGCAATTGGTAGTAAGTCTGAAAGAATTTCTTAGTACATAACAGTAGGCTTACACTGTACACAAACCTTGCAAAAAATGGGAGGGAAAAATGATACGCATCACTCTGGCCTGTGTTTTCATGGATGTAATAAACTAAGGTCTATGAATCATCTGTAAAATGGTTCTGTTAGAACATGCTCTACTCTTAAGGGATCGTCGTAGGTCTATAAAATAACGCGGGGGTTAGGTCCAGGGAAAAGTATGGCATGTAGCGCAAGCCATGTGCTGAACATACAAAAGAGGACGGCCCCTGGCCAAATCTTCTGCCCATAAATCTCATGAACTCCCTTAGGAGGACGCATCAATATCAGATAGTTAGGAAATTCTGATCCCGCATCTGGCTTGGGGAAGAGCGGACAGACTTGTGACGTGACCAGCCAGATGCTACAGCTGAATGAAAGCCACTACATGGGAGGTAGACAAAGGCTGCAGCATTTGAGTGAAGTGATCCTTTTTATTTTAATTTTTAAATTTTTCTTTTAGTATTTTTTATACTAGGCACACATTTTGTGATGTGGATTTATTATATATCTGCTTTAACACAGATTGGATTACAGAATGTGAGGTTTTTATAGGCAGATATACTAATGATTAGCACCACACACAGGTCGTAATACAAGAGCTGCTACTACTGCGGCCTGCAAGGATCTGTGAACAGACCTAGAGATGGCAATAAGCGATGCCAATAGAAGTGTAAAAACAAATTTTCCTTACTTTTTCGCTTTTAATTCGGTTAGAGGAATCCTCTAGTCTACAAAAATCCAGGTTTAATGGGTGGTAAATATATATCAGTAATATACAAAAGTTTACTGGAAAAATAGCTGGCATAGTATAGACAAGAAATGTACTTCCTTGTCTAAAAACCTACCCATTCCATGGTAACGCGAAAAGACACATCAGTCTTTGCCATTCCACAGAGAGCTTGGAAAAGCAGAAAAAAACAAAAGGGCTTATTATACAAATGGGCATGTATATAGTAATTGTTTGGGTTCACATTTATTTCATTGAAAATACAAGGAAGGAAATAAGCATATGGGAAAAAAACAAAACTGTAAAAATGTCTAAAAGGCATGTCATGTGTATCTTTTAAAGTAATGATTTATCTTTATCAAAAAGTTCATAATATATGCGCTCTGATGTGCATTTTTTAAAAGGCTTTCTCCCTATGGGGCACATTACTTAGCCGTCTTGTCGCGATCATGAGGTGCGGTCCGATGTGGAGTCATAAGATTGTGCCTCAATTCCGCAGTGTTGCTTCCCCCGCTGAGGTACGCGAGAGTCACTTCTTTTCCTGAGTGCATGTAAGTGCATAAATTGCATGCAACACCCAAGTTTTGAATGTTAAATCCCGCGCTCTAGTCCGAATACAGTGGGTTGTCCGACGGCTTACGGCCCCTGATTTGTTTGCAGAAGTCGGCGATGCAATGCCGCCAAAAACTCAGTTAGATGCGGCGCTAAACAAAAATGTCGGAAAACCCAGAAAATGACGGCGTGCGGACCCTTAGTAACGGCTGCCATAGTTCAAAGTGCAAGAAAAAACAACATGGAGAGCCAACACTCCCCCAACAGTAGCTCAATTTGATCCGCGGCCGGACCCGAATCCCAGCGCAGGAGAACGCGCGCTGGGATCGCGAATGGACCAGTAAGTAAATCTGCCCCATGACTGCTATTAGTATGATATAGAGATATCATATGATATATCCGGATAATGAATATATTATTGGTACTATATAAACAGTTTCTTAAACTTTAAACAAAAAAAGTGCTAGAAAAAACAATAAGGGTGGGACATAACTGTGCGGAACAGTACTGTAAACGAGCAGAGGTATGATGGTAGATTCCTCGGAGCGTAACCGTGGTGGATGGAATTGGCACCAGCTCCACCAACTTGTTATTTACTGTGTCTTTCTTTATCCGCCTTTCTTCCTTATTGAGAAAGTTTGTGTAAATCAGGTTTTTGTCTCTAGCACTTGACAGATGAGAGATAAAGAAACCGTGATAAAGTGTCTGATGACTAGAGGGGTATTCTCATGACGATAGGATCGTGAATATACTTGGATATCAAATAATACCTTATCACTGTATCCAAAAAATACGAATTTCACAAATATATTCCAACCTGTTCTCTATCAGTCCTGATGTTAAAATCTGGTTGCCCTGGATATGATGTTAAATATTGGGATATGGTGGCTCTTCTCATGGAAAAATGTTAGCTTATCTTGTATGCACAATGCACTGTTCTCTGCCTCCGCTCTCTCCCCATGCATTAAAAGACAGATCAGACCACTCGGGCACTTCCTGTCAGTGAGCAGAGCAGTGTGCAAGAGACTACTCTAAAGTACAGGAGATAGGTCCTCTACTGGAGGTGGGCATCATAGCGAGCTGACTCTGAGTGTGTTAAGGTGAATCGCAGTGCTGACAGTGCCGATGTGTTTTATAGTCATTCCAGGATTCATCATCTCTCATCTCTAAAACGGTTCACGATGTGTCAGGATACTAAGAAGTAGCCAAAACTCTGTACCCTGACAATCTAAGCACATTGTCAGAACACAGCACTAGAGCAGTGATGTGGCAAACCTTTTAATACTGAGTGCCCAAACTACAACCCCAAAATCTTCATATCGAGATGTGACCAACCACAAATTAAAGCAGTAACTTATTGCTACCTTTCTTCAACAATGTTAATCATATCTGGCCTCCTGAGGACCTAAACACAGTAGAAAGAAGGAGGGAAAATTGGCTAATTGTAGCTTCTTTCAGGTCCCTTTGTACAAGAAAATCATGGGGCCAAGTAAAGTCACTTTAAAATATCACTGAAAGAGCATTCTTTGCCTTCCAAGTTGCTTGGAAACTGCAGGAAATGTTGGAGTCCTGTCTGGGGTGCTGGGGTGATGGCCGGGTGCCCACAGACAGGGCATTGGAGTGCGCATCTAGCACCCGTTGCCATAGGTTCGCCACCACAGAATAGAGGGATCTGAAGTGTCATGGCTAGAGAGTCCCACACCAATCTGGGGTTTTTGGGATCGGGAGCCTAAAACAGGAATAAAGCTAATAAAACTGTAAAAATTATCTTTTTTATGTAACATCACAGTGGATTAAAAAATTTGAGAACTTCGATCTGAGAAAACCCCATTACCCTTTAAGGGACCAGTGGAAGGTAATCTCCTTACAAAAGCTGAATAATCAAGGAAATATGCTTAGGTATGGAAGAGTTAAGTTCCTGCCCTTTCTGTGTGAAAGTGGACAGGATCCATAAGGCTCAGATATCCTGTGGAGCGAAATACAGATAGAGAGTATTTTTTAATTCTTACCGTATTTTACAAAAGTTGATCTTGAGACCTGGCTATCAGTTCGAAAACAATAGAACAACCGCTTTTCTCGCCTGTTTAGCTCGACATTGTGTTTAATTCTCAAATAAGATTTATAGGGGTTACCTGTCCACGTAAACGAACACATTGCGTCATTACCCTCACAGATAGTTTCTGTTTGCGTAAGCACGCATGTAATGTTAGCCTGCTCTATAAATTCTCCTCTCACCTTACACTTACGTAAGGATATATTACCTGTATCGCATGTGCGTAACTACCAATCCTTTCGTAACCATCAGCTTATATCTATACACGCTATCCCTCTATTTTTGTCCTATCGGTATCCCAACCTTTAAGCTTCCAAGTCGCCCTGCGGTTTTTCATGGTATATTACACGTGTTTGTCCATCTTGAACATATTTCAGGTAGACATTCCACTTACGACGGTATCCTACTATTGACCCCTTGTCTACCCCTGCATGCCTCGTGCTCCACCTATGTACAAGCCGATATAAGTGGCTCAACCCAATACCCCTTACAACTTGATGTAACGATCCAACCTGACCGCCCCCCTACCTCCTCTACGTGACCCAACCACCGGGGTTCGGAGCCGCCACGCCTCATACCCAGCACAGGGACCCCCCCACGGCACCATGTGGATCCGCGGTACTCACACGCCACACCCCTACTCATGGTGGCACCGCGGCACGATGAAGAAGCGGATGCGATTGCCCGCCTCTCAGGCCAAACTTCTACGGCCCAGTCTACCAACCCTCGCTTCGAACTCAAGCACCCCCTCATCGACACGCAACCCAACACGCGGCATAACAGTGGCGCCCTCCCTACTAACCCCCCCCACCCTCGCGTGGTAGTGCACACACGGGTAGGCAGGAAGGGGGGCGAAAGAAGAGGGAAAAAGAGAGAAGAGCAAGAAATAGCGACAACAAACCACCCAACACATCGCAGTGAGAGAAGGGTGTGGAGTCACTACAGGAATACAAACGGCTCATAGCCGTGCTACGAAAACGCCCGAACACCCCGAAACAGAAAGGAACAGGGACAAGTGTACCTGAGAACAGCCCCCCCACCCCTGGCCAGCGTGGCCAAACAACAAATCGCCCGACCAAACCGAGGGCCAAACAAGCACCTCGAAAAGGAACTACATACATTATGTATTATCTGGTGTGAATTGTTATACTGTGTATATACGGTTGTGATATATGCATTACGGTGTATATACGATTATATATGTATTATCTGTGTATATGTGTATATACTGTGTTATATATGTATATACTGTGTTTATGTATATATACTGTTGTCTATATGCAATCTACTGGTATACATGCATCTACTGTGTAAGTACTGTTTGTATATATTATATTACTATGTATGTGTATTTACTGTGTGTACATGCATCTACGGTATAGGTGTATAAATGTATATCTGTGTATATACGTATATACTGTGTATATGTGAATATCTGTGTAATGTGTATTATGGGCTCACGGTATTTTACCGCAACATATTATATAAGCATATATACGTAAAGTGCCCACATTTAAATATATGACATATGTGATGGTGTTTTGTTAATATGTTTGTGGTGTAGGAATGTATGTATAGCTGCACAGAACGTAGGGGGGAACGATATCTGGCTGCAAATTGCTCACGGATATACTCCTCATAGCGTCTATTCGCTCAGCGGTACGATGAGCCCAGTGAGTACTCACTGTTTGAGCCATGGCCTTCAAAAGGAGATAGAGACTGCTTACACTGTGGCTTGTCAGTAGAGCGACCATGGGCTCTATTCTCTATGGAGAGGAGGAGGGGTGAGCAGTGTGATCACCTCTCCTCATCACCCAGCACGAAGACGTGTGCCCTGCCATGCTAAGCCGGGTGGGCAGACGTTTTGATGAAGTGCAAGCCAAATAATGTATATATTTTTTAAGGGGAAGGGGGCCCCATCAAGAAATGTATGTTACCCCCCTGCCGGGCCACGTGTACACTGAAAAGCACAGGCAAAGGACTGACAGAAAACTTAGTAAATGTGTTCCGTTATCTGTTACCCGCAAAGCACAGGTATAAAGTCTGTAGCTGGGAGTCCGGCCTGCTGGGACCACCAAACCGATTATAATGCCCATGGCCTAATGGAGATAATCTGTCTGTATTTGAATATAATTCCTTTATTCAATAGCACACAACAGATTACTTAGCGCTGTGACAGAGCTTACCAGATGTCACCAATGGGGTGTTCCACCATCTAAGCAAACCTTACCAGTATGTTTTGGAGGTGGGAGGGGGAAACGAGAGAGGACCGCCACACAAACACAGAGAGAACTACAAAGCTCTTTTACATATGTTTTACCAGGATGGGACTTGAACCAGGAACCCAAGCACTGCAAGCAGAAAGATTATCACACCCACTCAGCCCACTGTACTGTTTTCCAAAATGACATAATAAAAATTAGAAAATTCACTGTCTACAGTTCCGTGCACACTAATCCCAAAATCAGCTAATATACAGAAAGAACTTGAAAACAATCTAAGGAGATTTTAATCCAGATATGACAGGTGTGGTTATTTGCCCTCTGTGATTCTCTTACACTTGTTATCAGTTGCCTAACTTTTTGGAAAGAGGTAAAGCTGTGTTTCTACCCTTGTGTTAATAAATTGCCATTGGTGGATTTAAATGTGGATTGTACTTTTATCTAATTTTCAATTAATATACCAGAAATGTGTTCAATTCAAGTCTAACTATTGGGCTTTCACTATTGAGAGATCGGGAGTTATAGAAAGCCCAGAACCATAACCTCAGAATATATATAACAGACGGTCGGTACCCTTACTTAAGAACACCCAACTTCCAGCCAAGCCCCTATTTACAACGGGCCCTCTGGATGTGGAAATTACTGCAACCGTATATATACCTCAAGTATAACCAGAGACCCTAAATTTGAACAACAAAAACAGGAAAAACCTATTTGAATCGAGTTATAAGCCTTGGGAGGGTTGGAAATGCATTGACACAGCCTCCGCAGTATATCGCCAGCACAGCCCCTTGTAGTAATACCCCTGCCGCCCCCTGTAGTAGAATAGGCCTGCCAGCACAATGTGAGATATAGCCTGCCATCCCTGTAGATATAGCTGCCGCCCCGGTAAGATATAGGCCCGCAGCCCCTAAGTATATAGCCTACCAGCGCCCCGTAAATATAAGTCTGCAGCCCCCCGTAGATAAGCTGCCAGCCCCTGTCAGTGTGATAGCCAGCCCACTGTAGTATATAGCCTGCCAGCACGTAGTATATAGCCTTTCAGACTATGTATTATAGCCTGCCGCCCCCCGTCGAGTATAGCCTGCCAGCCCCGTAGTATATACCGTGTACCAGGCGCCCAGTAGTAGTAGAAACCTGACACCACTGAGAAGTATATGAGGCTGATCACCCATGCCCCACAATAAAGCTCTGTAAGAAAAAAACCAAAACAGGTTACTCCCCTCCGAAGCCCCTGACAGGGTCCTCTTCTACATCGCGGGCTCCGGACAGCTCGATGCCCGGCAGTGGGCAACATGAGACGTCACTCGGCTCGGCTTAACACATAGTTGGGGCCGAGCCGGCCTACATACCGCCCCGCTCCATAAGACTAATAGCGCACAGGCGCGTATTAAGGAGAAAGATAAGGACCACTCCCATTGGTGCTGTACGCCATTGCCGGTCTAATGGGACGTTTTCGGCACGATATACAGACGTCCCCTACTTAAGGACACACCCCCCTAGTTACAGACAGGACCCCTCTGCCCCCTTGTGATCCTCGTTGAAGCTCACCTGATAGCTACTACCTAGTCCAAGATTGTAATGAGTACAGCTTGTATAAGTAGTTCTGTATGACGTTTTTATATTATAATCCTTGGTCAATTACAGTAAAAAGAGACTCCCCAATTGTCATGAGAGGCAAAAAAAAATGTTGGTCTTAGTTACAATTATAAAATATTACAGTTTTGACGTACATCACATTCAAACTTAAGAAACACTAATGGACACCTATCTTGTTGATGTTGGTAGACCCGGGGACAGCCTGAATAAGTCCCCATACGGTAGGTGAAGTAGCCTAAGACTGAAAAACGCACAGGACATACAGGGTCGTTCTGGCTTTCGCAAAGTCCTATGGACTACGTATATGACTTCAGAGACAATGATTCCACAAATCAAATGCGCCACCATGTGTCATGCCCATACGTGTTGGCTGTTTCTATCCCTACCCAAAGGTTGTCTGTAATTTTTTCTCAAAGATGACGAGTGGAATGGAATAGGGAAACCACTTGTGCCATGGGCATTAACAACGCCTGTCCGCAATCCACAAGTAGTAACCAATTACACAGGGCCTCTGTAGTACTGTCTTAGGAAAAAAAAAAGAAGCAAGAGTTTTACTGTGTGCAGTCATGCTTGTGCTTAAAAATCCCATTGACAAAAAAAGAGAACAAGATCAAAGTCGGAAGTTAAAGATAAAGAGGTAAATCTAAGCAAACAAAGCCACAGCGGATGTCACCTGCAAGATATCAACTGAATTTGCAGTCAAGTTTCAAACATGGGCTCTTGAGAACTAGTCAGGACCTGTTTTCCTGTACCGTTTATTTATCTTGCACACTTGCGGAGGTGAGGCACTCCTGCCAACTCAGAAATAGTTATAATTAATCCTATCTGGGTGACGCAAAGTAAATTTTGATTGTCTCTTTTGATGCAGGAACATTAGATCCTTGTACTGCTTTTCCAAATCCCCTTTCCCTGATGATGGTGACCTAATAATCAACTGTGAAAAAACCTACGCGAAATTCCTCAGTGGGCTTTGCTGCAAGGATGGACAAGAAAAAGTGTCTGAACCTGTTATGTCTCCAGGAAAGATTATGCATGGGAAAGATGAAGACTGTTGAAAACCATAATCGGTGTTGTTGTTACTAGCAGCATGGACTGTGAAATATGACTTTATATACATGGTTCAGGTCTGCAAGTGATTGAGGGACGTCATTCTTCTTTCAAAGTGCTCTCTAAATTTAAGTAGTTACTAGTAAAGCCCTATCATTGCAAGGCAGATTTAAGACTGACATGGACCCTGGGCTGTAAAATGTGTGGGACTACTACAACAAAATTTTGATTTGTTGACATTACTGTCACAAATGTAAACATAACCAGCTTGCTAGGAAAAGAGGTGGGGCTTCCTGTTGCCACTTCAGTTCTGTAGTTAAGGACCTGGAACAATTCAAAAGGTCCTGGGAAGGGCTCTAACTACAGGTTGGTTTCGTTGCCAGCGAGGCAATTTAATATACCGAGCTTGAAGGAGGCCCTCTCTTATTATCTCTACAGAATCGATCAACTGGTTGTGTTTAGGGATATAGATCTTAGGCTCCACCCAAACCGGCCCTGTTTATTATGTGCTATGCCCTCGCTCTGATGAAGCTGTAAAGCTGCTATGGCATCAGCTCAAATCAAAGAGGCAATCAGGGGGAAGGCTGACCTTCGAGATCTTTTAAGTGCTACGGCTCTGGATATAAGTCCCTTTTTTCCAATTATACTGCCAACAAAACAGTATACCGTGAAGTCTGTATTGTCAGGATTAGGAAGTTAGTGGATCCTCTGGACCACCGCGAACGAGACATAAGCCAACACCTGGAACGTGGAAGTGGATAAGTGGCACCCGGTTGTCACGGAGCCACGACACCCAAAGCGTATGTTGGACTGCTGTAGGCATGGTACCCAACAGGTCGTTCCACAGGTGCGGGACTTTTGCCCTCAGGGTGGCAGCCATAAGCGACGGTACAAACACGTTGAGCAAACTCGTATATTTGGGGACAGACAGGAGGTCGGAGAGCCGGCAGGAATATCGTTGGGGACGTCTTAAGAGAGGCAAGGCAGGCGCGGAGGGGTAGTCAGAAATGGAACAACTGGGGTCAACAATGGGAAATCACACAAACAGCTTAGGGTTATCAGACAAAGCTGTCTCTAAGGACAACATAGGCAGGAAGATCCGGCAGGGGAACAGGACAGGGGGCGGAATTGAAAGAAGAAGAAGAGAGCTCTAAGGAAGGTGGGTAACGCACGCCAGTCACCCACCAGAGAGTCAGTGCTGAGATTGCAATAATGAGGTACGTAAAGCCAGCGCGCGCGGCGGGACCAGCCCAAGCAACAGAGCGAGGCCCACGGGTGCGCATACGACCGGGAGGTGGGTCGCAGGAGCAGCCCTGACATGTATAAATATAGGTTTCAAGAGTCACAAGTAGATATGCAGTGTTTTCCTAAACAGTTTTACATCTCTACGATCACACATCAAAAGTATATGTATAAATAGCTAATGAGAGCTCCAACACTCGCGGAACCTGACCAGCTATCTGAAATAAAGCTCGCTGATCCCCTACAACACACTCGGCCGAAGCTGACCACAGAAAACTCTATGGAGAGAAGAAAAACTTCCAAGACATACACTTGGAAATTCTTAGAGTAGAGGTGGGAGGGGTACAGTGAACCTACGTTCACAATATCGAAGACCTAGGAGAGATCCATGTGGATATGTCACTACATAGTGTAGGATGGGAAACTTGGAACGACTTTCTTGGCATAGATGACAGAACAACAACACTTCACTCCTATAAGTCGGAGAACAGTAATTGATGGGTACATTAATCATGTAATGGAATCAGGTATATGGTAAGTAAATGTAAAATAAAGGCAATTAGCTGTTTGATAGTTAGGAATAATACACTCAGTTGCTGTAATGTAATGACACAGAAGCATGAATGCCACAGTACACTTGCTGTCTGATAGACAACATGCTGTTACTGTTATCTTCCATACCCCACTGAACAAAAAATCCTGTACAGACCCACATCATCCTTCTAAGGGAACATGAAAACCAGGCTATTCATTAAAGCCACAGGGCGAACACACGGCTTGTCTACCAACTTTTCTCTCCATATCGTCCATCTATCATATATGTTGTAGATAGAGCTTTTAAAGAGTCACAAATCCGAGAGATTCCACAAGTCAATCGATGCGCTATCAGGTTTAGAGTAGGAAGTATAAGATAAACATTAAATGGGGTCAAATCCACGTATATTAGTCCATTGACTTCTAAAGAATAATATGATCTATGTATTCTTGAACTATAATGTAGAATTAGTGAGCTCATGGATACGTCTAAGTATATATTTGTAGCCAGGCAGATGGTTTCCTTGGACTGTCACAATTTACAGATGTATCTCGAGATTTGTGGAGGGCAAGAACTGTATATTTTTCACTTTTCAAGCTTGCGGGTCTGAGGAAGTGGAGCCATGGACCATTACATGGGGCCAGGTTTCTCCTTTGGAGGGTCAAACATGAGGAGTGGTGCAAATGAAGCAAGAATCTTCCCTAAGATAGTAGATGGTCATTTGTTCTATCTAAACATCTCCAAGTTGTATGGGCCAACTGAAGAAGTAGAGGAGTAACTCAACCACAGAAGAACCATTGATACTGTTTGAGAGTACATATCTATCTGTATTAAATAATAAAAGTACTTTTGTGGGAAAAAACAGGTCAGTATGATATTAATTTATTGTAATTGACCTTTATTACTAACAGAATGCCTGACTACCTGTACTGTACATCAGATGTAGGTCATGGTGGATAAAGCAACCGAACTAATATCGGGAGTTAGGAGTTATCTGAAATCTCATAATCAGATCATTGCCCTGAGCTTTTCCATTTACGTGATGTGAAGGAATAACCACCTAGATAAACATTGGGACAAGTTGGTGTTGACATTTGCTTACACAGTGGAAAACAAGCAATGATGTGTAGGTAAAGCAGGGCAGAGGGATTAACTGTGGACAAGAGTAGAAATGATACACATTATATAACTGAAAGGTGCAACCTTGACCACGTCATATACACATTACTCTACCGCAAGCCAGTGCTCCTCGACCGCAACCTACTCCCTGAGGGATCCAAAACATGGGGCATGTTAACATCATAATAATTAATTCTTCATTTATATAGCGCCACACAGATGACGCAGCACTGCCTGTGCTTGCCAATCGTTCCCCTGTCCCAAATGGGGCTCACATCTAATCAACCTACCAGAGGTTTTGGAGGGTGGGAGGAAACTGGATGACCCAAGGTAAACCCACGCAAAAAATACGAAGAGAAACATACAAACTCTGGCCAGATGTTGAACCTGGGACTCATGCATTCAACACCCCGATCGTGCTTTTCTAATTGGTAGAAATTTTCATTAACGTGTTATGATTTTTAATCAGTTTATCCTCCTAAAGAGTGAACAACCCCAAAAAAAGATTATATTAATAGTGTTGAATAATATTCTTTTTAGCAATACCAAATGAGCAAATAATAATATTGTACTTAATCTATTTTAAATTCCCACTCTCATTCTTTACTTTGATGGGAGGAAAGATGTCATGTCAGCATGCTAATGTATATATCTTATGTGGGACACACAAAAGTGAATAGATAGTTATAAAATAAAAAACAGGGCTGAAATACAATTTGAGGTCGTAATTAACCTAATCCGGATGAAATTGAAGTAAAAATTCTGCCCACACAGATTTCCAATTACTCAGCATTGACTCATATTGGATTAAATAGGTACTATATTACAATAGGATTACTCGTGGATTACGCATTGCTTGCAGTCACATTAAAGTTTCCATTTTTATACCTAGTTACAGGCGGTCCCCTACTTAAGGCACCACACTCGACTTAAATACGGACCCCTAGTTACAAGAGGACACCCTATGGATATTGTGGTAATTATTGTACTTTAGTCCTAGGCTATACCATAATCATCGAACAGTTATACAAATGATGTCTGTACATAAAGCTTTATTAGTTAATCCTGATTCTTATGACAGACACCAACATTTTTAAATCCAATGTGTCACAGAGACCATAAAAAAGTTGTGCCGGGTTACCATGATAAAATATACAGTTCCGAGCGATGCCTTACACTACAAATTCACACTTCAAGAACAACCTTACAGACCCTTCTGGTGTAACCTGGGGACTATCTGTAACTCATGAAAAAGTCTTGCGTTAGCTACATTTTTAAGTTCACTTCCTTACTTATTCACAGTTGGGACTTACCTACAATAGTGGTTAAAAGGTCTCAACATATTATTTCTAGCACCATGCTGTAAGGCATCTAGTGATCTTAATGGAAGCCGAAAATGCCTTTCCCAAAATCATTAAATAAAAGACAGAATATAGGAAAATAGATTACCAAAACTGAAAATTACCTTAATTATCGGCTTATCAAAAGAAGAAATAAGGCGAGGATGCGGCATGGCCTTATAAGAAGAGTAACAGGATGTATACCATTGACGAAATAGCATATACATGATTGTAGCTATAAACGCGGGGACGGATATCTATCTACTTATCGGTTTTTTTGTGGGTTATTTGGTGCAGATGTTGTTTTTTTGTTTTGAGCCCAAACCAGAAACGGGTAATCAAGGATGGGAAACGTGAAGACAATGAAAGAAAAGACTAGGATTCTCCTGCTACATTCTCATTGGCTTTGCTCAAAGCTTTATCAAAAAGCAAATTTTTAAAAAGAAGCCATGTGTCTCAGACTTAAGGAAATAGATCACGTTTGCCAAAAAAATTGTTTTATTGAAGCAAATATGTCTAAATCCTGGGTCATGCAAATGGTGTGTAAATACAAGTAAATATGTGGATTTATAGTATCATTGTCTCAAATGTTGGCAGCACACTTGATAACATTGAGAAAAACATTAGCAGTACTAGGAGATTCATAAAAGAAAATCCCAAGAATATTAGCATTCATGCCAATTACAGTGGTTATATGTGACCCTTAAAGACCCCAGCTGCACAAAGGACAGATAGGCATGGTAGAAACTGCAAGCGAAGTATTTGTCAACTTCACATGAAGTCGCAGCACATTATACAAGCGACAAAAAATTGCATTGTTTTCTTCTGGATATTTTCTGATTTTTAGCTGGTGGTGATGGTTTAAGTTCGCTAAGTCTTGGGAACAAGTATCTATCAGGGCGTACATCAGAAAATAAGAGAAGTCTTAAATGTCAAATAAGGGAAAAATATAACAAACATAGAAATGTTGACCGACAGCTAGATAAAAACAAAACTAGAAGGAATAGATATTTAGGACGTATGCGAAATGATTAAAGATATTTTGTTGTTGATGTCCTAAGATTGTATGCCTATTAATATAGCAAGCATCCATCCAATTGCATAATCTAGTGAAAGCTGCAGATCCAACTAGGAACACTCCTGCCATCAAGTAGTGAGAACAGCTGTATATGCTTAATGACCTGGAGCGACTTAATGTAAGGAGATCCTCTTTTGCACTTTGTCAGAGTCAGTTTTACAGCAAAGTTACAGTTCACCTGCTGTCCCGCATGCCTACTTTGCATGGTAAAAAACTGTTATGGATTTTTAAAGGTATTGGGTATTGTGTCATAGACAAATTAGAGTGTATTAAATGCAAAGCAGAGGATTCCAGCGTATTGCAGCAGGAATTATTAATATTAAAAAATGACTAAAATCTTGGCAGGTTGCCATGGTCACGTAAGCCTAATAATATAGTTAGTCTCGACACGTCCTGTTCGTATTCCTGCCACACATTCCGGGTCATTTTCAGCATATCATTTCATTATCATTGCAAGCAGATACACATCGTAGATAGCACCTATATGATGTATCTACTATGTACAATGTAAGCTGATGGTTTTTTTTCCCACAGCTTCTTTAAGACCCACTTCCCCTTTAAATAACATCTATACATATAAAAGAACATGTCTGAAAACCGCCCAAGACCTCAAAAAACATCTCCAAACAACTGTCCAAGGTCCCATGGACTGGGTTGTTGGTAAAGCATACAGACAGCCCGGGTACATACACGATGGTCTTTAGGCTTTTACTTAAGTGGAAATTTGTATGAAGTCAGAACTGTCATATTTGGGCGGCCACAGTGGCTGAGAGGTCGCACTCGCCTTGCGGCGCTGGTCATGGGTTTAAATCCCACCTCCGTTCAACATCTGCAAAGAGTTTGGAGTCTCCGAGTTGAAGATGGTTTACACGCCAGATACACCAGTGACCCAACACTCCAAAACATAATGGTAGGTTGTTTAGATTGTGAACCCCATGAGGGACAGGGACCAATTTGGCAAGCTTTGCAGCAGCGCTAATCTGGCGATCAGGTGCTGGATAAAAAGAATAGAATTATAGTTAATTACTATTTTATAATTGTAGCATCGGACAAACTGTTTTGGTAGTCTGTGAAATTTACCAACCTTTGCGGGTTGTGTAAAGAACCAAGAAATATTAACAAGCTGAAATCTTACACTGCCAGACCACCTTTCATAACTCGTACAGCTGATTATTGTAGCATGGGACTAAAGTACAGGTGGAATTACCAAAATCCAGGGAGGAGGTCACGTTTGTACCTAGGGGGTCATCTGTAAAAATTGGTGGTATGCTTGTTCTTAACGTTTTAAGGGGACCGCTATCCTGGATCTCTAATGCGTGAATAACCACCTTTGCAAACGAGAGCACTTCATAATTAAGTTAACGGAGAACAGGATTACAAAAACTATAGTAAAAAAACATTAAAAAATGTTTTGCTATGGTTCATGAATTTAATGCACTAAGGTCGATACAATTCCTCTAAAGCAGAAACAAATTCCCTCTGCTGTGACAATAACATCTAGGAAACAGTATAAAATTTCTAGAAGATTTCTCCTAGATCCAGCTCCCAATAAGATTACGTCACACACCGGACACATGGCGATTAGTTGCGAATGAAAACTCCAACACTGAAAACTCCCACTCCATATACTCTGAATGAGGCGTTCTGCATTATGTCCATCTGTTATTACAAACCACGTTCTGATGATGAGAACATTTATAGCAATGCTGCCAAACAAATTGCCAGATTGTAGAATCTGAAAAAGAGTTTGGTTTATAAAGAAAAAGAAACAAACATTGCATATTCCACAAGAAAAAACCTCAGATGTAGTGGAAAAAGATTTTGTTACTGCAAACACAACTGAATGTGAAAACAAACATCTTTATGATGACTATTATTTCTTATAGAGGGGATATTTCTATATACAGTGTCATATGGGAGTTGAATAGCAGTGTTATTCTAGGAAGAGATTATGGAAAACTATCATTATGTGGGTAGAGAAACTATGTGTCAAGTTGATCTATGTAACCTGCCCCATGTCATATGTCTATCGTCAGTAGTGATGTAATGATGGGTCAGTGTTATCTATATAGAGGTCATTGTACAGGGAGGGGGTGGAGATAAGCTGTAACATCATCTATTGTCAGTAGTGATGTAATAATGGGTCAGTGTTATTTATATAGAGGTAATTGTACAGGGAGGGGGAGGAGATTAGCTATGACATCATCTATTGTCAGTAGCGATGTAATGATGGGTCAGTGATATCTCTATAAAGGTCATTGTACAGGACCCCTCTCTATATAGATAACACTGACCCATCATTACATCACTATTGACAATAGATGATGTCACAGCTTATCTCCTTCCCCTCCTGTACAATGCCTCTATAAGATAACACTGACCCATCATTACATCACTACTGACGATACTGTCACATCTTATCTCCTCCTCTCCCTGTACATGACCTCTATATAGATAACACTGACCCTCATTACATCACTACTGACAATAGATGATGTCACAGCTTATCTCCTCCTCCTCCTGTACAATGACTCTAATAGATAACACTGACCCATCATTACATCACTACTGACGATACATGTCACATCTTATCTCCCTCCTCCTCCTGTACAATGACCTCTATATAGATAACACTGACCCATCATTACATCACTACTGACAATAGATGATGTCACAGCTTATCTCCTCCTCCCTGTACAATGACCTCTATATAGAAACACTGACCCATCATTACATTACTATTGACAATAGATGATGTCACAGCTTATCTCCTCCTCCTCCCTGGTACAATGACCCTCTATATAGATACACTGACCATCATTACATCACTACTGACAAAAGATGATGTCACAGCTTATCTCCTCCCCCTCCCTGTACAATGACCTCTATATAAGATAACACGACCCATCATTACATCACTACTGACAATAGATGATGTCACAGCTTATCTCCTCCCTCCTGTTAATGACCTCTATATAGATAACAATGACCCGTTATACATCACTACTGACAATAGATGTGTCACAGCTTATCTCCTCCTCTGTACAATGACCTCTATATAGATAACACTGACCCATCATTACATCACTACTGACCATAGAGTGATGTCACAGCTTATCCTCCCCTCCCTGTACAATGACCTCTATATAGATAACATTGACCCATCATTACATCACTATTGACAATAGATGATGTCACAGCTTATCTCCTCCTCCCTGTACAATGTCCTCTATAGATAACATGACCCATCATTACATCACTATTGACAATAGATGATGTCACAGCTTATCTCCTCTCCTCCTGTACAAGACCTCTATATAGATAACACTGACCCATCATTACATCACTATTGACAAAGATGATGTCACAGTTTATCTCTCCCCTCCATGTACAATGACTCTATATAACACTGACCCGTCATTACATCACTACTGACAATAGATGATGTCACAGCTTATCTCCTCCCCCTCCTGTACAATGATCTCTATATAGATAACACTGACCCATATACATCACTACTGACAAAGATGAGTCACAAGCTTATCTCCTCCCCCCCCTGTACAATGACCTCCTATAGATAACACTGACCATCATTACATCACTACTGACAATAGATGATGTCACAGTTTTATCTCCTCCCCCTCATGTACAATGACCTCTATATAGATAAACTGACCCGTCATTACATCACTACGACAATAGATGAGTCACAGCTTATCTCCTCCTCCCTGTACAATGTCCTCTATATAGATAACACTGACCCATCATTACATCACTATGACAATAGATGATGTCACAGCTTATCTCCTCCCTCTCCCTGTACAATGGACCTCTATATAGATAACACTGACCCATCATTACATCACTACTGACCATTGACTGACATATGTTAGGGAATTACTTTTAAGCGGTTTTGTGATTTTGTATTTCATGCATGGTTGTTGAGTGTCCTGAAAGTTGTTGTGGGCGTTTCTTGGAAGCAGGGAGCGATGATTGCTCTCTCTGTGTCACAGCCTATTGCACTTTTGCATTGATGTGGACTGACTCACAGTCACAATATTGTAACTGCACCTGTTCTCCAGCTCTGATCCGATTTGAATCTGATCCTCTCCTCTCCGTGTCACTTGTTGGCCGATGCTCTGTAAACGGCTTGGAGCAAACGCTTTTTGGGACAAACAATTATCAGGAATGTGACTATGTTCACAGAGAGATTTGGTTACACCATGAGGTTGCGCATATACAATGGGGGGGCATTTGTAGATATAAAAGAGGGTATTTTTATTAGGTTATTTCAGGATTTATGTAAGCGATGATCTGTTTGAGGATTTTTCTAACTTAAAGTAAATCCCACTCAATCGACAGACATCACTTGGATATGGCTGATTCTGAAACATGACCTCCAAACTTTTAGGCACTCTATAATATTAAGTGATGGATGAACTTTAGACATTTTGACATGCGACTGAGATCTGTATGAAAATGTTTGTATGGAAGGATGGAAGGTCTTTGATCTTGAACAAATCACATAAATTCTCACTTCTGATGTGAGGATTAGGATACTGGTTGCGTATTGCCAAAAAATAGCCAAAAACTTAAAGAGGATTCTGTTTGCCACCTTGTACCCCTCTAATAAAACTACTAGGCACCTCTGTAGGTTCCATTCTATAATCCCTCTTATACATTTAAAACTCACACGTCTACTAAAATATCTCCTCCAACATCCTAAGCAAATGAGCTGAGAAGAGTCACTTTTTGCCTGAGATGAGTCACTTTCAAACGCTGGATGAGGATTTCACTTCAGGTGCTTTTATTTTGAGCTCTGTAATACCATATAACCATGTGTACGACCTTGACTAGATGCAATTAAAGACATACAGCAAAGTACTTGGAAATGTGAGCTACAGATAAAATCCAATACCTACCGTATCTCTGGTTTTACAACACACAATCTGATGCAGTTTGAAAGATAAGATTTTATTCTCAATATTACACTCACCGGCCACTTATTAGGTACACCTGTCCAACTGCCGTTAACACTTACTTCTAATCAGCCAATCACATGGCGGCAATCAGTGCATTTAGCCATGTAGACATGGTCAAGACAATCTCCTACAGTTCAAAACCGAGCATCAGTATGGGGAAGAAAGGTGATTTGAGTGCCTTTAAAATGGCATGGTTGTTGGTGCAGAAGGGCTGGTCGAGTATTCAGAAACTGCTGATCTACTGGGATTTTCACGCACAACCATCTCTAGGGTTTACAGAAAATGGTCCGAAAAAGAAAAAAAACATCCAGTGAGCGGCAGTTTGTGGGCGAAAATGCCTTGTTGATGCCAGGGTCAGAGGAGAATGGGCAGACTGGTCGAGCTATAGAAAGGCAACAGTGACTCAAATCGCCATCCGTTACAACCAAGGTAGGCAGAAGAGCATCTCTGAACGCACAGTACGTGAACTTTGAGGCAGATGGGCTACAGCAGCAGAAGACCACATGGTGCCACTCCTTTCAGCTAAGAACAGGAAACTGAGGCTACAATTTGCCCAAGCTCATCAAAATTGGACAGTAGAAGATTGGAAAAACGTTGCCTGGTCTGATGAGTCTCGATTTCTGCTGCGACATTCGAATGGTAGGGTAGAATTTGGCGTCAACAAAACATGAAAGCATGGATCCATCCTGCCTTGTATCAACGGTTCAGGCTGGTGGTGGGTGGTGTCATGGTGTGGGGAATATTTTCTTGGCACTCTTTGGGCCCCTTGGTACCAATTGAGCATCGTTTTGCAACGCCACAGTTACCTGAGTATTGTTGCGACCATGTCCATCCCTTTATGACCACAATGTACCCACATCTGATGGTACTTTCAGCAGGATAATGCGCCATGTCATAAAGCTGGAATCATCTCACAGATGGTTTCTTGAACATGACAATGAGTTCACTGTACTCAAATGGCCTCCACAGTCACCAGATCTCAATCCAATAGAGCATCTTGGGATGTGGTGGAACGGGAGATTCAACATCATGGAGTGTGCAGCCGACAAATTGCGGCAACTGTGTGATGCCATCCTATCAATATGGACCAAAATCTATGAGGAATGCTTCCAGCACCTGTGTGAATCTATGCCATGAAGAATTGAGGCAGTTCTGAAAGCAAAAGGGGGTCCAACCCGTTACTAGCATGGTGTTGTACCTAATAAAGTGGCCGGTGAGTGTATATGATATATGGTACTATAAAAGGCCCAAGATAGGGACAACTAAAGTGATGCATCTCTTCCAGGCTTTTAAAGGGACTCATCTCAGGTAATAAGTGACTTTCTCAGTTCATTTACAGACTTGGAGGAAATTTTTATTGTAAACAGGTGAGATTTCACATAAGACGGTTTCTTACCATACTTATTTTAGTAATACAAATTCTGCTCCAGATAATGTTCTTTTCTGGTATTGTGAGTTTGTCTTATGTGTACAGAGCCACGGGACGCATCTTTAGTCATTAGCACCATTTTGTCCAGGCTTTCTAGCTCACCATTAGAAAGGGTTCCCTAAAGGTTCCCACACACATTGATGACCCTCGGCCTAACCTAACGATTTTGATGGAACAGGGTAACCAATAGACATGTGGGTATCCCCCTCTTCTGGATGGCAGATATTGGAAAGGTGGGTGATGTTATTTTTTCCATATATGGATGAAGTCTTGTGGGACAAGCTACGATTAGGCATATATTGGATATGATAGTGTCATATTTAGCGGCTTATTCCCTTGGAGTTAGTAATATGGTGTAAAATTCTCCATGGTAACATTTGGCTCACTGTTTCCGTAGTTAAAAGATAAAATTGGAGTTAAATTTGATTGTTTTTCAATGGTTGACGATCATGTATATTTTTATCCATTTTCTGTCCTGTCTACAGATGATTTGAGATGTTGACGTGGACTCTGCCCAGTTGGATGGACTGCAGCCAAACATGGCTTCTGAACTCTGCCAGACCATCTCTGTGGCCAAGCTGGAAAAGGACAAGAATCTTTTCTTAAATTACCGAAATCTAAACACACTTCTCACTAGAACTGTGGAAGGATGAAGGTCTCCAGATCTTGAGGACTTTACATGAAGCGCAACTCTGTGACTACAGGTGAGTAAAAGTAATGCTGCTCATTGTGTTTGACCTCCAGTTATCAATATAGGGTTAGTCATGACCGAGCAGGGCCCTAACATACGGTAAGAAGTATTGGCATCTATAAATCAGAACCGAGCCTGTATATACATTCAAGATATGCGGAAAAAATCTTAAGAACATCTGCAGACCCTTTAGGATAGAGAAATTAACTCATGAACAAAGAAGAGCAAATAAATAAGACTCGCAAATTAGGCTTACAAGTCCAGATCATGACAGGAGATGGCTGCATCTATATGGGTGCACTTCTTACTAAATGACGTCTGATGCCACTGATAGCCAAAGGAATAAAAACCACAAGGCTAAATTTTATGGGTCCTCATAGTGGCCACTAAAACATCTACAACTATAAAGGGTTGTCCATTTCAGCAAATAATTCGTATGGTTGTGTAAGGAAAAGTTATAAAATTTTCCAATATACTTTCTGTATCAATTCTGCGGGTTTCTAGATATCGGCTTGCTGTCCTGCTAAAAAAGCTTGTTGTATTCTATGGTTCTATGTGCTTATTTCTAGTGGATATACATTTGGCCCTGGTATGTAATGTCACACAGGTGCATGAGTCCTTATTATCATAGAGAGGACTCAGAGCATTTGATACTAATGGCTCTTCACCTGCCTGTCCATCACATGACCACAGACAGATTTATATCCACAGGAATTAAACATAGAAGCTTTCTTTAGCATGACAGCAAGCAGAGATCTAAAAATCTGCAAGGAAAATTGATACAGAAATTATATTGGAAAATGTATAACTATTCCTCACGCAAACAATAGCAATTATTGCTGAAAGTGGACAACCCCTTTAAGACGAGACCCAGAAGAGTGTGGCTTGTGATGCAGTGTGTGTCCAGGGCTTAGCCTTCCCATATCATAAGACCGTTAGGCAATCATGAACCTGTCATCTGTCTATTCAGTTGTCCCTTGTTTGGGTCACATTTGTGGTCACTATAATACAAATACATATACAGATCACCATATAAGACCTTCTATATTGGAGGCACTCAGACCCTGTCATCCATCAGTCACACTATGGTCACGTTGTAGTCACTCAGATCATACAACTTTCCATAATACTGCTTGAAACACATGGCAGTGTGGCTCTTCACCCCGACCTCTTAGAAGGAGCAATTGTCTCTAGATGATCAGTGTTATTCCCTTTGGGGTTGATGCCACACGTTAGTGTTTGATTCCGTTTGTAACGGAATCAAAGCGCACAAGGGGCGGCCCGTGGACAAGCACTATGCGTTGTATCAGAGCCCGGTGTTTGATTGTGTAAATGCAAGGACACAGGGCACTAATTGCCGTTGGCATACAGACGCAAATGCTGCAGGCCGCCCCCCCAGTGCGTTGTTGACTCTGTACAAAATAGAGTCAAAATGCTAAGTGTGACACAATCGCAGTGTTATCGCTGCTCAAGGTGGTTCAGTACTGAATCATGTGACAGGAGTAAAAACGTAATGATCCACAAGCATAAATCTTTATTTAATCCATTCGGTCACATTGTATCTAATAATTCTGTTTGTGTTTGCTGATGACCACTTACCCTTGCCCTTTCATCCACCACTGGCGGGCTTTAAAGATTGGTAGCATGTTTAATACCATAACTAATAGATAGGAACCCTAAGCTATTTACATGGTGGGTATTCACATATAAATTTCCCTTTCTTGTCTTAAATAAAAATCCCCATCACATTGCATTAGACAGTGCAATTACCAAAAAATGGCAAATCTACCATCAAAAGCAAGCATGGATAAATCAGGAACAATTCTGTAATCTTCTTATTGGTTATCCATGGCTTCCTCCTTTTAAAAATCAACCTTATAATTATGTTATATCCTGTGGCTTGATACCTCCTGGGGGTGTGCCAGAGCCTGCAGCACATAGGGGCTCTGGTAAACCCCCAGGAGCCCTTCAGGCTAATTAGCATAATTTTGACATGTTGATTTTAGAGGGAAGGAGGCTGTGTGGAATAAATATAAGAAAGATAACCTAGTCATGGTTACTGGGTAGATGAGAATGTGGTTTATATAGTTTAATCTAAGTAATCTGGTTTATCATGATGGTTTTAGTAGAAGATTTCTTTTAAAAATACAACAGTAATTTTTGCCACACTTTTTTCTGAAGACTTAAACATTCTCATTTTGCAGCCAGAAAATCTCGCCCAGAAGTTACCAAATCTGTGGAATGTAAGTAACTTTTTCCTGATGCTTATCCATTGTAGCCACTAGAGGGCCGTAGTAGATGCTTTATGAAATAAAACTTGTCAATTACTTAGTAAAAATGTAAGTATTTGTTATCAGCAGTGTTAGTCTTTTCATTTAAGGCATATTAGTTGTTGCCCTCAAATTAGGATCAAATTAAGGTATAGACGTTGAATTTGTCATCTGAAAGCACCCACATTGGCCAGATATTATATACTTTAATGCACTATTTTCCAGTAGAGTATCTGGCATCACAGGATCTGACAGCTGTTCTGAGTAAGTAGTGTAGTGTCCTCTTGTTTGCTTAAGGCCACCCAGAACCACCACAGGAGGTCAATGCACCAAGGACTTTCTACATTTCAAGCGTTGCCCTTTACATTAAATGGGAGCTGCATTGAACAATTCTAGTAAAGGGAGCATTTATTGGTACGTTGTCTGATACCTGTCTGAAATGGTAGCAAACAACTATTAGAATATAGAAGATACAATATTTTGTTATTATCATGAATAACCACAAGGTTATTATCCTCTTGATCCAAGAATTGTCATACTGTCACGATTAATCTCACAACACTGAAAAGTAGGAATATAGTAGAAGGTTATTTGTGTTTTTATTCTTTTTGTTTTTATCATGTAATTTTAAAATTACTTTGCCTACTGTGCTTTGTATCATTGCTATATTTACTACTCTTTCACTTTATACTCGCTATACAAAAACAATCATGGTCATATCTATCTTTGTGACATGATCCACACAATCAGTCTGATTTTGTTCTCAATGTGACTTACGGAATATTGAGTGTCTGGATGATCAGTGCTTGTGCTGAACACATCAGCACCACATCATCTTTCCTGACATCCATAGCTTTCCATGTAACATGGACCCGTAATCTATAGTGAAATGGGAAAATTACGTAACCAATTGTCAGCCTCCAAACCTGACCTACATTGCTCTACATTACATTGCTTACATTAAACAGACCTGGCACACCGCTTTTACACGATACAGCTCCGTCAGGTAGGGTATGAGATGTCATTTCTAGATTTTATTGGCAGTGTCTTCTGTTACCTCTAAAAAATCTTCCCAAAGTCAGGCAAATATAATCCTCTCTCCATTATTTTACACAGGAGAGCTGGATAGTTGCAGGGGGTAGGGTAGTGTCACTTCAGAATCCCCGTATTCCTTGTACAATATAGTACCATATTAAAAGATCTAATCTTTCACCATACATCAGGCTTATGGCGTTGTGAGCTACAAACCAGACATACCGACAGCTATAGACAAACAGTCAGAAATTGAGTGCAGATAAAGATTCAGTTCCCGCCTATATATTAATTGTGTAGTCCAGTTTTTGTACTCACAGAACCAATGCTGATATTAGAAGATTAGATCCTTAGCTAATATAATACAAAAAGCGTGTTTGTGGGTCCTATAGTACCAAAAGCTGGAGACTTCTATAGGACACACACCTGCAACCACTCAATTGACTCATCTAATCTCAAAATAATGATGAGAAGATCATATTTCTGATTGTGGGGGATGTTGTTTTATAGGCAAACATGAGATTCAAAATAAAATAGGGATTCTAGAAAGGAGAATTTCATATATACCTGAGGGGGGCTAGTAGTTATGGGTAAATGTGGTTACAGGTTATGTTTTAAGATCCTTAGGAAAGACAATGGGAATAGGGTCATGCACACAAATGTATGCTATCTCTTCGAGCCAAAGCCTGCGCGTAGCGTATGACTGACTGAGAGAGGAAGACCCATGCCCTCTCCATAGGGAGACATGCACACCAGTGTACAATGCATTTCTATGGTGGTGTATGGGGTTTGGTGGCTGCCTTGGTACAGAAGATATGGCCACCATATACATATGTGTGTGCGCATGTGGACCTTAAAATGGGGATGCACCTTGTCACTACCTGTCCAGTAGATCTGCTAACTCTGCATTTGCTAGAATGGTATCAGGAAGCAAGAAAATGTAGACAACCCAATTTTCCTTTTCTGTATATTCCTCAACTAGTCATTTAGGATATGAAAGGGAGAAGGACATGGAGCAGAGCACCAATCACATGTGCTCTGTAAAGTTGTGGGCCAGAGCGGTCAACGTTCTAATGATTTATAGTGAACTAGAAGTAATATCTATACTTAACAATTTTTATTTTTGGTAGCTATTTCCATTAGTTTGTATGTCTTTCATGTTAGGCTGCTTGTAGCATAGAGATTTTCAACATTTCAACTTGCAACTTTTTTACTTTCACGACCCAGAATTGTTGGTATTTACCGTAGCGTGCATAAATTGATGACTTTGTGTATTCCATAAAAGATAGGTTTTACACATACGTTGTCAGTCATGGCATATAACCTTGTAACTGGCGCCATTCACTTTACATAAAACCGTGAACCTACTATTGTTAGGCATCGGCATCTGATAAGATATGGAGTTTTTAGTCTAATTCTCTACCGTGGACTATAAATAGCACTAATTGAACGGGTATCCCGGTCTTTTTTTAATCGCCTTAGGATAAGTCATCTAGTCAGAATCAAGGGGTCTGACTCCTGGCACCCCCAATCTATGGCTTTTTGGTTGCAACACAGCCGTGAGGTCTGAATGTAGTCCTATTTAGTGGAATGTGGCGAGCTGCAATACACGAGCACACACCACCATATACTATATGGCACTGTGCTCAGCGTTTCTTTACAGCTGATTAGGCCACTACACATCTTGGAGTTACCCCTTAAATCTGGACAATGAACTAACGAAGTAGTGTCAGAGTATTGGTTAGTAACGGTAACAACATGGGCTAAGATTGTCCTTCAGACTGGTGGCGGCCGAACCAGCAGTCAGCTTTTGTCCTCCATCAAAGACAGTGAGAAGGCAGGCAAGATCGAGTATTGAGCACGATAGAATGTCGCCAGAAGGAAGCCAGCCAGGAACCCCGACGCTAGGTTCCTCAATGTGCCATTCATAAGGGCGAGAGGTTCCACGGGGTATCGTTGTGGGCACATCGTCTATGCATACAGGCATCAGAGGACAGAGTCTGCCACACCTCCCTAATATTCACAGAGGCAAAAAAGTATTGTGACGTCCCTCTGGCACAAAGATGAAGACTGCGGGGGAAATCACTTTCTGACCTGGCTTTGCTTTACATTTGTTGCTGTTTTCACATAATAAATAATCTTATGTTTCTTTGATGGATGAAAAATCCTACTATCGACCCATCTGGTCACTGATGTAAATACCATAAACAATAGTAGCAGAAAGCAAAACCTTCAAATAGTTAGAAATGCACAAAGGCACCAAAAAGTGACAATTTTTGTTGTAGCTGCACATGCATCATATTTTCAATAATATTGATCACATTTTTAGCCCCGTCATAAGTATTCTGTGTATACTTACAAGAGGGTGCAAAGTATCCCACTGTATTTTTAGTCCTGTGTAGACCCTCCGCCTGAAAGCAGGAGGAGGAGCAAATGAAGGGAGAAAGCACGATTTCCTAATTTTATGTCTTGTGACATAAATGTCCTTATAGAACAGTTGCATATTGTGGGGACATTCAGCTGAGGACGGAGATGGATGCCTACAGTAAATCCGTCCCCATAGATTGCAGGTGATATGTCTTTCTTCCAATGAGATCCCCTCCCCCGCCAAAGACTTCTGGATTGAGAAAATCTTAGATTTATTTGTTCATTTCTAAAAAGTTGTAGGCACACATCATCCTCTAGGCCACATATGTAAGCATATTCTACATAGGATCAGCAAGCAATATTTGAATTCACAGAGACAGGGTGAGCCTCACGATCCTGCTCGCGTATACATCTCCAGGACAGTATAAACATCAGTGACATCACGACGGTAAGGTCGCTGAGGCTCTTGTTATTTACATTCAAGAAGGGAAAAATGAATGAATATGTGACTCAGACGGTGATAGCGCTTCATTCTCAGGATACAGGAACAGTATCTCTCTATGTTTCCTGATGCTCGGTGATAACGTGTCTGGAAATGTACGTATGTCCTCGCACAAGTCCTTCAGGGGGTAACAGCTGAGCTGTATTTTTTCCTCTTGTTTCTGAAGGTATCTGCACTCAAATAACATTTGTTTTTGTCCCAGAGGTAAGTGACTCCCATGTGCAATTGGTCATCTGCTCTGAGTACTTGATGGTGCGTTTCCCCTTGACTAATAAATGAGACTGTTCAAGTTTTGTTTCCCTTTTTTTTTTTTTTTTAGAAGTGATTAATACCAGTAGTGACTGTATTTGCTCCTATACATCATCAGTTTTCCCCCACGGCCTTCCCCAAATCAGGGGTACATCCTCATGGGGGGTGGTTATCTGATGGGTCATTAATGTGCATTTACACCTATCTTCAAAGTGAATGGGATTTGGACATATCTCACACATTGCTGTAGAATCCAACAGTTATGTTATGAATAATCACAGTGGATTCACCATTTGCATGGAACAGGATGAATTTGTTGCAAATCTTAAGCCCAAAATCCCACATTAATTATTTAGCCATGGGTTGACACAAATATGGTGTTCATACATTATTCTAATGGAAACCTGTATGTTCAATATGCATCTGCAGCAGCATGTTATAGAGCAGGAGAGAAGAAAGATAATACATAATGGCCCAGATTCATCAAAAGTAGTGCAAAAACATTTGCCTCACTAATGTGCAAGATTGCACCGGATTAGTGAATATTGGTACATGGTCTTCCATTAATCTGGCGCCCCCTGCCAGGGTCGGAAGTGGCACCAACTTTTTTTTGGTGCATCATAATATACAGGGGCGACACAATTCTGTCAAGTTGCTGGAAAATATGGAGCGATGGTCTGAATCGGCACCAGAAACCCACTTTAGGTTGAGAATTTTGGGTGGAGCAGCGGGAAATGAAGCGGGGTGCATATGTGTCCTCTCTACACGGCAGCATCGGTTAGTGCAGGGAAAGGCTTACAGCCTGGACCTTAGTGTCTATCGGAAGCTGCTGTGCTATAGGCAGGAGGGGATGGAGCATTTCAAGGAAAGTTCAATTCAACTCTAAGTATTGATCTATATCATTCTCATTCTCGACTTGTCAGCCACTACCCAGTGACATCCTATACACAACATGTACATGTATATAGACAAAAAAATGAAATTATTACGAACTTCACACTGCTTGTTCTTCCTGGCTCTCTAACATGTTGCTGCAGATGTGAGCTGTGATTTATACTTCACCAGTTGCTTTAATTAAAATCTCAGGTCCCCAAATATAGTGCGTGAGTAGGACTTCAGTAGAATCCCAAACCTTCCTCTGTGGGCCCTTATGCTGAAGCATGCTTCAGGGCATTCACCCGCTGTGTTGCTCGGGTTTTTTCAAGCGTTTTGACGCATCCAAAGGCTTCCGCCTTGCTCACAGGGTGACGGAACATGGGTTTTAGCAAATGCAGTGGAAACGCCATGTTACGTCAACATGGATCAAGGTGAAGCCTTTGGAATGCGTCAAAACTGCATGTGTGGCAGAAGGGCGGGCCAATTTGCTGATTCACTTAATGACCACGGCAAAGTGATCTGGGGCATTCGGCCCTTAGGCTTTTTTCACTTCTGCACTCCTTTTCCAGCACACCAGAACAAATTAGTATATGAATGACCTTGGTAATTGTAGACATAGTGACAAGTCTGCAGTCTCCGAGATATTGGATCTCTGGTGAAGCTCCAGTCTTGGCCTCAGTGATAATTGCCCTGGGAAAATCATATGCCTTGCATGGAAGACTTAGATCGCTGCGTCATTTACGACAACAAAAACAACCGGCTCAATACCTTCATCCAGGTAAGGTGACTTGCTCCTGCAGCAGGTGTAACCTTTTACTAGTACTGCCAAGTGTCTAATGAAGTGAAAGGAAAATGATTGGGTGATTAATTATGCACTGTCAGGTCCTGTCTGTTTCCTGGAAGCGTCTTTGAACCATGATATGTATTACTTTGTGGTTGAGCATTAAACGTACATCTTGTTTAATAAATTTTAATACTTTTACAGCAATTTTTGGTTAACCACTAATGGGTACATTTTGTATAAATAGATTGTTTACGTGCAACACGTGATTTAAACTATTATTGAGAACATCTGCCCATAACCCCTGTCAACCCATAACTGTGCTGAGATCCCTTTACAAGTCATTGGCCTAGAACAGGCACCATAGGTAAGGTCATGTTTGCATGGCTGCCATGTGTAGCAGAGCACGTTAACATTTACTGGCATATATCGATGACGACCTCCTCTACAGAGGAACTGGTACCGTGGGGAATAATAAGCAAAATGCAATGGGGCTCCCAATTTACAACTGTCCTAAGTCTGGATAATGTATAAAGCATTTGTCACAGTACACGGATTAATGCAGCGTTCACAGACAGGATTAAGGAAGTGTGCACAGTACAGAGATGATACAGTGATTGTCACAGTACAAGTCTAAGATACATCGTGACGCATTACAGTGAAGGAACGAGGACAGTGACGTCACAGTACCGGGATAATCTACCTCAACAGAGGATATTGATAACAGTGATGTCCACAGAAATGGAATAGTTTGCAATGATGTCGGTTTCATTGTCGCTTATGGGTCAATCCATGGTGCCTCAGCAAAACACAAGCTTGGGAAGATGACCTAGTCCTTTCCTTACGAAGATGTTCCAGGCAGTTCCATCTTCCAGGAGCAGGGCTGTAGATGTTAAAAAAAAACCCCAATGAGTCAAGAGAAAGGCGCATGGCTAACAGAAGAAGAGGAAACCTAAAGAAGGAGAAGAGGACAAAGTTTAGGGAGCCTAAGCTCTCATATACTGTGTTGCAGTTAGGTAGAAATGGGACATGTATAGGATCCCATAGATGTGGAATGAGAATCATTGGGAATCAAGGTACATTGGCTTTCTTTGCGTCTTCAGCCTCCTCTCCGTATAAAAAGGATGTTTTCGTCTGTTTTAGAAATTGGGAAGCTGATGAAAGACTGTAGACCTTAGACTTTATACCAATCACTGGTCACTTTACCAGAAAAGCTGCACCCTTCTGCCAGTCGCTGCGTACTGACAGTGGATTCGGAACTTCTATGCAGCCATTCCGCGCCACCTGCCAGCTGGCCAGCTGAACGAGCTATCCAGGCGGGGAAAGGGGAACGCCTGGGCATATCTGCCTTTGGGTGAGTGTGAGTGAGGAAAAACGGAAGCCAATTCTGTGAAAATAAGTCTTTGCCAAAAGTCACTTCAGAATACGAGGAGAGTGAGTTGTGCTAAGATGCCATATCTCTGAAATTAAACATTCTAGATGGGTAATAGAAGCACTCGGTGGATGTAAGCTCTCACCACAAGGGATTTTACACACATTCAAAGATTCAAGCAATGAAAAACCTGGCCACAATATATGTTGCTGGTCCTCTCATAACCAAACAGTAAAGGGCTTGATGACACTAACTGGACCAGTTAAAGGAAATTAAAACCAAGCATGATAAACAGGGCACTTCTCATAGAGCAGGCACTGTGGCTGTGGTAATCTTCCTAATGTTATTCATGGCCTCTTCCTTCTAGAATCAAACTTTCAAATCATTGATAATGGGGTGTTACCAAAGCCACTCCTAGCGTAGCTTCTCAGGTCATTTCTCATCAGCCGGTGGAGACAGTGTAAAACTTGTGAGCTATAGCACAGAGGGCTTGGTAATGCCCCCATTAGTATCATCTAAAAAGGAAGGAGGATAGGGATTAACAAATATTACAAAAGTAGCACTCCAGGTGACGGGGATCTATGTGTAACTTTAAGGGAATATTCTACCACCAGGATCAGGTTTGTAACCAGCCACACTGACTTGCTGGTGTGTTCCCCCTGGAGGATCTGTATTCTTTCTAGATTAATGCCTGGTTTTGTTTCCAAAAAACAGGTCTTTAAAAATAATGCACATGAGTTGAGGGGCTCCGGGAAACAAGGTTGTCATGTTGTAGATTGGGACCTCAGGCTCATTTGCCATACATTTTAAAGCCTTTATTTTATTTAAAAATACGGACCTAGAAACTTAAAGAACACTGGATCCTTCCAGACGGGGCCACATCGCATGTCACTTGCTCTGGTGATACAATACTTCATCCTGCTGGTAGAGTTCTTTTTACTTTAACACGCTATAAAAATGGGTTTTCTCCCCCCCCCCCCCACTTTTATAGACACTTATCACACAGGATAAGAGGATAAGTGTCTTTGATCTCTGGTGGTCTCATTGCTGCCAGCCATGTGATCAGGAGAATTGGATCCAAAAGGAATACTGGGAAATTGAAGTGCACAACTATACGCATCTAAGCACAATTCATCGTCTTCCCTGATCCATTTTTAAATGGGTACATATTATATTAAAAAGTGAATATGCTTCAATTGGAAAATGGAAACCCCTCAAGCTGGAGGCAAAAAAACAGAAAAGAACCACATATTTTGTCCCATGCTGGCTCCAAGCTCCCCCAATTGATGCAGCACCGTTTCAGGGGCAATCACAGAACATCACTGAACAAGTTTATTAGACCTGGGACGTCACTAGCGATAGGGACCGAAACTAACTTGAACACCTAGCCATAGTAGGTGTGATTGGTCAGGGGGAAAACCCGGCCAATATAACTATGGCTATTGGCTAGGGAGTCAATTTTCGGTTGCTGCTCAGCCCATAATTGACATGTGAAGGGGAAACACCCAACCCTAGAGCAGAACTAAAAATAGGTCAGTGTAAGTCACAGGGGACTTCCCTTACTGTGTTTGTAGCTGGTTCCAAGGGGCCACTCATTTGATTATGTGAGTCCTACAACAGCCAGACCTTCCAGTCGAGCGCAGGACCCTTAACCAGAAGTACCAAAGGTAAGTGCAATTGGGAGCATAGCTGGTACATATGGAATATTTTGGAACCCTTTATAGCAGTGATGGCGGAACCCTTTTTAGCGACTGAGTGCCCAAAGTGCAACCCAAACCCCTTTTCTCGCGGAGGTGCACCAACACATTCCAAGTCGTAACTTATGATCCATGTTCTTCACCGCCTTCAATTCAGACTGGCTCCTCGAGGACAACGCACCACAGTAGACCGATGGCAAAATTTCATCATTTTAGCTTCTTGCAGGGTCCCTCGTACACAGAGAATCCCTAAAGATAATTGCCCGTGCTCTCATTCTCCCTCTTCCCTACAGTTCGACGTAGAGAGCACGTCATCCAGGCTGGCAAACAGCCTCTTTTAAGTGAGTGGCTGGCAACTGTCGGAGGCTTTCTAGCGTTCTGTCTGGGTGTGGGGCGATGGCCGGGTGGTGCCCACAGAACGGGTCTGAGTGCCATCTGGTACCCGTGCCATAGGTTGCCACCACTGCCTATAGGGTGATGTTGTCTTTCCCCCGCGGTGCCATTCGCCTCTGTGATCGACAGTCCCCTGTTGGTTTTTACGTAAAGTGCTTGCTTGGTAACACTTCTCCTGAGGATAGGGGATAACATACTGACTGCTTGGTGTTCCCCACTGCGAGGCCCCCTCCGCAACTTATCCCAAACACACGGGATCAAGCTCTATGTCCCTGTTCTCTTGATGGTGGGGTCTTAGCTGTGGCCCCCCAGTCTGTCCACACTTCTCCTTCATTCCTGTCCTTCCTTCAACTAGGTAATGTTTTTCTTCAACGCCCCCCCTAGCCCCCTCGCCCACATCTTAATTTTTGTTTCCTTTTTCACAACCTGCACTTCCCCTTTACTATTTTTACAAAATCTACACACAAGACTCGCATCTGCCAAGGGTTGTGGTCCGCCCCAGGCAGACTTGTGGTACCAAGCTCTGGATTGCTACCCACCCCCCATTCCATGCCACAGGCACACACAAAGAGTTGTGGTGGAAATGTATTTTGTTTCAGTAAGTTGTATCTGTGGGTGCGCCCTACAATAGGGATAGTAAAAGACGCCCTGGATCCTGCCTATATCTCTGTTATTTATACTTCACTGCCAATTAACTGCTCTAATGTTCAATCATTATGTGAACCGTCTTCCTTTAGCCGTCTATAAAGAGCCCTTTAAGATCGTGTTCTGTGCTCCTGAACAGCGGCCCCTTTATTCCGTTGTTCAAGGGACATGCTGTCTGACTTCTGGCTCTGGACATGATATTTCCCCAAATACCTCATGCAAAAAACCTGCATACCATCCGGAGTCGCCAAATGTCACCTTCCGTAGATGTCCTTTTCTCCTTTTTTTGTACCCGGATCCATATTGGTCCGCTAACATATGGGTCGTTTTAGGGAATTATGTCTTATTCTGCGTCTATTCGGGATGTCCCTTTCTGTCCATCAGGTATTGACAACTTGGCACCTTGCTGCTTGGACCTTTCTTACCCAGACTATGTAACATACGTGCAATTTATTTCCTCTACATTTTTTAAGGAACTCTACCATCAAAGCCGCAGATGAGAGCCCAGTGCAGCATTCCGTTTGTGTGTGACCAAGACATCAAGTGGTCCTTATTACATCACATAAACAATAGCGACGTTTCGGCTCAAGAGAGCTTTTTTCAAGCCATTACACAGTGTCATTCCGGGAAAGTTATACAAAAACCCTTACCAGGTTCATGTGACTAACAATGATCCCTCAAAGAGGATACCCGGGGCACTTACCTCATAGATCAGGGCCCTGGACGGCGGTAATCTTCTTATCTTTTTTAGCCATGGCCCTTCCATATACAACTTAACTTTTCCCATTTTGCTAATGAGTTAAGCAGGGCTCTGGGGGGTTACCCGAGCCCATCTGTGCTGAAAATTCAGAGGGTATTATCATCGTGTGCCAGAAGCAATTTCCCCTACTCTGTGTTGAGATTACACAGGCAGAGGGAGGGGGAGACAGTGTAACAGCCTGTGGATGAAGCTGAAGCTACAGCAAGGAAGAGGCCATGGATAACAAATATCAGGACGAATACCCCAGTCACCAGTGCTGGATCTATGAGTGTCCCTGGTTTATCACAATGGATGGATGGGAGATTTTTCTTTAACTACCAATCGCCCAGCCACATCTTATTCACAGGGCAAATCTTCTGCCGGTACTATTGCAGCTTTTATGTTTGTCAGTTTACCATTAGATTATTAATATTGTAATTCATATTGGCCTAATTTTTCTCACAAATTGGAGTACGTACTACAATAGTAGTCCGGTTGGCGCAAATACACGCCACTTGAACGAAAATGTGTGTTTTGCCCTGTTTTTTTTACCGGTAACAACCTTTTCAGCAACTTTATTTTTTCCTCTGCCACACCAACCAAACAAAACATGCATGTCCAAAACCTACAGTCAATGCCCTTAGGTAACTGCACACAACCATGTACCTTGTTTGCAGCCCAGGTCATTGGTAGGTGAGGTCCTCAATACATGGTGACAGTAGAAAAGACTCCCAAGCCGCCGATTGGGACGGGAATTGGACATTTCCGCCGCTCACACAGACTGCTGCGTCGAACTCCAAGAAAAGCATTCTTTGTATGCCAATCCATTGAATCACGGATTACACCATGACAATTTCTACGTCCAAGTGCTTCACACGTGGCAGCACGCTCCATGTGTGGTCGATCCTGGGCTCAACCAGAGTGCAGTGGACAGGAGGCTTGCACATAGAGAAATAAGATACAAGGACTGCCAGGTAACTGGGCAGGCCTTGCAACCGTTCTTATAATACCAGTTACCGGCACATGCGTTTAGTCAGCAGATAGAGAATCCTTGATTAATAAATCTCTATGATGCAAGAACTCCCATCCACTGCACTGTGTTAGCAATGTATTTGAATGGACTGGACCCATTTCCCTGCGGCTGAGACACGTTCTGCAGGTAAGTATCTGTAACATATTGCAGGAATATACGGGAAAGACTGTGTTTCAAGCAGGATCTTAATTGAAGAAACTATAGCAACATGGAATTTTGATTTAAAAAAAACCCGAAATTGTAAGTTATAAAAAGTAAAATTTGGAAAAAAAATGTTTTGATTGGGGATTTATAAAGCTTTCATACGGGGGGGGGGGGGAGATGGATTAGCTGGGCAGCAGAGATTAGGATGGATTGAAGGGGCGTTAGAGAGTTAGCTGGGAGACCACAGAGAATTATGTTGTTGTAGTCCAAGCGGGAGATGATAAGGGCATGGACTAGTAATTTTGTAGGCATTGGATTGAGGAAGGGTCAGATGCGAGATATGATCTTGAGATGGAGGCGGCAGGTTGTCGTAAGGGTCTGTATGTGAGGCTTAAAGGAAATCTGCCACCAGGATCCAGCATTGTAAACCAAGTACACTTACATGCTGTTGTGTGCTCCCTCTGCCAGGATAAGTTCTTCGTTTAGCTTTTTATGCCTATGTTGCTTTAAAAATTATGAGCCTGAGGGGCTCTGAAATCCATTAACAGCCTGGAGCCCCTCAGGCTAATTTGCATATTCTTAAAAGTCTTTTATTGTATAAACAGGGCATAGGAAGCGAAAAGAAGAGCAGATCCTGCCGGAGGGGGCACGCACCAGCATGTAAGTGTACTTGGTTTACAATGCTGGATCCTGGAGGTAGATTTCCTTTAAAGGATAAGGTAGCGTCAAAGATGACCCCAAGGCAGCAGACTTTAGGGCCCGGGGAGAGTGTGGAGCCATGAACTGTGATGGTTAGATCTGGTGGGATGGATGTGTTAGGTGGAGGAAAGATTATGAGTTCTGTTTTGTTCACGGGAAGAGAAGAGGGAGGATATGTCTGACACTCTCGAATTCTGACTAGAAGAGAGGAGATATCTGGACCAGAAATATAGATGTGTGTGTCATCAGCATAGTAGTGGTATTGGAAGCCAAAAGTGTAGAGGGTCGTTGTACAGAGGGTATTGTACAGCGAGGGGGAGGAGATAAGACATCTAGTGTCAGTAATGAATGAAAGAATGTAATGATGGGTCAGAGTTATCTATACAGGCAGTTCCCCGGTCACAGATAAGATAGGTTCCGTGGGTTTGTACTTAAGTTGAATTTGTATGTAAGTCGGAACTGTATATTCTATAATTGTAGCTCTAGGCAATTTTTTTTGTCCCAGGGACATCAGGATTTTCACATTTTTTTGCTGTAATGGGACCAAGGATTATGCATAAAGCTTCATTACAGACACTGTATAGATGATCCCTGCAGGAAGTAAAGCTTCCAGAGAGATTCACCAGGGTCACAGTGGGCAGAGAGGTCATCTGTAAGTCAGGTGTCCTTAAAAAGGGGACAACCTGTATATCTTCTTGGCCGCAGCTTTCAGTGGTATCGGTAACCTAAGGATACAAGTAAGGGTACATTCACACAGCGGTATGCCCGCACGGCATAGGTATGCCCCTCCTCCCTCCATAGAGAATAGCGGCGCACGGCCGCACACATGTGTGGCACCGCATCTGCGCCGCTATTGCCGTCTATGCGGCCGCATGTACGTCCCCGCAGACGGCCATGTGAATGTGCCCTAAGCATGAGAGAAAAGGGGATAACCAATGTAGCTTTCCAAACAAAGAATCATGGGATCAGTGCAGGAACTCTGATGATGATCTGATCCTCCTGCAGCTCAGGACGAGTTAAAGTAACGCTGAGCGTAGCAGCTTGGGTTTGCAAGAAGATGCATTGACCCAGATTTATCAATAGTGAGACAGATGCTGTTTGCCTCACAATTGTGCAGGGTGCGGCAGATTATTGTATACTGGTACCTGGTCTTCCATTATTAGGTGCACCCTCCACTGCTCAGGAAGTGGGCACCAACTTTTTTTTGGTGCACCTTTAACATACAGCGTGTGACTTGAATCATTGTATTAAATGTGTCGCAAACTCCTACTTGATCAATATGCTGGGGATTGAACTCATTGGGGGTAATTTACTAAGAGCCCGAATTTCCCAAAAATTACCGTTTTGTGCCAAATTGCCGCACGCGATCGGATTGTAGCGCATTGGCATGCACATGGCGGAAATCGGGGGCCGTCGGAAAACCCGCCGTATTTAAAAAAAAAAAAAAAAAAGTGTCGCTTGACATGCGCTCACCTGCACTCAACAACAGATGGTGAATTCTGGCGGACCTTGGCGCAGCAGCGACACCTGGTGGACATCGGGCGCAAGACCTTAGTGAATCGCGACAGGACTGGGTAAGTAAATCTGCCCCATTTTATTGATATATGATGCACAGAGTTCTTATTTCCTCAATATGTAGTAGAGCTGCTATGTAGCAGAACTTTGTGCATTTTATTGATGTATGATACACGGTGTCCAATCCCAGCATAGTAATCAGTCTGTGACAGGGATGGACCCCTGAGAAAGTCGCAATAAGCAACGAAACGCGTGGCGATTTTTCTCACATATGCTTGCTATACTGGCTGCCACCCGAACAATGGATTGGTTACTATGTACCGACAACTCATGTCTATACAATACTTCCATTGACTGTGCCATCCCTTCCATTGGGTGTGTTACTGTCTGTACTTGATGTTACCGTTACATATTGTCTAGATGGATGGTTTATGCAGCTAGAAGATTTCTACCTGGTATAGTAAACCATGTGATCTGTATCAACTTATCACGGTTTGATACAAGGATCTAGGGGATATGTACAGATGTACTTTTTAAGTGTTTTTAACAGAATACTTGTTGTTAGGCAATGATCTAGTTTCAATAAAGATTTGTATATATTTGTTTGCCTATACACACTTCTCTTTGTTCATTGTTTACATGGATCTGATAGGAAATATTATGTACTGATTGGTGACTGGTGTAACCTTCAGAAAATTTTGTTCTAATCGCTCTTTGTGCTACAGTCAATGCTGTTCTCCAATTATGATCATCACATTTCTTTTCAAATTAACAGCGATGTTGATCTACCGTATATACTTGAGTATAAGCCAACCTAAGTATAAGCCGAGGCCCCTAATTTTACCACAAAAACCTGGTAAAACCTAGAAATTTTTTACTCGAGTATAAGCTGAGTTTGGGTTTTTCAGCACATTTTTTTGTGCTGAAAAACTAGGCTTATACTCGGGTATATATGGTACTTTGGTAAGTGTTTAAAACACTGTTCTAGTGGCATGGTGCACCCCTTACAAAATGTTGATCAAATGTTACATCAAATGTTGATCAATGAGATTACATTTCTAAAATAAACCAACTGATATTACAATGTTCTCCGATTTTGATTTCCAGCGTATATTATATATAAGTACACACACACAAACATCAAGATCTGCTACATCAAACCCCAAGTCCCTAACCTATAGCTCATGTTCCAAGGATACAAAACTATACTCCATTTCACTCAATTGCCAACTGAGAAAAATCTGTATACAAGGCAATCCTGAATTTTGGGGGGTTGTGGCTAAAATCAGTGCAGCTAAAGATCCATTGCTTTCTCAGCTTCGGCTAAATGTAATCTGTGAATTGGATTTGGTTACGCCCGAGAAAATAAACTATGGTAACGAAGTGTGACAAGAACTAAAATTTATTAAAAAGAACAGAGAGTCGCTGCGATGCTACTATAGAAATATAGCTCGGCTGACTGGGGAGGGCTGAGGCATCAATGACCAGAAGACAGGGTTCAATTATCCTACAGCGCCTCTTCAGGAGAAATAAAGCATTACACAATTACCAAAGAAAACATACTGCTTGATAATGGCTGTCTTCACATGTGGCATTTGCATGGGAGGGCTGCTGCAGAATATGGGGCAGTAAAAGTGGGGCTGCTGCAAATTAGAGAAAATTATAAGCTGGGCTCCTGCAGCATAGGGTACAGTATAAGCTGGGCTCCTGCAGCATAGGGTAACAGTATAAGCGGGTCTGCTGCAGAATAGGGGGCATCATAAGCGGGGCTGCTGCAGAATAGGGGGCAGTATAAGCGGGGCTGCTGCAGAATAGGGGGCAGTATAAGCGGCGCTGCTGCAGCATAGGGGGCAGTATAAGCAGGGTTGCTGCAGCAGAATAGGAGACAGTATAAGCAGGGTTGCTGCAGCAGAATAGGAGACAGTATAAGTGGTGCTGCAGCAGAATAGGGGGCAGTATAAGCGGGGCTTCTGCCACATAGGGGGCAGTATAAGCGGGGCCGCCGCAGAATAGGGGGCAGTATAAGCGGGGCCGCCGCAGAATAGGGGGCAGTATAAGCGGGGCCGCCGCAGAATAGGGGGCATATAAAGCGGGGCCGCCGCAGAATAGGGGGCAGTATAAGCGGGGCCGCCGCAGAATAGGGGGCAGTATAAGCGGGGCCGCCGCAGAATAGGGGGCAGTATAAGCGGGGCTGCAGCAGAATAGGGGGCAGTATAAGCGGGGCCGCCGCAGAATAGGGGGCAGTATAAGCGGGGCCGCCGCAGAATAGGGGGCAGTATAAGCGGGGCCGCCGCAGTAGGGGCAGTATAAGCGGGGCCCCGCAGAATAGGGGGCAGTATAAGCGGGGCCGCCGCAGAATATGTGGCAGTATAAAAGCGGGCGGGGCCGCCGCAGAATAGGGTGCATATAAGCGGGGCCGGCCCAAATAGGGGCATAAAGCGGGGCCCCGCAGAATAGGGGCAGTATAAGCGGGGCCGCCGCAGAATAGGGGGCAGTATAAGCGGGGCCGCCGCAAAATAGGGGGCAGTATAAGCGGGGCCGCCGGCAGAATGGGGCAGTATAAGCGGGCCGCCGCAGAATAGGGGGCAGTATAAGCGGGGGCCGCCGCAGAATAGGGGGCGTATAAGCGGGGCCGCCGCAGAATAGGGGCATTACAGCGGGGCCGCCGCGGAAAATAGGGGCAGTATAAGCGGGGCCGCCGCAGAATAGGGGCATAATAAGCGGGGCCGCCGCAAATAGGGGGCAGTATAAGCGGGGCGGCCGCCCCAGATAGGGGCAGTATAAGCGGGCCTCCGCAGAATGGAGGGGCAGTATAAGCGGGCCGCCGCAGAATAGGGGGCAGTATAAGCCGGGCCGCCGCAGAATAGGGGCAGTATAAGACGGGGCCGCCGCAGAATGGGGGCAGTATAAGCGGGGCCGCCGCAGAATAGGGGCAGTATAAGAGGGGGCCCGCAGAATAGGGGGTAGTATAAGCGGGGGCCGCCGCAGAATAGGGGGCAGTATAAGCTGGTCCGCGCCAAACAGAATAGGGGGCAGTATAGCGGGGGCGGGCCGCCGCAGAATAGGGGCAGTATAGCGGGTCCGCCCGAATAGGGGGCAAGTATAAGCGGGGCGCCAGAGGGGGCAGTATAAGCGGGTCCGCCGCAAATAGGGGGCAGTATAAGCGGGCCCCGCAGAATAGGGGCAGTATAGCGGGGCGCCGCAAGAATAGGGGCAGTATAGCGGGGCCGCCGCAGAATAGGGGCAGTATAAGCGTGCCGCCGCAGAATAGGGGGCAGTATAACGGGGCCCCGCAGAATAGGGGGGCAGTATAAGCGGTGCCGCACGCAGAATAGGGGCAGTATAACGGGGCCGCCGCAGAATAGGTGGCAGTATCAGTCGGGGCCGCCGCAGATAGGGGGCATATAAGCGGGGGCCGCCGCGAATAGGGGGCAGTATAAGCGGGCCGCCGCAGAATAGGGGGCAGTATAAGCTGGGCCCGCAGCAGAATAGGGGGCATTATAAGCGGGGCCGCCGCAGAATAGGGGGCATATAAGCGTGGGCCGCCGCAAATAGGGGGCGTATAAGCGGGGCCGCCGCAGAATAGGGGGCAGTATAACGGGGCCGCCGCAAATAGGGGGCATATAAGCGGGGCCGCCGCAGAATAGGGGGCAGTATAAGCGGGCCGCCCGCAGAATAGGGGGCAGTAATAAGCGGGGCCGCCGCAGAATAGGGGGCATTATAAGCGGGCCGCCGCCGAAGGGGGCAGTAATAGCGGGGCCGCCGCAGATAGGGGCAGTATAAGCGGGGCCCCAGCGCAGAATAGGGGGCAGTAAAGCGGGGCCGCGCAAAATAGGGGGCATTATAAGCGGGGCCGCCGCAGAATAGGGGCAGTATAAGCGGGCCGCCGCAGAATGGGGCAGTATAAGCGGGGCCTGCCGCAGATAGGGCGTATAAGCGGGGCCGCTTAATAATGGGGCAGTATAAAGCGGGCCCGCCGCAGAATAGGGGGCAGTATAAGCGGGGCCGCCGCAGAATAGGGGGCAGTATAAAGCGGGGTCCGGCCTGCAGAATAGGGGGCAGTATAACGGGGCCTGCGCAGAATAGGGGGCAGTATAAGTCGGGGCCGCCGCAGATAGGGGGCAGTATAAGCGGGGCCGCCGCAGAATAGGGGGCAGTATAAGCGGGGCCGCCGCAGAATAGGGGGCAGTATAAGCGGGGCCGCCGCAGAATAGGGGGCAGTATAAGCGGGGCCGCCGCAGAATAGGGGGCAGTATAAGCGGGGCTGCTGCAGAATGGGGGAGCTCGTGTAGGGTTGAGGCTTCCTGCGGATATGTATACATGATGACCAGCTGTGCCGGGTATATGCAGGGATTGCACTGCTGCTCCATGTACATAAATGATGGGGAGAACACTGCAGCACCCCATGGCTGCCCTCTCCCTGGCACACTACCGCTGATGTAATGAACACGCCGCACAGTGCCCATCCCACCACCCGGTGCCCGCAATCAGCTCCGCATCACTGACCCATCTACTCACCTTTTTATTGCTCTTGAAGTCCTGACAGATAAATTAACACTAGCCATGAAACCCTCATCCTGATTGGCCTTGGGGGCAGTGCCGCGATCTAATTGGTTGTTGAACGAAATAGGCGGAGATTCCACTGGTCAATGGAGTTTAGTATAACAAATACAAGGCTGATAACTAAACGCTGATTGGAGCGACTCTTTGGATTAGCCGCTTCCCATTGGTCTTCGGTGTCGGTTTGAGTATTTTGTTTGACTGCCTGCAATTAGTTGGTTTTTGACTGACAGCGTTTAGGACCTATCACGGATTAGAATAATAATTGGCACAACAAAGCGGCTTCTTTACAGACCTGCAAAATCAGGAACACTCAGGGATTATAAGTATGGGGCTTCAGGCGGCTACTGCTCGGAGACTGCGGCTTGTCATTAGTTCCAGGAGTGAGGGAATGTGCTCGGCAGGGCCGAGAGGAGACTCTCTACCTCTAAACTCCCTTCTGTAGTTGGGTCGTCCCTCTGTTATTCCACCTGGAAATTTGTGAATAAATTGACAACGAAAGAGGCGCATCTGCACTGGCATCAAACTATACAGGGACACCCCCTGCCACTAATAAACTAGGAACAATAATAATCTATGCTAAATTATTTTTAAAAATGATGTGCTAGAATTGTTTCCTAATGAAGTGCTCATGTATTTACTAAGAGCGGAGACACTAGCCATTCCCTTATGCTATGTAAGAAAAAGTCTATTATACAATTCAAATAATACAGGACAGCAAGCAGAGATCTAGGATACTAGGAGGAATGGATACATAAAGTATATTGGAAATTCGTATAACTTCCTTTCACAAACCATATCAGAAAGGGTGGTGGCACACATGCCGTTTTGGCTGCGTTTGCAAGCGCAGACCAAACCACACCCACTGGGGCGGGCCGCGGCCCGATCGCATCAGCGTTAAATTAACGCACAACAACGGCGGCTTGTTCCCAAATCGCAGGTGTTACCATAGAAACGCGGATGCGATCAGGTCGACGGCCCGTCCCGATGGGTGCGGTTTGGTCTGCGTTTGCAAATGAAAAAACAAAAAAAGGCCAGGTTGTTAAGGGGTTAAAGGGATTTTTCAACTAAACAGAGGAGAGAGAAAGGAAAGAACATTTCTGTATGAACATTTGCATTTCATGAAACATATT
Organism: Engystomops pustulosus; assembly: GCA_019512145.1. NCBI lineage: Eukaryota > Metazoa > Chordata > Amphibia > Anura > Leptodactylidae > Engystomops > Engystomops pustulosus. The sequence goes on from CM033644.1 coordinate 36,188,752, forward strand.
TTCTACAAGCAAAACAGCAAAGCAATAAAACAGTCCGAAATGATTTATAATTTGTGTCACAGCTGTAAGTATTGGTGTGTGCAGGGTTATGCCCGTCTATGTTTACCCGTGAGTGTGAATGTGTATTCAGATATATTTGAATACATGTCACACTGTGTATATATATGACATGAAATGTGTTTAGGAAAAAAATGTCATTGTACGTGTGAGTGTGTGTGAATACATTTGTGTCATGGTGTGTATATATGTGTGTATATGTTCTTGTATGTTTGCATGTCTGCCCTTTGTTGGGTGTATATATTAAAAAATCAGTTGTGCTTTATGCAAATTCAGCAAATTCTAAACATTCAGCATTCCAGAATTCTTCGTCTGCAAATAAAGATGAGCTCATTACCATACAAAATTGTAAAGGGTATCCTTATCTGTTCTCAATAGAGGCAGTCCCCGGGTTACGTACAAGATAGGTTCTGTAGGTGTGTTCTTAAGTCGAATTTGTATGTAAGTTGGAATTGTATATTTTATAATTGTAAGTCCAGACAAATTGTTTTTGGTCTCTGTGACAATTGGATTTTAAAAATGTTGGGTTGTCATAAGAACCAGATTTAACAATAAAGCTTCATTACAGACACATGTGGTAACTGTTATAGCTGTTTATTGTAATTTATTGTAATCAGAGGTCCGTTTGTAACTAGGGGTCATCTGTAAGTCGGGTGTTCTTAAGTAGGGGACCGCCTGAACACAGTTTTGCAGGTTTTTTTTTTTATCATTCATTATCATAATTTTACAGTTCACAGTAATTGATGTTAATGTGTTCATATTACTGTTCTGAGGCAGAAAATATGCTTTACATTTACTGGTGGATTGACACAACATTGAAGGATTTATTTAAAGAGGACCTGTCACCCTGGAAAACCCACCCGCCATATGTGCCCCCCGTAATCCTCCCCCAGCTTTTTTTTTTTTTTAATTTACGTGCAGTAAATTGATTTAAACAGATCCGACCCCTTACCAAATAAGGGTGAAGACACACGTGGCGTTTTTAGGCTGTTTTTGGGTCGTTTTTAGTTTTCAGATCGTAAAAAACCCATGCGTTTTTGACCAGTTTGAATTAAGATAATTGGTCAAACCTGTCGTTTTTTACGAACTAAAAACGGCCCAAAAACGGCCTAAAAACGCCACGTGTGTCTTCACCCTAAGAGATCGGATCCTGTATCTTGTGTCCTAGCAGTCGGCCGTATTCATAAGGGGGCCGGCCGACACACCCCCAGCACGCCCCTGCCAGCGATCACATTGTAGGCCGTATCGCTGCGGCTGGCAATGTGAGTTAGTCAGTCCGCGGCCGCAGCCTTATGAATACGGCCGACTGCATGCGGCGCACATCAGAAATCGTCGGATATTCTGACGATAGTGTGGTCCGCGGACCCTTAGTAAATGAGCCACAATGTTTGAAAATACATTAAGGCACATCTGGAAAATCTCCTCCTGGAACGTTTGCATTCAGATGTCAGGGAGGAGATTTCCCAGTTGCGCCTAAAATGTGAACATGGATGTAAGGTCAAGCATTAGGTAGGACCTATTGAAAGCAATCAGTCCCTCTGCCAGCTCCTATTGGGGCCCCTCATCTTCCCCTTATATTGTGGCCCCTCATGTCCCCCTCATACTGTGACCTCTCATCTCCCCCTCATACTGTGACCTCTCATCTCCCCCTCATATTGTGACCTCTCATCTCCCCCTCATATTGTGACCTGTGATCTCCCCCTCATATTGTGACCTGTCATCTCCCCCTCATATTGTGATCTCTCACCTCTCCCTCATTTTGTGATCTCTCACCTCTCCCTCATTTTGTGATCTCTCACCTCTCCCTCATTTTGTGATCTCTCACCTCTCCCTCATTTTGTGATCTCTCACCTCTCCCTAATATTGTGACCTCTCACCTCCCCCCATATTGTGACCTTTTACCTTGCCCTTATATTGTGTCCCCTCATCTCCACTTCATATTGTGGCCCTTTATCTCCCCCTCATATGGTGACCTCTCACCTCCCCCTCATATTGTGACTCCTCATCTTCCCCTCATATTATTGGACCCTCTCATATCCCACCATATTGTGGACCACCTCTCATACCCTCCCATGTTGTGTGCCATATCTCATATCCCACTACATTGTGGGCCCCCTCTTATACCCCCTTATATTGTGGGCCGCCCTCTCATACCCCACCATATTGTGGGCCCCCTCTTATGCCACCCCCCCCATATTGTGGGACCACTCTTATACCACCCATATTGTGGAACCCCTCTTATACACCATATATTGTAGGACCCCTCTTATACCCCCAAATTGTGGGCCCCCCTCTCATACCCTCCCATATTGTGGGTCCCCTCTTATACCCCCCCATATTGTGGCCCCCTCTCATACCTCCCTCATATTGTGTCACACCTGTCACAGTTCGCTTAGGGACGAACTGTCAGAGAGTCTCTTAGGGAAGAGTCTATGGACCCTCTGGACCCTCAGTTCTGCAATGCCTGGGTCTGCCTAGGAGTTGCATCTACTCCTAGAGTAAGTATTCATACTAGGAAAGAAGTAGTAGTATGAAATATTATAGATGTTTCAGGAAAATGACAAGGTACATGAGGAATTGCACTTTTTGTATATATGCTCCAGGAGGTATTGCCTCCATTTAACCTACGAATTGGAATAAATCAATGTACTGAGCATACCAAAAAGATTCAGTAGAGGGCACCACTGTCATATAGACAAGATTCTAACACTATTTATAGGGATTGCATACTTTGTTCCCTGGTTGGATGGACTCATGCTGGTTGATATAAACTGTTGATGTCTGTATTTCATTTTTATAAGAATGTTGGTACTATATTATTTATAGTGTAAGGATTGTATCTGTCTTCTGGTTTTACTCATATAACACATCATGTAAGCTATATATTACATCTCCTACATATTTGTGCAGTCTAAACATTTCCCTGTCCGTATTGCTGGCTGTAGTAAAGGGAATACTATTGGTCCTGCTTGGAAGTAATTCTGTGCATGTATTTACGGTACTTAGTTAAAGGAAATCTACCACTGGTTTATAGTTGTATTTACTCTTAATGCAGCTGGGCAGCCCTCAGCAGTGTGAAGAGCGCCATATGCTTATTAGGAGCTGTGCTCCTGTAGTGAGGTTAAAAATGAATAATAAGCATAATAAACCAGGGGCACTTATTCATAGATCCAGGTAAAGTGACTGTGGTAATTTTCTTATATTTGTTATCCATGGTCTTCTTCCTTCTTAAAGCAACTTTTATAATTATGCTAATGAGCCAAAAGGCTTTGTGTGGCGTTGCCACAGCATGTCTCCCACCCACTCCTGCTGGGCACCCACCCTCTACCTGATGTAATCTCATGACAGCAGAGGAAACTTTAGTTTTAGTGTAACAGCCTGCAAGTCTGCAGCATGGAATCTGCAGCATGGAGGGGCTCTAGTAAATCTAGCAGGAGCCCTTGAATGTTTGCATGTGTACACTATGTTGGGTGTATGTATTAAAAAATCTGTTCTGCTTCGATGCAAAAACAGCTCTAAGTTTTAAACATTCAGCATTCCAGGATTTTTTGTCTGCAAATAAAGCTGAGCACATTACCATACAAATTTGTATTCCTTATAGTTTTAGTTTCGCAATACACAGCTTTAGGCCTCATTCGCACAGCTGTAATGTGGACCAATTGCTGGCCACACCATTTGCCAGATATCGTTCCCCATTCATGACTATGGTGCCTGGTCACAGTGCAGTGAGCATATAGGACAGTGATGGCAAACCTTTTGGAGACAGAGTGCCCAAACTACAACTAAAATCCACTTACGGTATTTACGGTGAAGTGCCAACATGGCATTTTAAGCAGTGACTTATTGCTACCTGTTCTTCTTAATTTTTCAATCGTATCGGCCACCTGAGGCCACCAATACAGTTGAAAGATGGAAGGCAAATCAGACTGTTGTAGCTTCTCTCCAGGGTCTCTCTGTAGAGTAAGAATGGTGGGTCCAGCTGGATGAGCTACAAAGACAATGCAGTTCTGTCTACACCTCACTTTTCCCACAGTTCGAAACAGCCAATTAAGTGTCGCTTAAGTTGTCTTGGACTGCAGGAAGATTTGGTCCTATTTGGTGAACTCTTTGGGTGATGGTCTGAGTGCCCACAAAAATGACTCTGAGTGCCACCTCTGGCACTCATGCCATAGATTCGCCACCACTGATATAGGAAATGTCCTGTATTTTCCCTGGCCCTTCGCACAGGTTTGTCTGAATGTACCCTTAGGCCTCATGCACACAAATTTATGAAATGTGTGTGTAGCGTACGGCTCATTCATTTCAATGTGCACTGTACCATTTTTTGAGACGTAGAAAAATATAGAGCATGTATTTCCCTTCCGTACGCCACATAGAAGTCTATGGGAACATATAAAATACGGGCTGGATTCGTGCTGCATACATTTGTACACCACATGCTGCCGTATATACATGCAGTATCCAGAACCAGTGGGAGGTGCATTCTGTCATCCAGCCATCATTTGCCAGCCCACTGTATTTCATATGGATATGGTACCATACGTGCTCATAGGGGTGAAAAATATGCTGCATTTAAGGCCACAATACAGGAGAGGAGATGAGTGTGAAAAGGTGAGTATTAAGTTTTTATATCACATTTTTATACTCGAGTATATATGTTACCTTTATTGCTCTCTGTTATGCCATTTCCAATATATTTGCAATTTAACCCTAATGATGCAGTTGGTGCGCCCACAGCATACTAACAGCACCTGGAGTACTGACATTGCCTCATTAGCATATGGATTACAATGGAAATTTCCCAGAAACAGCATAATGACAGAAATATTAAGTGTACTTTTGAACTCTCATTTCTCTACAGCATGCTGCCAGCAGAGGGAGGTCGGTTCCTATAAACAGATACGTATACACAGAAAGTGTCTCTCTACTTACTTTGCTCTTGTCATTCTCCATCCGTTCCTGAATTTTCTGCTGAATTTTGTCTTTCTGGCACAGGGAAGAGAGGAACTCTGATTACATAAGAGTTTAATGTAGAGGTAGGGGTCAGTAAATCACAGCTGCTTAGTCTTAGCCCAGAAGGTCTGAGACAACTGTACAGAAGCAGATTGAAAAGAAAAAATCACTTAAAAAGAGGAGCAGCCCCTCTACTTGTCTTGGCCATGAAAACTGTACATATGCTTTGTGTGAAATGTTTTTTTATTTATAATATTATGTACATAATTATTCTGCTTTTTTTAAAGTTGTGTATGCTTCTACCACTGCACTGCCACTGTTGAAAACAATATCCAGCTGTAGTTATGTACCAGACACTTTTTTTTCCTGCATCTTATGTCCAGTTTTCATCTTCTGGAATCTTTCTGACAGATGCAAAATGCTGTTTTCAACAGGCTTCATGTTCTTTTCCCCATGTGGAACAAAGAGGAAACCCCTGAGGAACTGAAGTGATTCATATTTAACTCTTTATTGTAGCAAGTAAACAGTAGTTGGATCATTTGGGACATTGAGAACATTCTGTGCACAAAATTAGCAAAAAGAGGCCTAATAAACACAGTACCCCTCTTTTCCCTAAACACATTTATTAACACTTGAAATGCCTGAACCCCTTAAAGGGATTTACCAAGTTTGCTATTTATCACCTGTACACATAAGACGTTATTAGGTCAGACAAAGACCCTCACCAATCACAAGAAAGGGACTCGCAGAAATCCTCAGAACACTTATAGGTGGAGCTGCATTTCAGCATGCGACCTGCCACTGCATTTAATAGTATGGGAGGCCTCTGAATGCTCACCCTGTGGGTCACATTATGGGGCACATTTACTTACCCTGTCTGCAGAGTTCAGACTACAGAAAGTGCAGTGCCCGACGATAATGCACTGTGCTGCGATTCACTAAGATCATGCAATATCCTGCATGTGTCGCTTTCGCGCTTAGGGCTGACAGAGTTTACATTCTTCTCCCTGGTGCATCCAAGTGCTTGGGCTTGCAACACAATTTGAATGTTAAATCCTGCGCTCAGTCCGAATCAGTCGGATAGTCCGATGGCACGCACCCCAATATGTGTCGCATGGAAGCCAAAAAAACGATTGCGCGCGACACAATCCCAACGCAGACACTTGTTAAATACCTGTCCAAGCCGTGGAAATCCCCGAAAACGATGCAAAGTCCGAGGAAAGTGCGATCCACAACCCTTAGCAAATAATCCCCTCTTGATTGGTGGGTGCCCCAGCATTTGGGCCATCAATTATCAGTTTATTATCATGTAACAATTTTAATGATTATAGAGCAACCCAATATGTACTGTACGTTTTTCTCTTTTTTTAAAAAAAGGCTGAATCTCCAAGCAGTGAAAAGGCGGCATTTGCGTTTTTATGGCATTTGCATGTGTTTTTACTGGTCCAGTGAATAGGCGGAAGAGAGGGATGATTGACAAGTGAGACTCGGCAGCAGCGGGGGTAGAGAGTAAGCAATTTGCTTGGAAAAGCAGTGTCATGAGTGTCAATGACATGTCTTGGGGGTACCAATTGCTCAATTTACAGAATAAAACTAGAAATGGACCAAAGATATTAGTTTATAGTGATAATCTCTAGAACATGTTGGCAGGAGTTAAAAAGCATTGGGGATGGTGGTAGACGCCCTTCAACTGTTTCATTTAGTAAAAGAGAAACTGCAACTGATTTTGGCATGGTAATATCCCACATGCTAGATACATAGATGGCCGAAGTCCAAGATGACATTGCTCACTCCTTTGGCTCCAAAAGCTGGGTTCAGAACAAGTGGGGGGGGGGGGGGTGAAGCACATTTAAGTGGTCCCCTAGTCAAGGTATTTAAGTGGTGTACAATGCAGTGCGAATAATGCTCAACATGAAATGCCATTTAAATGCAATACGGAGTCTTGTAGACGACCATCAGACAGTACATTGTGCAGTGTAAATTAACAGTTTCTCAGTTTTAACAGTCTAGTATAATCACTTTTCACTGTCAGTCCTCAGTCTAGTATAACTGCCACCAGATACTCCTCAGTTTGCTGTAATCACTGCCACTAGTCTATTATAATTGCAACATCCCCCACCTAGGTCTGACCTAAAGGCTTGGGGGTAACTGATTTCCCTGGTACCTGAATGGCTTTAGCACAGCCTATAGCTGACATGGTTATGGTTGCTTGGCCCAGGTGGAACAGGCCTTGTCCACGCCGGGAAGATCCAGCAGGGGGATTGCAAGAACAGGTTGAACCGGAGTAAGGTGGAAGCAGTTCTTCCTGTGTGTAAGGGGTCGAGAGATGTAGAACATCAACTCACAGTTCCTTTATTCCAGAACTAGAACACAGAAATAATGGTTGAATAATGTCTGGTAAAGGATGTTCACAGCCCAGTATATATATATATATATATATATATATATATATGTATGTATATATATGTATATATAATGTGTATTTACTCTGCAATATGGGTCAAATTTGATGTGTATATACTGTATGTGTGTATAAATGTATGGATGTTTACATACCTGGGGAGGTTAATTAATCTGTCTATGACAGAATTCTGCTGTAGTTTGCAGTAAAAGAGTAAAAGACTGTCTGCACCACATTTATAAAGGATTTTAGACAGTTTTCAGGCTGTCCTACGACTAGCCCGATAAAAGGGGCGTAGCATTTGAAAAGGGGGTGTGGTCTCTAAAGAAAAGAACTGCTGACCTGACATAATTTTCTGGCCTAAAGTAAGCCAACTAATAGGAGGTGTAGAGTACGACTAGACAGTCTTATACTAGGACAAATTTATCACGCAGCACCAGACACTTATGAATCTGGTGCAGAATAAGACTGTCTGGTCTAACTCTGCTCTGTCTAACCTTAGGACATATTTTATAAATCTGCCCACTGTGTGTATATACAGGGTCGGCTCCAGGTTTCAGTAGGCCCCCGGGGCAACAAAGCCTCAGTGGGTACCTTTGCAGTATACTGAAATGGCGGCATTAAAAATTCAGAAAATTCGGAATAGACTATTGTTCCCTAAAATATTCCCTAGTTTAACATACCAAACAGCCTCCTCATGGGTATTTTATATAATGCCCTCCTCACACCCTATGGATTAATTAGATAAAGCCCGCTAAACTCCATGGATTCCTTATGTGCAGCCTCATGTGGGCCCCCCGCAGCAGCTCTGGACTGGCCTCTGTCTGGCAGAGGTATACACTGTGTATAACTGTACAGTATATATTTAATGTTCTATAGCTTTTGTCCTTATGGAGGACCGTATAAGCTAAACATTTACTACCAGTCCCTCCATATATTATCTGACAAACTGTGGACAGCTGGACATCAAGATTATAAATAGTTTGACCTGTCATTTGGAATCTGTCATGGTGAAAGACATTTGTGAAAAAAATCATCTTATAAGAATCCTGGGACTTTATTTTAAGTTGGAGAACTTAATTTTTTTGTACATTTTTCCACTATACAGTATGATTTGTAGCCAATAAACTCCAGTTTGGGTTGTAGTGCCTTTGAAAAGGCCTTTTTTAAAATATTCTATAGAATAAAAATTTTCCAAGCAAACAAAACATAATAAGATAATGGTCCATTGGTATTTGGACTGGAACACCCTCCCTGGCACAATTCCCTTTCTGACATAACCTCACATTACCATAGTGATTTATAATCCTGTGTGTTCCAGAACTACTGCAGCCCTTCTGTTCTGTACACGGCACCATGTGAAACACTTCTACTTTTTGGGTGTAGAGTTTTTATTTAAGCAAAACAGTAGCAGAGGTTTCCATGGAAGTAGTACAAACTAGTAGGAATGGAAAAGACTTGCAAGCTTTCAGGAAAAGGAGTGCATTATTTTTGCTCTCAATGAGTTTGCAAGGATTCATTGCTTCAAGTTTCCAGTGTCCCACATGGCCTATTATTTTCCAAGTGTGTGTATATGTGTGTCTGGATGGGGCATCATTGGTGCTCTCTGAAGAAAACAAAGGATTGCATTGATTCAGCCTTGCAAAGTGTTGGCGCTGTTAACAAAGTCTTGGTGGAAATGGGATCTTTGGCCATTTTTTCCCACCTAGATCAAATGGACTGGAAAGAGGCCAGACTCAGAGAGGAAAATATGAACTCTGAAAGCTCACAGCCCACAAGGCATTCCGGTACTTTAATATGATTATGGGAAATCAAAATTAAAAAATGAACACTGTTGAAGTTAATGCTTAGGGCATATTAATAAAGCAGTGGGAGAAAAGTTATAGAGCCTAAATCTATCTAAATAGCAGTAAAGTGGGTTATCTTTATCAGACATATTACTTTATAAAATGTAAGCAATAGCTAAGGACAATAGCTGATATTTATGGGGCATCTACCTGTATGTAAAATAAAGGATTGCATGGTGATTATTGTAGTGAATGACCAAACTTGTTATACATAGTCAGCTTGAGTCCACCAGAAGGAAAGGTGCTCTTCATTCTGGTTTATAGATGGGGTTCCTGATCTGTTCTGCACTCTTGATCCTTTGAAAGTACACGGTTAGTAAAAAGTTTCAGGACACCAGTTTCAGAAATAAAAGGGAAAATGATATAACGCAGCCAGGGTGGACTAAGGTTGGTGGGGGCCCCTGGGCGCAAAATCTGGTGGAGGCCCCCACTGAGTGTAGCGTACAAACGTCTTCCTGCTTCCTTTCCACTATCCTACAGTAGCACAGCTACATACACCGTCTCGCCCCCTAACACAGGCTACATACAGCCGCCTCACCCCTAACACAGCTACATACAGCCGCCTCACCCCCAGTACCACAGCTACATACAGCCGCCTCATCCCCGTAACACAGCTACATACAGCCGCCTCACCCCCAGTAACACATACATACATACGCCCTCACCCCCAGTAAACACGCACATTCCACCGCCTCATCCGCAGTAACACAGCTACATACAGCCGCCTCATCCCCAGTAACACAGCTACATACAGCCGCCTCGTCCCCCGTAACACACACATACAGCCGCCTCGTCCCCAGTAACACAGCTACACAGCCGCCTCATCCCCAGTAACACAGCTACATACACTGCCGCCTCATCCCAGTAACACAGTAACTACAGCCGCCTCACCCCCATTAACACTCACCAATACAGCCGCCTCCCCCCAGTAAACACAGCTACATACACCGCCTACCCCCATAACACAGTACATACAGCCGCCTCACCCCCAGAAACACAGCTACACAGGCCGATTAATGTGGTGGGGCCCCTGCACAAACTGGTGTGGGCCTTCAACAATGTTTTGGAAGTATGACCTGCCAGACTCTTTAGTATATAGCTGTCCAACCCGGTAGTTTATAGCCTGCAGCCCCCTGAGAATACAGCCACCAGTCCCTGTAGATACAGCCACCAGCTCCTTTAGTATACACCCCAAGCCCCCTGTAGAATTTGCTGCCAGTCCCTGTAAATATGGCGCCACAAAAATAAAACCTCAACTTACCCTCACCTTCCCTTCCATGATCCCATGATGCCTTCCTCGCTGCTTCATGCAGCCCCGGCCACTGAGGCACAGCTGCCATCGTGGGGAGATTGCTGATGCACTGTTTTGGGCACAGCATTAGTGATCTGACTACTGCGGAAACTGGTGGGGGCCCCCTAAAAGTGAAAGTGGTGGGGGCCCCGGGCTAGAGCCCCAGAGCCCCTCCTTTAATTCCGCGCCTGCAGCTACATACAGCCAGCCTCATCCGCAGTAACACAGCTACATACAGCCGCCTCATCCCAGTACACGCTACTACAGCCGCTCGTCCCCAGTAACACGCTACATACAGCCGCCTCGCCCCAGTAACACAGCTACATACAGCCGCCTCATCCCCAGTAAACACAGCTCACATACACGCCGCCCATCCCCAGTAACACGCTACATACAGCCGCCCTCCCCCCAGTAACACATCAACATACAGCCGCCTCGCCCAGTAACACACAACATACCGCCGCCTCTCCCCCATAACACAGCTACTACAGCCGCCCTCACCCCCAGTAACACAGCTACAGAACAGCGCGCCTCATCCGCAGTAACACAGCACATACAGCCTCTCATCCCCAGTAAACCCCCGTACGATCCTCCGGCCTCCTCCCCCGTAACACACACAGCTACATACAGCCGCCCTCCCCTAGACCGTACATCCACAGCCGCTTATCCAGTAACAAGCTACAGTGCCAATCGCCCCCAGTACACAGCTTACATACCGTTGAGGCGGAGTTACTCTCACTCGTGCCAAGGGGGGCGGGCAGCTGGGCCATGCAGGGGGGGGCCAACATGGTGGGGGCCCCGTGGGCTCGAGCCCCGTGAGCCCTGCCTATAATCCGGCCCTAAACGCAGCAAGTAATGGGTTAATGGGCCTATCTTTTAGGCATAGTCTGACACATGGCCACCTTCTTAAAAAGCTGCCATATTGGATCAAGGGCAAGTTTTTATGTTGGGATGGTGGTCATGTCCAGACCAGAATTATCCCAGAAATTGACTGTCGCAGTCAGATTTGCAATATCTCAAGGGGTTTAAAAGTTATAAACACGGAAAGTTGCAACAACAGGAACGTTCTCTGTGATACACAGCTATGTGACGTGTTATTCTTGGTGCTGAACACAGAGCTGAAGAAACGATCCAATTGTTATGAACACTCTATGAATAATCTGTGTGCTGGATCCACAGAGTTTTAAAGGGAACCTGTCACCAGGGACCGCATTTTTACTAAAGACAGGTTGAAGAAGCCCTTCACACCAGCAGTGCAAAGATGCCTCTCTGCCTTTTCTAAGCATTTGCATTACAATATAATTGAGTGTTGTAACTTACTCTTGCTCCCTGACAAAATCCTGGGGTAGTCACAGGGGCTGGACTTTGGTTTGGATGCATTTCAAAAATCATGTGACTTGTCTGTTACTCACTCCTCAGATCTTGGCCCCCACCTTTGTCCTCCTGTACAACTCCACCTCCTGCTCCTTCTCAGAGGTTACAGCCTGGTGAGATGACATCAGTGGGGGAGGGACAGAGCTGTACAGGAGCACAAACATGGACACAGCCTTCAGCACAGACAAGTCACATGTTGTTTTTTGAAATGCATGCAAACCAAAGTCCAGCCCCTGTGACTACCCCAGGATTTTGCCAGGATGCAAGAGTAAGTTACAACACTCAATTATATTGTAATGCAAATGCTTAGAAAAGGCAGAGAGGCATTTTTGAACTGCAGGTGTAATGGACTTTTACATCTGTCATTAGTGAAAATGAGGTCCCTGGTGACAGGTTCCCTTTAACTTATTATTCTATAACAAAGTCATAAACATGGACAAACTAATTGTACATGAACTACAGCCCTCCTTTGGAGCTGGCATCACATACTCACAGCTCATACTACGGCAAGTTTTACTTCTGATCTACATTGTTATTAAAATAGTAACAGTATATAATACTGTGCTTAAAGGAAACCTATCATTTGTTTTATGCATTGTGAACCAAACATACCTTGAGAATACTGTAGCTACCCCTGAGTGGCTTTGCTAAAAAAAACAATTATAAAATTCAGGACATTGGGAAAGCTGGGTGCAGCTGGTTGCCATACATAAACACATTACACAGAGCTTTCTCAACTGTCCAGACAGGACTAATCAACCTGATCTGGATAACTCATACACAGCAGCTAGGGGATGGTGCAGCAATTGATTACTTCAGCCTGTCAGGGCAACACAGTGATGATGTATTCATGGCTTATGCTGGGCAGGACAAGGCTGGAGCAGTGCATAATTAGGGGGAGGAGAGCGCTGGGGAAGCCACAGGAGGGACAGAGCCTAATTATCATAATTTTATAATAGCTTTTTCAGCAAGGGATTAAACAAGAAATGTTTCTGCATCAGTGTAGCTACAGCATTCTCAAGGTATGCTAAAATCAAATGGTAGATTTCTTTTAATTAGTGCATTTTTTTAATCAACAAGGGGTACTTATAACTGGAATGACTGGTAGGCTTGTAACATAGTAGTACACATCCCCAGAGACAGATTTAGGACCTTAACTCTTGTGATACACTAATATGCCCCCTACCTAATTACTGCTACATAGCTCTCAGCAGGTCAGTGACTACTTCTCCTTCATGGGTCAAATTACTTGGAGTGGAGTCAGAAAGATGTGAGACTTTGTGACATTGCTGCAGAGGTTGCAGGCACAGGTTTAGTGGAGCCATGCCAAAACCCCAAAGTGGGTGCAGTGTCACAGATTTTATGTATAGAGACAGTGGCTAGACAGTGGCTAAAATCAGACCGGCCTCTGAGGGAGAAAAGTTGTGGTTGGAGCTACCAGGTAGAGTAGTGTAGGCTCAGAGTATGAAAAACAATTATCATCCTGGAGTACCGCATGAAAGAACACAGAAGGAAACATCCCAAGTGTTTCTGCATTTTGGAGCTGCAAATATTTCCGCCAAGTGGGGTGTTGACCTGTCACCCAAAATTTCGGCACTAGGAGCTGCTTACTAAAGTAACGTACTAAAGTACTAAAGTGGCTGAAATCTCCTATAAGTTTAGCTCAACCACTTATTTAGATGAAGATTTTGGATTTGTACATGCAGTGGAGGTTCAATGACATGTAGTGTAATACTGCAGAATACACCACCTGCAGAGAATTTAGGATGTTTACTATTGGGTTGTACCAAAGTGTTTTGTGCTATTATCCTCCTCCATCATCCTTCTAAATGGCAATACCCATTAATGCTCCATTAATCTCAGTAGTTTGCTGCCAACTTTCTAGTCATTGACAGGGTTAAATAACCAGGGAAAAAGAATTACCTCCCCTCTGTCTAAGTATTTCTCACTGTTACATCTATGGCTCGAAGCAAAGCAGAAGACATCAATGCAGCCATGAGAACCATGTTTGGTAGTTCTTGCTTTCTCCCTGATGCAGACGTTGGGCCCATTCCAAGATTTCCTTCACACTAAACACAGTCGCACACAAACATACCCCCACCTACAGTGAATCTGTTCTGCATGAACATCACAGTCCCTCCATGTCTAATAAGAGAAAAATATATGTAGCCTTAAATGTGAATGTATGGCTTTATTCCTACTAGGAACCAGAATGACTAATGCTGAATTGGACAAAAAAAAGCCATGTATGATAAGAATATTTTTAGGACTGTGGTGAAGATAGGTATTATTTGTTAACCATATATAGCGCCTTATAACAAAGACAAGTTAAAGCAATATATGTTTATTGTTTTGTTTTAGTGAATTTTATTTTTGCGTGCTGTTTTTGCACCACTGTATTGAACTTTATTATGTCATGACAGACATACAACCATGAGAAAACTGTTCAAGTACATGGGGTCAGCAGGTAGTTGGCTTCTGTTTCTTCCCTGCATCATACCAGTCACACAGTTTTATTAGTAACCCCTATGCTAGATCACCATGGATTTAAGATAAAACTAAAAAAATGCAAATGCATTAAAATGCAGTAAAAAGTTGTTCCACTCATTATTTAGGCTCTGGGGTCCTTAGATTACTGCTGGCATCTTGCCCTTAGTGGTCACAGGCCATGGGTTACTCACCTGCCTCCAACTGTTGTTTAAAGGAAGAGTGCATCATCTTCAAATTTGTCCCAGACTAATGTATTTTAAGCTTGTTCATCTTCTTCCATGCTATTCCTGGCTTAAAACCTGTGCCATTAGCCCTGACCTTTGACTATGATTGTCTTCCACCTGCTCCATTCTCAGCTCTTCTCCTGGCCTTTCTCCTGACCTTTCTCTGCCTGACCCCTAATGACTATTGACCCACATGTCAGCTGACAGCTATGAGCAGGACTTCTCCAAGAGTTGGGGATATGTTGACCTTGTTGCATTTCAGTAGAGATCCTTGTAACTAGAAAAGCTCACAGGCCTTGCAAATAGCCTAAGGCAGTGGTTGCGAACCCATGGCACGGGTGCCAGAGGTGGCACTCAGAGCGCTCTCTGTGGGCACCCAGGCCTTCACCCCAGCACAGAATTTGCCAGACAAGATTCAAAGCATCCTCCTGCGGTCCATGGACTTACCACGCTCAGTGCTGTTTTAAAGCGAGACCTCCTTGGGTGCCCGGACTACAGGAGGAGTGCAAAGGTGAGGACAGAGATGGTTTGTCATTGGAGCTGCTGCTCTGGGTCTCCTGATTCTTCCTCTACAGGGGACCCAGGAAGGAAGATACAATCTAAATCTCTCCATCTTCTTTCTATTGTATTGGTGTCCTCAGGATTCCAATATGATTGAAACTTGTAATACAGCAGGGATCAATAGGTTTCTGCTTAAATTGTCATGTTGGCACTTTGCAACAGAAAACTAGATTTTGGTTGTAGTCTGGGCACTCTGTATCGAAAAGGTTCCCCATCACTGGCCTAAGGCCAAACCAGTTAGGTGACATAGCATGTCCACTGCTCAAGACCTAATATAGACTTTATCTGTGTCTGATTATGTCTTCATAGTGTTAATTATTCTTAAGGAGGTTACCATTGCAAGTCACCAAGCCATCAATTAAGGAAACTACAACATGAAAAGGAAATCTACGCTACCTTAAATAAAGCAGGGGACATGTTATTGTGATTTGGGACACTAAACCACCCATAGGTCCTTATATAAAGTCCCTATGTACCCGCTATAAAAATAAAAAACCTTTAAAGGGAACATTACCACATTTTTCACAAATATAGATAATAACAGGTTCCCATTGAGTCCCATTAGCTAAGTGACAGCCTTCTTTTAGCTAATTATTGTTTCCCTCACATCCCCATAAATCAACTTTATAACCTCGCCTTGCATATAGTAGATCTAGAGTCAGGGAGTTGCGGCCTCCTCAGGCTGAATCCAGCAGCTCCTCCCCATGCCTTC
The DNA here is from genome assembly GCA_019512145.1 of Engystomops pustulosus. NCBI lineage: Eukaryota > Metazoa > Chordata > Amphibia > Anura > Leptodactylidae > Engystomops > Engystomops pustulosus. Next base: position 36,204,662 of record CM033644.1, read on the forward strand.
TCAACATCAGCAAATAATGTAAGGGGACCAGGGCAACATCATCTAAGGTCCTTCTGCCTCTCTCCTAACATTTGCGAACTATACCTCTTGCATATATCTGATCACATGAAATCACAGCATGCCTCCATGGAAAATGGGGAGGGGTAGGGATCCATGGAAGTCTGTTGTGATTTCACGTGATTAGATAAATGCATGGTGTACAGTTACACAAGTTAGAAGACTTAGAATTGACTTAAGATGATGTGACCTTGGTCACATGACATTTTTTGCTGATGCAGAGAAGGCATGGGGAGAAGCTGCTGGGGGCCACACCCCCTATACTCCTGCTAGATTTGGCTCTATGCAAGGCATGGTTATAAAGTTGATTTATGGGGATGTGAAGGAAACTATTTTTTAACAAAAAGAAGGCTGTCAGTTAATAGGGCTATAGGGTGTATTTTTGAAAAAATATTGGGACAATTCCCTTTAAACTTACCTTGTTCCAGATGACCTGCAAAGGAAATCTAATGAATTCCTCTATGGTCTCTCACTGAGCCAAACCATTTCCCTACACTATACTGAAGAACCATGATTCTGAAATAGCACGGTCTACAGTTTTTTACTTCTGTAAGAAACTTACTGGATTTGTGACTATTTCATGTCAAGTCATATGGCTTCCTGAAAGTCAACATTGATGCAAAGGGAGCTGCCTTATTTAATAAAACACTTGAGACATGTTCCGTATAAACAAACAGAGCAAAAAGAAGAATATGACTATATGGAGCATAATGTGCAGGTGTACTTGGGCCCCTTTGCTATGGCACATGTTTATTGGTTGAAAGTGAAAAGAAGCAAAAAGTTCCATTCATTGAGTAAAGAAAAGAATAAAAAGCGCTTATGACATTCAGTAAGTTTTGCTTCGTCTGTGTCGTGTAGACAATTGAATCCCTATTGAGCATATAAGAGACTATAATTAGTTCTTGCGTTGGAGTTTTTATATAGACTTCTTGTTTGTGCTATGCTTTATGGAGAAAAGCTTGGACTACTTCCCTTGCTGTGATTTAAAGGCCCGGGTGCTAAAATTTAAACAAGAACTGAAGCTGCTGCCTTTTAAAATAATCCTGACCTTTCGAGCTGTCAGTGGGAGCATTCCTCACTGAAGAGCTATTCCCATGTGGTGTCCTGTGCTGCTGGGAACATCTCATTTGTTACCATTTTCTAACTAGTTCACAGACCGGGAGGGACAAAGAGATACAATTTACTGCTCGCTAGCTGGCACACAGTGTACACACAGCAAAATATCTGCCACCCAAAAGACATACCCAAGGAGTCACACATCCAAGTTCATAAAGGATACCTTTTGTTTAAATCAATCGTGGTACATAAAAATGTAAGAAAATTACACCAGATTATATTATCTAATATTCAATAATAATAATAATAGCCAATAGTCTAATAGTCAATAGCCATTTAATATTCAAACAGAAAGAAATAAGTGCAAACACAAGTAACTGATTCACTGTAAGAAAACACCAGGGAAAATCTGTCTAATAGCAATGTATAACGTGACACGGTAAAGGAGTTCTCTATATCCAAGACTTGATTGTTATATTACTTATCACTAAAGGCACCGACTTGGACTGCAGTTGTTTGGATTGCTGTTTTTTAATACAAAATAACTTAATGTTTCAGATACTCTTATTTTATGAAAAATATTGTATTTCTTGAATTTATAGAACCCCTTTAAGCTGAATTTATTATTGACCAATATAAAAGTTAACAATTCAGCGCCCTGGTGATTATATGGCAATGGACATGATGCTTAAAAATGTATACATATATATCTAGCAAATAACAGGCTTTATATTAGTTACACCCACAAAACGGTTGCTTCTAATAAATGTGTCTTTCAAATAGACATTAGGTGGATATATTCTATCAAGCCACTCAAACAATAACACTTTGTGCTGAAAATCCATGATCGGTTACAAAAATAAATCTCATTTACTAATATTTGATATTGATATTTTGCAGGAAAAAGAAAATAAACGCTCATTTAAAATTGTGGCATTCTCTGATGGTCTTCGAGTACATGAAGGTATTCTCCCCTGGATTCATAGGGGCTGAAAGGACCATAAAGAACCCCTGCACTGCCATAGAGAATCTGTGATCAGCCATATAAATGGGGCACATTTACTCAGAACAGTGCAGTCTACTATGTGCAGTTTCCCTTGGTAGTGGCCAGATTCAGAATTTCTGGCACACGTTCTTCATGGATCTGGGGCTCCCTGCACTGCTCCAACAGAGTGCACCACTTTTTTTTGGTGCACCTTTAACATAGGACGTGCAACACACTTCTGTTGGATTTTGCATGATACATGAGGCGTACGGTCCGACTGTGCACCAGGACGCTTATTTCAATGCAGAAATTTGTATTGCGAGAAGAATAGTGCAGCAGGGAACCTAATAAAGCATGTTATAGAGTAGACTCAGGGAAGTAGACAGATATATACAATAGTTTTGTAGAAAAAAGATTCTATATTGCTTTATTATTTTTTTATTTAAAACCCACTGTTTGTATTCTTTGGAGTCCAGCGGGAGGTCCTACTAAGTGATGGATATCCTCTAAATAAGTGTGTACAGAATAGATAGGCAGTTACTGAATAGGACTGCCCATTGGACTCCTAAGCATAAAAAGAGCAAAGGTTTCTACCAATTTAATATGAGATGTACAGTTTAAAACTATATATTACTGTACTCATCTTCTCCTGCACTATAACATGCTGTCTGCCGCAAGTCCCCCTTAGCTTCCCTGTATTGACAACTTCAAAAATTGGCTTGTCTTGTTACACGAACTGGAAGTGAGGATGAGTTTTCATACTGTGTTCCATAGATTGCTGCAGAATTTCCAGAATGGCTGAAAGTCTCCCAATCTGTCCTTAATGGGAAAGCTCCATTAATGCCTGTGGTGATCAATCAGAACTCTGAGTTCTATAGATATCAGGGTCATTCTTTCTATGTGACCATTTTGATACATGAGTTTCAACATGTTTTACAAATGGTGAACATATGTGTAGGAAAATATATTACATCCCCACATGTTAGATGTCTTGTGCATTTTATGAAAAGAACAAGATTTCCCAAACATTGTGCAATATGCAAAGCTCACCCATCCGAAACAAGAAACATATAATATACATGTGGCCCAAAAATATAAAGCAAAGCTCCCAATTGTGGACTGTCTATCATTATAACAAAAACATTATTATTATACTGCCAAATTCCAAAGCTATAAGATTGCTGGCAGAAAAAAATGGTTATTTCTATAGCCTGATCAGTGTATTGAGCAATATCTTTTATCTAGATATCTAAAGACACATCTTTGAAAACAGAAAGACCAGAAATATTTTATAAACTGAGAAAAATCAGATTAGTCTTCATTCAAATTCATGCAGCTGGGTTCCATTTCTGAAACTGTTAAAAAAAAATGTCAAAGTAGTGGAACATGCTACCCTATGTTGTCCTATTAATTGTCTGTCCCCATGTAACGTCTGAAAACCCTCATTATAATCTGTGGAGTCAGTTGCATGCTGCCACCATAAGGTATCTATCATGTCATGGAACTAGCCAACCAACCAATGTCAATTTTGTTAGGATGGAGCAGAACAGGGAAAAAAGTCACATGTGAACTTTTATCAAGTATAAAAGCAAAGTATCTTAACCCCTTCATACCTTCCACATTTATAGGCAATACATGTGCTTTCATATATGTAATAATAAAAAATGGAGATCCGATTTCCTCCCTATGTTGTTCTTACTTAATTTTTCAATAGCACACTCTACGAAACATAACATTCTCTTCTTCTGCCCAAGTGACAGTGAGTACTACTTGACCTGATTACATCAATTATTTAACAACACTCTAAAATATGACAAATATTTACTGAGAAAAATAATCTCAAGTGAAGGCTTGTTTACAACTGTAGTAACGTCATGGTGATACTATGCTAAAAATGTACAATAAAATTGCCCTGAAAAAGGACCTCTCAGTGTCCCTGACTTTATATATGGTTTAGGTGTATACAGGCGGTCCCCTACTTAAGAACACTCGACTTACATACGACCCATAGTTACAAACGGACCTCTGGATATTGGTAATTTCTTGTACTTTAGTCCTAGGCTACAATAATCAGCTGTAACAGTTATCACAGGTGTCTGTAATGAAGCTTTATTGTTAATATTGATTCTTATGACAACCCAACATTTTTAAAATCCAATTGTCACAGAGACCAAAAAAGTTCTGGCTGGGATTACAATGATAAAATATACAGTTTCGATTTACATACAAACTCAACTTAAGAACAAACCTACAGACCCTATCTTGTATGTAACCCGGGGACTGCCTGTACATTGTATTGTAATCGGTGCAGCCACAAGTGGTAGGAAATCAACCACTTAAAGCAAACAAAAAAGGCTAGAAATACTCACCTCCGTTCCCCTTCATCTTGATCTCCGGCACTGTCCGGCGTTAGCCTCGACACACTGGGATCCCCTAGAAAAGTTATAATTAGCAGCACGGAGCGCGGGGACAAGATGTGCAGTGCTCTGGTCTGCTAATTATGCACGCCCTCGCAACCATCCGCTCCTATACTGAATGAATGGGAGAAGGAGGTGACATCACCCGAGGGGCGTGAATTCACGCCTGATGCTTTACGTCTGCTCCCTCTCCGAGCACGGCAGAGGGAGATGCGAGGGTGTGCATAATTAGCAGCCCTGATGAAGGGAAACAGAGGTGAGTATTTCTAGCCTTTTTTTGTTTTTTTTCAGTGGTTGATTTCCTTAAAGTTCTACTCAGGAGTAAAATAAGCTTGGAACAATTTTCAAGTAGTCCTTCTCATCTACCTAATACAGAAGTCATGTGTTCTTATGTTCATATGTTTCTGTATTCTTCTTAATATGGCATCTGACCTTTGCTTAAATAGTTATCTGCATGATCTGCATTACCAGACTTCTATGTCACCTTACAACACCAATACATTTACGTCTATCAGATTACTTGTATTGACTAAACCGGCCAGTCAAAGTCAAAAGAGGTCTTGTTAACATATGCAGTCACACACTTCACCCTATATGTCATCGTTAGGTACTAGGAATGGCAGCAAAGCACGTGATTGATCAAGCTATAGAAGTCTACCATTAAAAAAACTGAAGTCAATGCATCAAGACTGTCTGTGTAAAGGGGCTCAATATACTCTTGTCAGTGGGTTGCAATGCACACATATATATATACATTTGTGAGTTCGTAGCTTTTGTCAGCTTTAGTGAGATTGATTTCAGAATGAACGCCGTAGATAATCCTGATCAGGCTCCTCTTCATCTTCCTCATCATCAAGGTAAACAATGGCTACTCTCTTATCATCAGTGACCATGTGACCTTGTTGGACAATTCTTTGCAGTTGCACAGTTTTGTCAATTTCAGACAATTCACCAACAACCTGTTGGGATGTGACACTATAAGGAATCTGAGAGACAACAGCAATTTCATCCTCCCCATATCCACTTTCAGCCACCTCGGAATCATCTTTTAATTCACTGTATGATTGACTAATGTCTCTATGTCCTTCAGTAACCACCATACTTCTTTCTTGGGTGCCATCATCTCCTGAATGATGTGTGGCAATTTTAGTTATATCCATTTGAAATGTGAATGACTTTTCTGTTGGACCCAGTTTAATATGTTTTATTGATCTCTCACTCTCAGTGGACTCTCCAGATGGAGATGTGACCATATACTCGGATGACTCATAGGATTCTTTAGTTGGTCCTTCAAACATTACTTCTTCTGATGTATGACTTTCTGACATATCAGGAGAACCCAGTTGCATATGTCTAATAAATATGTTTTTATCTTCCACATGGGAACTGTCTTCTCTAATCTGAAAATTTGATGAGATTGGACCTTCAAAGATAATTTGCTCTCGGTTTGGACTTAATTTAATATGGTGAACAGATGTGTTGATGTTGGACTGATCTTTTGACTCAACTAAACTCACAGTATGTTCAGATGACTGTGGTTCAGAAACATAGCCACGGTACTTAATTTGTTTTGCTACTTGGACTTTCTGAGTAGCAGAGTTATATTCAGTAGGAACTTCATTATCAGTGGTATCTAAAGTGATATTAAGATCATGAGGTTGTGGCATAGACCCTTCAAATAAAACTTCCTGACTCAGTCCACCAGAGTTTATCTTAAAAGATGATACAGTTTTACTAGCCCCAACAACATAATTATTCTCCTGTATTATTCTCTCTTGAACTCCACTCTGATTTCCCCCATAAGCTAATGTTTCAGGAACTTGGCTTACACTGTCTGCATAGTCATCTTTAACGGCTAAGTCTCCTGTGACCTTTTGTCCATTGCCGGTTGTTTTGAAAATAGGTCCATGAAATATAATCTGTTCTGCTTGAAAATTTTCTGTTGGACTTATTTTGATATGTCTAATAGATACATTTTGCTCTGAAGTGTCTTGTGTATTTTTTGTCAAGTCCAGTTTAAGTGTATCTGAAACAGGGCCCTCAAAGATGATCTGCTTCCTAGAGCTTCCAATTGTTAAGTGATGCTCAGACCTGTTTACTTCTGTTGAAGAGTCATGTTCTGATCCGGCTGTCCCATGTGTGACTTGCTCATTTGGGCTAAATTCAATGTTTTTTATGAATTTACCTGCATCGGTGGAGAGTTGCCCTATAGACAATTCTTTTGTAGGACTGAAATGGATGCTTGTGGTAGTTGGCCCTTTGACACTAATCTCTTCGGTATAATGCTCCTCATTGTTATTGCTTCCTTTGGTGACAAAATGATACGATTCTTGATAGTTATCAGATTCTTTTGCAAAGGAAAGATTTTCTTTTTGCAGGAAAGATTTTAAGTCATCAGAGGATTTTATATTTGACGCATGTATAGTTGTCACCTCACTTTGAACACCCTCTGCTAGCTCTGATATATCGATATCATCAGCATCTACTGTTTGTGATACATTAATTTCTGCTACGATTGTGACCACGCCACTTTCTTCAGTTTGTCCAACTTTTTTGATATCCACTGCCAAACTGCTGCTTTGTGTTTGTTCTCCACTGGTTAGTGCTGACAGTTCATCAACAAGGTCTTGTGGAAGTTTTCCTTGTAGACAGTCCAAGGCACCTTTCAGTTTTTCCTGTGGATCTTTAACATCTTTTGACAGAAGATCAATTATAGATGACTTCATTTCTTGTGGCACCTCAATTTTTCTCTCAATTACAATACTTTCAGTGTGCAACTGCTCTTTTTCATCTTCATTGCTCCAGCTCTTTCTGTTTTCATCAGATGTGTCTCTGCCAGCTGAGCTTTGCTCTGTGGCCAGGGCATTTTTTAGAATCTCACTCAAGCTCTTTCGACCTTGGGATCCCTGTAGGAACTCATCTTGCCAAGAATACTTAAGCTGAGCTTCTTCCTCGGTGTGGATCTGACCTCGTAGAGTCTCTTCTTCCTCCTCTTCTTCTAGGTATGCATTATCATCAGGAACATAAACAAAGTAATCTGTTTCCTCATCAAAATGCCCACCCTCTGTTACTTCTTCAACTTTAGAAGAACTTTCTCTGACCAGAGGTTCATCTTGCTGCTTTTTTGTTGGTATTGAGGATTCTTGCTTCGAAGTTACTGATTCTTCTATATTGTAGTAATCCTCTGCTTCTTCTACATGAAATGGTGTAGGGAAATCTCCCTTATCATATTCAATTGTTCCAAATGACTCTTCAAGTATCTCTACATTAATCGACTTCCCTGCCCCTGTCTTTAATCCAGAATGGATTACATTCCCTATCCATTCTTCTGCTTGTTCTCCAGTGACATCCTTTAAAACAGTTTTCTTTGTTGTCCTGCTTTCTATTTCTTCGGGTAAGCTCCCAGTTGATCCTGGCGCGGTTCTTTGTGGTGACGTAGTCGTTGTTGTGTTCCATAAATCGGTTAGGTCAGGTTCATCAAACAAATCTATTTCTTCTGTTGTTTTTGACTCCACAAAAATGTGTGTTTTTTTGAAACCATCACTGCATTGCTCCTCCTTTTCTACATAAGTTACATTAGAATCATCCAGGGCAGTGGGTTGACCAAATTGCTTTAGAATATCTGCAACTATAGCTTTTTTACCGCTATGTTTGGATGAATCACCTTCCAATTCAGAATCCATTTTGTACTTTGCAGTGTCTTCGTCATTTTTGAGAGGAGCTTGAATTACCTCTTCATCCTTAAGAGGAGCTCCTTCATTCACAGTAGTTTGTTTAGAGCTTCCAAGAAATTCCACGTTCTCCACTTTAGATCTAACTTCACTTTTCCTATCTACATACTTAATTGGGATATCCAGGACAATTTGTTCTCCCTGCTTAATTCCTCCTAATATAGTTGTATTAGATCCAATGTCCTGTTGTGTCTTCTCAACAGAAGAAAAGCTATCTACATTTCCATGGAAAGTGCTTTTGTCATTCACATACTTATGGCTTTGTAGTGTATTATCCTCCGTATGACCTTTTTGAGTACTGCTTTCTGATTTTCTTGCATCTAGTTGTATTGGTATTTCTAACACAATTTGCTGGTCTGATCCTGATTTATTTTCCCCAAGTACAACAGTTTTTCTCACATGAGTAGTCTCATGGGTGTCTACTTTTGATCCTGCTGCGACGTTCATCTCACCATCTTCAACTTTTTCTAACTCCTCCTTTCGTTTTTTGGCTTGTTCTCTTTTCTTCCTTTCCTTTTTGACTGGAATCTCTTGTAGTTTAGGTTCTTGAATAGTCTCTTTTGTCACTGATTCTGCAATACTTGTTGCTTCTTCACTAAATGCAGTATCCTTTTTGGAATACTGGTAATTAGTTTCCAGGTTCTGTTGTATTTTTTCAATAGGCTTCGAAGTTACTTTACTTTCTTCATTTACTTTTGTTTCTAATGTCCTTTGTGTGATGAAATCCTGTTTTTTATCTTCTGTCCTTCTATGTGCATCTAGTTTTTTGGCCTCTTTGGAATGAGTTCTTGGACGAGCAACTGGTTTAAGATCTTTAACTTTCTCCTCTTTTTTTGTTTCCCTTATTATTGTAGACTGTGTTGATGAATATGGTGTGAAAACCGTGGTTTGCACTGGGCGATATACAGTCTGTGGGAAATCATTTGTGCTTGTTATATTATATCGTGAAGAGACTCCTGTGTCCCATATTCTGCTTTTGTCTTGAGCAGTGTTTTCATACACACGTGATACATAAGAACTACTTGCATTACCCAGGCTTGAGTATTTTGGTGTAATTTGTTGTTGTGGTACAGTGCGGGTTAAAAATCTGTCTACATGCATGGTGTCTATATTTCTTATTCCTTCTTTGCATCTTGTAGGAGGGTACTCTGTTCCTCTGTGAGAGTATTTTGTTGATTCCTCAAAGGTTGATGTTATGTATCCTAGATAAAATATACCAAATATTAGTCATCATTTAGATTTTTGTGTGGCATGCTTTGTTTTGTTATGCATAATATAATAATACATATATACAAGTCCTGGGACTTTTTGTAATCAATAGATGAAACAACAAGTGTTTATAAAAAGGATTTTGCTGTAATAGAAACATATACCCTATCTATACAATAGGACATGAATGTCTGATTGCTGAGGGTTAAACCCTTGGCACTGTCAGCAATAACAGAGGGACTAATGTCTCCTGAAATGTCTGAATGGAGTACAGGTGCACATTTGCTTTTTTGGATCTTATAACTACAGCTGTAGCAGCCATAGCAGCTGCTATGGGGCCCATGGTGTCATGGGGCCGTGTCACCTGACCTGCCATTGTAAAGAATGGAGCTTGTGCACCATCATATACATATTATACTGCACATAGCACAGTAATATGTATATAACAGGGGGGTGACACAAGAGCTTACAGTCTATGAGGATGAAGGGGGTGACACAAGATCTTACAGTCTATGAGGATGCGGGGGTGACACAAGAGCTTACAGTCTATGAGGATGAGGGGGTGACACAAGAGCTTACAGTCTATAAGGATGAGGGGGTGACACAAGAGCTTACAGTCTATGAGAGGGTGACACAAGAGCTTACAGTCTATGTCAGTGATGGCTAACCTATGGCACTGGTGCCAGAGGTGGCACTCTGAGCCCTTTCTGTGGGCACTCAGGCTATCACCAGAGATGACTCCAGGTATCTTCCTGCAGTCCCAGACAGCCCAGGACTTGCTGTGCACAGAGCTATTTTAAAGTGACAGCTCTACCAGGGACTATTTTCTGCTTTATTGTTGTCCTCAGGAGCTGGTATCAATGAAAACTGTGACAGAGAAGGGAGTATAAATCACAAATTAAATTTCTGTGTTGGCACTTTGCGATAAATAAGATAAAGATAAATAAGGTCTTTGTTGTAGTTTGGGCACTCGGTATCTAAAAGGTTTGCCATCACTGGTCTATGTGGATGAGGGGGTGACACAAGAGCTTACAGTCTATGAGGATGAGGGGTTGACACAAGAGCTTACAGTCTATGAGGATGAGGGGATGACACAAGAGCATGCAGTCTATGAGGATGAGGGGGTGACACAAGAGCTTACAGTCTATGAGGATGAAGGGGTGACATAAGTGCTTATAGTCTATGAGGATGAGGGGGTGACACAAGAGCTTACAGTCTATGAGAGGGTGACACAAAAGCTTACAGTCTATGTGGTTGAGGGGGTGACACAAGAGCTTACAGTCTATGAGGATGAGGGGTTGACACAAGAGCTTACAGTCTATGGGGATGAGGGGATAACACAAGAGCATGCAGTCTATGAGGATGTGGGGGTGACACAAGAGCTTACAGTCTATGAGGATGAGGGGGTGACACAAGAGCTTACAGTCTATGAGGATGAGGGGGTGACACAAGAGCTTACAGTCTATGAGGATGAGGGAGTGACACAAGAGTTTACAGTCTATGAGGATGAGGGGCTGACACAAGAGCTTACAGTCTATGAGGATGAGGGGCTGACACAAGAGCTTAAAGTCTATGAGGATGAGGGGCTGACACAAGAGCTTACATTCTATAAGGATGAGGGGCTGACACAAGAGCTTAAAGTCTATGAGGATGAGGGGCTGACACAAGAGCTTACAGTCTATGAGAGGGTGACAGAAGAGCTTACAGTCTAGGTGGATGAGGGGCTGACACAAGAGCTTACAGTCTATGTGGAGGAGGGGGTGACACAAGAGCTTACAGTCTATGAGGATGAGGGGTTGACACAAGAGCTTACAATCTATGAGGATGAGGGGATGACACAAGAGCATGCAGTCTATGAGGATGTGGGGGTGACACAAGAGCTTACAGTCTATGAGGATGAAGGGGTGACATAAGTGCTTACAGTCTATGAGGATGAGGGGGTGACACAAGAGCTTACAGTCTATGAGAGGGTGACACAAGAGCTTACAGTCTATGTGGTTGAGGGGGTGACACAAGAGCTTACAGTCTATGAGGATGAGAGGGTAACACAAGAGCTTACAGTCTATGAGGATGAGGGGGTAACACAAGAGCTTACAGTCTATGAGGATGAGGGGCTGACACAAGAGCTTGCAATCTATGAGGATGAGGGGGTAAAACAAGAGCTTACAGTATATGAGGATGAGGGTGAGACACAAGATCTTACAATCTATGAGGATGAGAGGGTAACACAAGAGCTTACAGTCTATGAGGATGAGGGGGTAACACAAGAGCTTACAGTCTATGAGGATGAGGGGCTGACACAAGAGCTTACAGTCTATGAGGATGAGGGGCTGACACAAGAGCTTAAAGTTTATGAGGATGAGGGGGTAACACAAGAGCTTACAGTCTATGAGGATGAGGGGCTGACACAAGAGCTTACAGTCTATGAGGATGAGGGGCTGACACAAGAGCTTAAAGTTTATGAGGATGAGGGGGTGACACAAGAGCTTACAGTCTATGAGGATGAGGGGCTGACACAAGAGCTTAAAGTCTATGAGGATGAGGGGCTGACACAAGAGCTTACAGTCTATGAGGATGAGGGGGTGACACAAGAGCTTACAGTCTATGAGGATGAGAGGGTGACACAAGAGGTGTAAGAGCTTGTATAAGGGTCCGGACATTTTTATAAGAGAATGGAATAAAAATAATTTAATAAATAAAAATGCTGCTGCTTGAACCAGTCATCAGCCATCATTTTATATCAAAAAGTTCAAAGTCAGTGGGACTGCAGAGAAGCCTGGAGAATGGTAACTGGCATTTTCCCGGATAACAGACAGGGGGAGAACCCATAACTGGTTAATAAAGAGAGAGTTAAAATTGCATGCAGTCAGGGAGTGTTTTAGGCCTTCCCAAATAAATGGGTTTTAAGAGGATGTTTTTAGCTTTGTATTGTTGGTTATTAGTCTGATAGACGGGGGTAGGGCATTCCCGAGAATTGGTGCAGCTCGGGAGAAGTCCTGGAGACGTGAATGAGAGGTATAAGCTTTTAAATAAAACTAAAGATTTTTTCTCCATTTAGTACAGATTTTGTGGAGAAAGACAACTTGGGTTGAAGGGCACTTCACCTACAAGGTCATATTGTTGGTTTCTATGAGACTCTGGAGTTGATAAGCTCCAATAAAGGCTAGAGTTACATGATGAGCCAAGCTTTGAATATACAGAATGTAGAACATTGTATAACCATGTACATCTGTTTACATAATAATAATAAAAATAATAATTCAATCTTAAAAAATTCAAACTTGTTTTGGTCATGGCAGGATTTAATAATATTTATAAGATCTTAATACTCATTTCATATGTCATTAGATTACTTATGTCACCATGCATTGGTGAGATCTCAACAGGGAATTCGTCCTCAGTTATCTGGGTTCTCTCATGTTTTTTCGTACACATGCATGCGCAGCCCCTGCTGTCTGAAATACCAGGTAACTAAAGCTACATGCACTGAAGAACACATGGATCCTTATTTACCTGCAGTCTATGATAGTCTCGGTTGTGTATCTTGTTGCACATGTATGCACAGGAAAAAGCATCAGGACTTACATACAATCCAATATCACGGATAACTAAGGACTGATGCATTTTTGAGATCTCAAGGTAACAACCATTTGTCCAACATGCATCCAAGGTTGTGGCCTAAGAGCCACTCTGAGGCCTTTACTGCTGTCTCTATCAACTGCTGTCCTCACCAAAAAGATTTCATCTCACTTTATTTCCCTGAGACAACAAGATGTCAGTCTTCCACTAAGGCAGTGATGGCGAACCTATGACACGGGTGCCAGAGGTGGCACTCGGAGCCCTTTCTGTGGGCACCCAGGCTATCACCAGAGAGGACTCCAGGTATCTTCCTGCAGTCCCAGAGAGCCCAGGACTTGCTGTGCACAGCGCTATTTTAAAGTGACAGTTCTACTTGGGACTACTGGAGGAGTGGGAAGGTGTGGACAGATCTGGATTATCATTGTAGCTCCTGCTCCGGCCCTGACAATTCTTCCTGTTTATGGGACCTTGAAGGGAAACTACAATGATCATTTTTCTCCTATTTTCTGCTTTATTGATGTCCTCAGGGTGCTGGTATGAATGAAAGCTGTGACAGAGCAGGGAATATAAATCACAAATTAAATTTCTATGTTGGCACTTTGTAATAAATAAGTGGGTCTTGACTGTAGTTTGGGCACTCGGTCTCTAAAAGGGAAAGAAAATTTAGCAAAAGGTATCTGCAATGTAGCCCTATTTCCAATCCTTGTTCCTGGGCTCCTAAAATATTTTAAATCCATTTGTTACAGGCACAGAAAGTGAGGTAAAATCTGAACAGGAGTGCAAAAAGCACAAAAAAGCTACAGGGTTGTCTATAGTTGTCTTTGCCATCCATGATAAAATTGTATAATTTTTTTCATCATACAAACAATGAAATTTAGTTGCTGTAATGTGACAACCCCTTTAATGACACCCAAGTTGCGTACAACTCCTAGTTACAGACAGACCTGAAACACCCCTGCCAATACATAAGCAGGCTGCAAGTTGCTGTCTGAGGGAGTCATGAACCCTCTTGTAAGTTTCTAGCACTGGGTCATTATGTAATAACAGCTGTAACCTTTGCCTGAACAGGAAATAGTTAAGTGGGTGTAAGATGTTATCCAATTATATGGCTGTATTGTAAACTGGAGTGTGATAGGAGAGGTGCTACCGCCTGACCAGGGGGAGTATAAAACCTCTGTGCAGTGGGAGCACATGCTCCAGACCTCATGTTCCTTCTCAGGAGTCTGCTCTTTAGAGTCTGCCAGCAGTCCAGACCACATAGTCTGAGTGAAGAGAGAGACAGTGTGTAGCACACCTTCAGTACTGACACAGACCCCAATCCCCAGGACCAGAGTCAGGAGACTCTAATCCAGAGCTGCAGCTTTCACAATTTGGACACAGCTCCATCTCAATTGTCCCAGCACTATTCCTGAGGACCAGGAGCGTAACTTGAGGGGTTGCAGAGGTTGCAGTCGCACCCGGGCCCAAGATGTGGAGGGGCTTTTATGGTGTCACTTTCCCATATGAAAAGACTAGTACTATAAACCATACATTAGATTCGGGGGCCTGGCACCGTCTTTGCACTGGGCCGATCAGCTTCTAGTTACGCCACTGCTGAGGACCACTCTCCACGATCACCCCAGTACCAGGTCTGGTGTGAGATCGCTTAGGCACGTTGCCTACTACTCGTTCAATAAAGAACCCTGAGTTACTTTTAACAACGTTGCCTCCGACTGATCCCTGGATATGGCTCTCTACCACCACGGGCTCCCCATCCATTACCCAGGGACCTATCTTATAGACACTCAGGGGTTGCCCCAGGGAGAACCAGTACATTAGCCTCTCCATCCATATTTCTTGCACACACCACCTGCTGGAGACCTGCCAAGCTGTAGGTCAGCCCTCCGGTCCCCATACCAAGCACCGCGACATCAGCACGCCCAAGACCGCACTGGCCAGCCACTCTGATATTCTGGGCCCCGGCTGCCTCCAGGCCCCAAGAAAAGGCTAGGCCCCAGTGGGGGATGTTGCAGACCTTTCTTCCCACTGTAACCCCTGGTGTACTGTACTTATTGTACTTTAGCTCCAGGCGTGGGCCCACTGTGGAATACTCTGGTGGGTCAGTCCAACACTGGTTACATACAGAAAATATTTATACAAAATAAACTTAAAAACAAACCTACAGAGCCTGTCTTGTATGTAGCCCAGCCGGTACATTAATAATATCTAGAAATAGATTTGGGCCCTGTTCACATCATATTTATAACATCATCTCTCCATTATGGCCTAAGTCTCATAATTCTTTTATGTCATAAATTAATTGCATGATCTATTTTTCAGTTCAGTTTGTAAAGTGTTAAATATTTTGCCATTAAGCTAAATATTTATCAACTCAAAAAAATATGTTTGTTACTGGCACAGAAGAAGGGACAGCTGGAACTGTATGATAAGAACCTTGGTAGATGATGTCCTTCAGAACATTGCTCATTTACAAACCTATGATGTTAGTATAAGGAAACTGTTCCCTTAGAAGAGATTTATGAGATTTTCCAAAAGTAAAACTGGACATAGAAAACCATTCCCGACCCAACTTAAAGCAAAGATGGCTAATGTTTTTGGAAATGTCAAGCCAGGAAGTGCACAAAGCCTATTTTCGGAGAAGAAGCTCGGGGTTGAGGGTTTGCAATTTCAAGATAGATGTGTCCTAGTGGTGGTACCAACATATATCATATCTGGTGGTTATGCCATAAATACAGGAATACACCTTTAATACCACAAAGTCTATATCCATTCATGATACCATGAATAAAAAGTGAAGTTTTTGCTTTGGTTTCTTCTTTGTGATAGTGACTTACTGTAAACAACCATCAAGGAAAGATGAAGGCTATTGGAAAAGTCTGTTTTGTACATTTTCCATAATCCAGTGTAAAAAAATAAGGAAAGAAATCTAAAATTCTATGTCACAGGAAATTACAACACCAATTACTTATCCAGATGATGTAATCCCCAGTGGAAATTATGTCAGGTTACTACTTCAGTTGCTTGTAAGTAATTACAATCTCTTAACCATTAGGAGCCAGAAAGTCTGAGTTTATGGGACTACAAAATAAGAAATACAGGCAGTTCCCGGGTTACGTACAAGATAGGTTCTGTAGGTTTGTTCTTAAGTTGAATTAGTATGTAAGTCGAAACTGTATATTTTATCATTGTAACTTCAGACAAATTTTTTTTGGTCTTTGTAACAACTGGATTTTAAAAATGTTGGATTGTCATAAGAACCAGGATTAACAATAACGCTTAGTTGCAGACACATTTAATAACTGTTATAGCTCTTTATTGTAGTCTTAGGCTAAAGTACAGTAAATTACCAAAATCCAGAGGTCCGTTTGTAACTAGGGGTTGTCTGTAAGTCAGTGTTCTTAAATAGGGGACCGTCTGTACTAGAAATAAGAGATTCAACAACGATGCTTAAAAAGCAATTCCACATTAAATAAAACCTCCCATGAAAGGAAGAACCAGACAATTCTCTAATATGGCATTTGCTGCAGAGATTTCTTAGGTTAAGTTCATACTGTTTTCAGGCATTCGGCAATATATTCCAATTTTTTATTGTGGTGTCTGCAGCTGTATACACATCTGCTGTTACTAACAACACACATACAAGGGTATGGTGACACAGATATCCAGGTCCAATATTTAACATTATCTGCAGCTTTATAATGATCAAAATTGATGGTAGACTTCCTTTTGCGGAAACTTAAAGAGTAACGATAATTTTTTTCCCCACAAATCAATAGCTCTTGGGATGTAAAACAACTTTGCCTATTATCTTAGTTACCTATATCCAGCAGTTTCTTTGCAATAGCCCTCAGATTATCCCAGTGCTGCGGTGGCTGCTTCCTCTGGCTGTGCTGACAAGCCCTGGAGTCCGTAGTATAAACAAACTCTATTTAATTCTGGAAGGGGAAGGGGAGGAGGTCATGTGATAGAGCTCTAGCTGTGTATGTAGCAGAGCTGAATGTGTTCAAGACTGTGGATACAGATGTCTCCTGCACAGAATAGTCCCTCCATCCCTGTCTGTGATTCTACAGAACTTTCTCTGTCTCTCTGCATCTCATCCTGCTCCCCTCCCCCACCTTGTCATAGGCAGTATCAGCTTTGTGCAGATAAGCTTTTAGTGCTCACACAACACAGGCAAAGACAATCATTTCTACCACTTGTTACATGTTCCCTGCTCCTCCATGTGATGGAAGCTGCCTGCTGGCCTCCATATACATCCTGTATGTGCACTGTGCAATGGATGTTCAGTGGATTTACTTGTGGGAAACTAAATGGATTTACTGCTAAATTACTTTGCGTTGAGGGAAAACACAAGGCATCATGGGATCTGTGGGCAAGTTAACTGGCCTCAGCTTGAGGGCATGGACTGACAGGCATTAGTCTCCACCCACTTCACATCTGGTAAGAAAGATTTTTGTCAAACACTTTCATAACAGAAAATGCCATAACTTTGGTAAGAAAAGGTGGGGGGAACAAAGTAGGCATCATTCTGTTTGTTTTCAAAGGGGGAATCACATATAATAATTTGGTCAAAACATTTAAACTTTACAGTTATACTTTAAACATTTAATAATGAGTCAAAGGTTCTCTGACATGCTATATACTGGCCAGACACACATATATACATATATACATTGCTGTGAGTATTCTTTGGAGAAATATTAAAAAAATTCTTTTCCCAAATGCTTTGTTGTTAGAATATTTTTGTGTGAATAGAATGATAATATTTGTACCATATATACCCGATTATAAGCCTAGTTTTTCAGCACAAAAAAATGTGCTGAAAACCCAAACTTGGCTTGCACTATTTTTTCTGCTCTTTCATAAAGGAATGGTGAACTGAACCTGCCACATGGAGGTGTGAACTGAGACTAATACAAATATTTTTTTTTTGTCCATATCTTTGAGTATTTGGTATGATTTTGCTTTGTTCTACTGAAGGGGGGGACCTTTAGGTTAAGCTCATAATGGTAGCAAATGTTTAACCTTCATGTCAGCAGTCATGTTAATTGTATTGTATATACTTAACACGGCAGCTTTCATCAGTCACTGGCTATTAAGTGTTAGGGGTGTATAAATATAGCAAAGGAATTGTATGGTTACTGTAACAGCCCTACAGGGGTCATCTCTTCTGTCATTCATCGCCTGTTTAGTGATGTGGCAAAAATACTTGACGAATCTGTCATTAGGTAACAAAAAGTAGCTTATGTAAGTGTCCGAAAATGCCCGATCTATCAAAATATAATAACTTTTTTTTTTGCTGCGTTTAACCCCGTAAGTCAAAAAATGGCACTTTTTTGCAATTTTGAAAAATGTTAAAAATTCACAAAAAAGTGATAAAAAGGTTGTACAGTCCTAAAAATGATAGCAAGATTATCAAAAGGCGCAAAAAATTACACCACCCACAGCTCTGTACAATAAAGTATGAAAAAGTTATTAGCAGCAGAAGATGGCAAAATCAAAAAAAAAAATTGGTACAGGAGGTTTTGTTGTTTGTAAATGTAGGAAAACATTATAAAACCTATACAAATTTGGTATCCCCGTGATCGCACAACCCAAAGAATAAATTAGACATGTCATTTGGGATGCATAGTGAAAGTCATAAAATCCGTGCCCACAGGAAAACTGCACAAATGCGGTTTTTAACCATTTTCACTGCATTTGGAATTTTTTCCTGCTTCCCAGTACACGACATGGAATATTAAATACCATCACTATGAAGTGTAATTTGGTACGCAGAAAACAAGCCGTCACAGATCTCTGTAAAAATAAAAAAAGTTATAGATTTTTGAAGGTGGGGAGTGAAAAATGGAAATGAAAAAAACAAAAAAGGACCAGGTTGTTAAGGGGATAAAGAGATAATAATGAGATGTGTCTGAAAAGTCTGATCTCTTAGTAATAAGGGAACCTGCTAGGATTTCATGTCAACTATGTTACGGGTAGTCAGATTCACATGACACGTTGGCCCACATTTATTAAAGTGTTTGCGCCAGTTTTCTGTCTGACTTTGCAATGAAAAGAACTTGCAAACTGCGTGTGAAATGTACAAAGTGCACCAAGTCCAACTAAGCACTAAGGCTGAGTTCACACCACATTTCTTAGAGCTTAGTCAGACCATGTGCCACAATTCTGCAGCATGAACAAACTGCATTAAAAAAAAATGGTGCCCACTTCCCGAGCAAAGCAGGGGGCGCCAGATTCATGAAGACCATGCACCACAATTCATGAATCAGGTGCACCCTGCACAAGCAAACTGCACATGGTACAGTTTGCACAGTTTTTGATAAATGTGGGCCGTTGTATCTTAATATAATATTATTAGTAGTAGTTGTCCCTTTAAATTCTAGGGAAACATGCCAGCTGAAGTCTTCTAACATATTTATATAAATGGAAAGTTCATGTATTCTGTGCGTTTCCGAACTATGGTGCTGACCATGAGTTCAATGTTTTCAAGTGAGGTCCATATGCCTGTGAGAAATCTCAGATCCCAAGTGCAATGACTTGAATGGAACTTTGTGTAATATGTAACATACAAAAACTCCTACAGAAACTTAGAGACACTTGTATCAAACGTTTGGCTTGCCTTTTTCTTTCATTTTTGAGACTTTTCATGGTGCTTGTGCACATTTGCGACTTTTTTTTGTGCCTAAAATAGTCCGCCATTGTCTAGTTTTCTGTAGTGTTCCCTGAGTTATCACCTGAATTCAGATATAAAAGTTGCTAATTTTTTTTAAAAAGTGGCAAAAAAGTTGCACATTTTGGTGCAATTCTATGACACCCCTTACCAAGCTTGGAAAATAGCTTGGAACTGATTGGGACATTTTGCAACTTTTGTTTTCAAAAGTTGCATGTTCACTGTAGAACAAAAGCCACATGTATCAATAAGGAAAAACCGCTAGGATACATCTGACCAGCAGAAAAGCAAAGAAAAGTCACCAAAAAACAGATGGATAAAGCCGGACTTATGATACATGTGTCCCTTGAAGCAGTATTTACCACCTGAATTCCGCTGTATGAATTACAGAAACCATAACTTTTGACAAATCTGTTGTAGCAGGAGTTATTAAAAAAGAGGTTTAGTAGAGTCATCTTCCTCAAAATGCAATTCAAAAACAGTAGTAGAATGCCAAGGCAGAGGCTTAGGCCGTGGTCACATGTACCGCTAGGCGTCCGTTCATACGCGACGCTAGCGACAGGGGGCGGTCCTTGGCCCGAACGCACATACATTTCCGGTGAAACGCATGCGATTGATAAGCCGATCGCATGCGTTTCTCTGCCTTAGGGTGCGTTCACACATTCCATTGCCAATGCGATTTGAAATAATAACTAGAACCACATATGCGCATTGCATTGTTTTTATGGTTGTGCTAGTTACCGATCGCATGTGTTTCATCTGAAACCCAGATGTGATTAGATCTCTAATCCAAGTAAAAATTTATGTTTTTCTATGGAACAGTTATATTCCGGTAAATCTATGATATCCCCTATCCACTTGATAGGGAAAAGTTGTATTAGAGAAACTGAGCAGTATGTTAAAGTGTAGAATGATTCTGTAATCTCTTTACATCCCAGTCATTTTGCATATGAATTGTGCCATGGATTAAACGTTATTGGCCTACACTAAGCATAGTCCATCCATGTTATTTCTCAGTAAATCTTTTTACAATCTACAAAGACGGTAGATTTAGAACAAGTGAAGCTATTTCTGTCTGCCCACTACATCTACAGTTACACAGACCCAGCCTGACTGTCTGTGTCTATGGCAGGTGCATGAGCGGCAGGCAGATTTTTAATAATGTCACTACAGATTGGAGGGGATTAAAGTTTTTGGAAATCTTTTTATAGGTCAGACAATTATATACCATGTCTGGAAATACAATATAGTATAAATGAGGGTGGCAGTGTATGTAAAAATTAGGGATATATAGCTATGAATACACAAAAAGAAAAATGGGTTCACCATGGCCATTGGAGATTAGGGTTTGTGTCTTAAAAGGGTTATATAAAATAATTTGTGCTGGGACGGACTTTACTTATTTGGTTGCAGCAATGACATCTATGTTACTATTTGCAGGGAATGTTATAGCTGTAGCCAATAAGCATTGTCTGATAGGAACCATAAGAGCAATGGGGTTGTTTTTTATGTTTTCATAAACCCCTTTTAACTCCTTAAATGGGTTGTCCACTTTTAACAAATAATTGATATGGTTTGAGTTAAGAAATACAATTTTCCAATCTACTTTCTGTATAATTTCCTTCTGTTCTTTTAGATCTCTGCTTGCTGTCCTTCAATGTTTACTTCTGCTGGATAGAAATCTGTCCATGGTCATGTGATGTCACACAGGTGCACAAGCCGTTATGATCACAGAAAGTAATCAGAGCCGTGTGATACTAACGGCCTGTGCACCTGAGTGTCCATTATAAGACCATGGACAGATTTCTATCCAGCGGTAGTAAACATTGAAGGACAGCAAGCTTAAAAAAAGATCTAAAAAACCATAAGGAATTGAGACAGAAGGACATGTAGGAAATTTTGTATAACTTTTCCTTACACAAACTATATAAATTTGTTGGAAGTGAACAATCCCTTTAAATTGTATTATTCTGCAATGATATTTACAATTATATTGATTTAACTATGATTATTAAAGGAGGTCTATTAAAGCATACACCTCCTGCAGAAACTATCCAGTCCTTTGTGCATCCAGCACCAATCCCTGGTCCCCATCGTAAGTGGAAGCACCAGAAAATGGACAAAAAATACTGTGGCAGCAAATTAGTGTAGAAGTACAGTATTTTCTTTTAATGTTGTTCCAAATGCTTCCCCTTAAGTGCTAAAGCAGAAAATCCCTTTAAGAAAACCTTTCCACCAAACATACCCAAGTACTGGAATAGCAAGTGGTGAAGATACTCTACTTCATATTCACTATCTAGATTGGTCTGAGATAAGGGCCATAACACTGGATAGGGTATTTATAGAATAAGGAGGTGCTGAAATTATGGTTTTTAAACTACACTTGATAATGATTAATTTTAAAGGGCAGGAAAAAAAACGGGTGGGTGTAAGGTGCATCCTAAAAAGATACTGGCCCACATTTACTAAAAGCAGGGCAAACTGCACTGCTCTGATAGAGTGCTCATTTTTTGTGCACCTTTAACATGGGCCGTGAAACTCACTTTTTGCACTGGAACGCCCATTTCAGCCGAGGAAATTGTGGCGCATAAAGTCTAGCGCGTCTAGTCTAGTCACGTCCATACATTTATATACGCACATGTATATACTCACTGTGGGGTGTCAGAGGCCATAGATCTGACTTCATGTAGCCCAGTAACTGCTGACCACATGGAGGAAGTAGATGGCAGGGATTAGAGATGACTTATTTCAATTCCTGCCATTCTGCTTCCCCCTCCCTCAGTATTTCCTATCTGCTCAGTTGTGTACTGTGGAAGATGTGCACTGTTCACTATGCACCATAATATGTATAAAATGATACACCTCCTTCACTTTTTAGTGTGTCAGGTTGGGTCCCGGGCCCCCTGATATTACAAGTCCCATAGCAGCTGCTATGACTGCTACCCTTGTAGTTATGCTATGGACCTACCTACCTGGTACTCCTCCTCCTCCATTCTGTACTTCTCTTTCATCCGTAACAACTCTTTCTCCAATATCCTCTGAATTCCCATAAGTTCTTCATGCTCTCTGCGCAATTCCTCTATCTGTATCTTCTGTATTCTGACCTCCTCTTCCACCCCAAGACGGTCTTCTACATCCAACCTCAGTGTATTCTCTAATTCCTCAATCTTCTTCTGATAGACAACGAAAGTGTCCTTCCAAGATTCTGAAATCTCCAGTGCCATGCTCTGGACATCCGTCATGCTTAGCCTGGGTCGCACAACCTCCTGCATTGTAATTTGTAAAGGCATCTGGAGAGCCTGATCTCTTAGGGCAAACATTTCCTCCTTTTGAGACGTTTGAAGCATTTGCCATTCTCCTTGTAGTCGTAGATACAGTTCTTCCAATGCTGCCTGGTTCCTTTTTGCTTGCTGCAGATCTTGCTTGTAAAGTACTAGCTGTTGGTCAATTTTAAGTCTCATGGACTTCACTTGCTCCCATAATTCTTGCAAGTCTTGAAGTTCTTGCCAGAGGTTGTCCTTCTGTAGTTCTGCTTCACATTTTTCTACACTGAGTTCTTCCACCTTCCTCCTCAGCTGACATATTTCATTGAAGTAATCCTGTGCCCATTCTGCTCCTCTTTCCTGGCGAAGTCTGTGGATTTCTTCCACCAGTACCTGGTTCTCAGCTTCCAGCTGTCTCACTCTTGAGAGGTACTGGTCCAGGCGTTTATTTAATTCATTTAATTGGGTTTTTTCATCCCCAAACCCTCTCCTTACATACAGCATGTTTAAAGCTAATTTTGATCTCTATGTATTGTAATGAGGTAATGGTGTCCTTTCCTCAAGCTGCCCAAAGAGATCTAAGCCTTTGGCTGAAGCGACACAGCCTTCACAGCTACAGGGAGTGACAATTTAAGAAGGAGGAGTTCATAGATGATCTGAAAACTTTTTAAAGTACTTCAAAGACGATGTTAGTTTTGGATAGAGAGAGGCAAGATAGTGCCATCTGCTGGGGCAATGTTGTAAAATAAAAGTGTTTTAGGATAATACTCTATAACGTGTAATAGGTAACTTTATTTGTATATTATATATATATATATATATATATATATATATAACAAAATAATACATTACAGAGTAATTACGTGGTCAGATTAAACAAATGAATGAGGGTTTTGCTTTAATCGAAAGAGTACAATATCCTGGACCACAACAGTGGCAGGCTACAGGCCTTATAAGTCGCAGAGCTCTGAGCTGACTGGCAATAGTTTCAGTAATATAGTAGCGATCAATCATTTTTCTTTATTATATACCCCTCAACTACTGCAATATTATTTAATTCTTGAAAATCTCTGACAGTTCAGGTGAAAATGTGCTTCAAGCTGCTACCTGGACCTGGGTGCAAGTCCCAGGGTCAACATCTGCAAAGAGTTTGTATGTTCTCTCCATGTTTCCGTGGATTTCCTCCAGGTCCTCCGGTTTCTTCCCACACTCCAAAACATACTGATTAGATTGTGAGCCCCATTGGGGACAGGGACAGATTTGGCAAGCTTGTGTGCATCACTGTGTAATCTGTAGGCGCTATATAAATAAAGAATTATTATTATTAC
This sequence comes from Engystomops pustulosus, assembly GCA_019512145.1. Classification (NCBI taxonomy): domain Eukaryota; kingdom Metazoa; phylum Chordata; class Amphibia; order Anura; family Leptodactylidae; genus Engystomops; species Engystomops pustulosus. Next base: position 36,228,960 of record CM033644.1, read on the forward strand.
CTGGAGAAGTGCTGACAAGAAGTGCTCATTTAAGGAAAGTGCCCAACATGAGAAATTGGGCCAATGTTTCTAAAAGAAATGGAGTCAAATTCAAAATGAAATAAATGGGTTTTATAAGATGATTATATCAATGTTTCTAATGTCTTTTTATTCATACATCTTTGATCGGATTCAAGGATTGGAAAGTTATATAGATGTTAGGGATATGCCTATACAGTGGGATATGTTGCCCGGGGAGTGTAAATTGGCAACAGCTGGCGATTGGCTGTTGCCGATGAACAGGGTGTTTTAATATGGACAGTGACATCACCGGGTCCTCCCTCCTGCCGAGCGACTTATGCACTGGGCGGGGCTGTGGGGAGAGATGCAATATGCTGCATGCGCTCCTCATAGTCTTCTGTTGCCTCCAATAAGCACATATGCCGCTCAGCTGAAGGCCGCAGGATTGAATTTTTTGCCCCGTCAGCCATTAATTGTCAATGGTACGCTAATCATATACGTGAGGTGCTTTAAAAAGTGGTGTGATCCCAGCCTTAGTGCTTAGACTGGGTACTTGGTGCACTTTGTTCAAGACGCACGTCGGACAGAATTGTAGTGCATGGTCCGTCTAAGCACTAACAAGCCTCTTTTGGTGCACATTTTTTCTTTCTTGTTGGACACAGTGCAGCTGATAAACAAAAGTGGCGCAAACGCTTTAATAAATGTCTGTCAGTATCTACAATATGCCCCAAAAGTACGAGTAGTTACTTTATATCTGTCTCCATTCTATTCCCAGCTGGAATTTACAGCCATATGTGCTAGGTAAGCATTCCAAAATGATACTGGGAATATATGCAAAGTTTTCCAGGATAGGATAAGGAAAACCACACCTCTTTTAGATACCTTGTAAGGCAGCTCCCTTGACATCGAGTATGACATTCAGGAAGCCTTATGACCTAGGGTTAAAGTACCCCAGGGGGTCTGAAAATTAGTAAAAGAAAAATAAAAGTAAAAAAAAAAAAATTATAATAAAAACTTAAAAATTCAACTCACCCCCGTTTCCCTGGAACTGATATAAATATAAATAAATAGTAAAAATCACAAACACATTAGGTTTCTGAAAATGCCTGATCTATCAAAATATACTAACGTTTTTTCACTGCGTTTAACCCCGTAATGGAAAATAGCGCCCGAACTTGAAAGTGGCACTTTTTTGCCATTTTGAAAAATATAAAAAATTCAAAAAAAAGTGATCAGAAGGTTGTACAGTCCTAAAAATGGTAGCAATTAAACTTCATCAAAAGTCACAGAAAATCACAAAACCCACAGCTCTGTACAGCAAAGCATGAAAAAGTTATTGGTGCCAGAAGATGGCAAAATCTAAAAAAAAATTTGTACAGGAGGTTTTAATTCTTGTAAATGTATGAAAACATTGTAAAACCTATACAAATTTGGTATCCCCGTGAACGCACTGACCCAAAGAATAAAGTAGACATGTCCTTTATGGCGCACAGTGAAAGCTGTAATATCCAAGCCCACAAGAAAACAGCGCAAATGCGTTTTCTCACGAATTTCACTGCATTTGAAATTTTTTTCCCGCTTCCCAGTACACGGCATGGAATAATAAATACCATCACTATGAAGTGCAATTTGTTACGCTGAAAACAAGCTATCACACAGCTCTTTACGTGTAAAAAGGAAAAAAAGTTATAGATTTTTGATTGTGGGGAGTGAAAAATGGAATGAAAAAACAAAAAGGACCAGGTCTTTAAAGGGTAAAGGGCGCGTGTACATTGCACAAAAGACAGTTGCAGGAGGATAAACACAGCAAGTGAGCAGCAGCTTTATTTCGGTGCACATAATACAAAAATAGCACAGCCAGGTGAGACACAGAATTCCCAAGCTGCTATTGTGGGATAAAAAAAAAAGTGTCAACTAAAAAGTGGGGGCATAATGCAGGGAAAAGTATACCTGGAGTGTCCAGGCTGTTACTAGGGTATATAAGACAACATTGCAGGAATGATGTATACAAAGAAAGAACTTAGCATGCCCATTCACTTTTGAATGCAAAGATAAAAGAACACAGTAGTGTTAAGAGACTGAGTGCTCCAAGTCCAGCTACAAATCTGCAATGTAAATGTATTTTTCACAGTCCTGCTGCTACAACACACACTAAGGGATGGTGCTCAGATCTTCAGGGCCAATACCTAACACTACATGCAGCTTTCTATGGTCAAACTGCTGGTAGACTCCCTTTGGAACACTTTAACAAATGCAACATCACCCACCATGTGTAGCCCTTTTCTGGTATGGGGGCAGCTGGATCCCTGAGGTACCCAAGTGGCTGGCGGAGCATGGCCTAGTTCACAGTGCTGAAAGGTGAAAGCACAAGAAAAGAGGCTGAAGATGTAAGATGTTTATCCCTGGTGCAACCCTGATGTAAACGTAGGTGGTAAATGGGCGCCCTTGGTGTTCTCAGCCTTACACATGGATCACTCAGATACAAGGGATGTCAATCATTAAACTTATACTTCTTTTATTCTTTTAAAACAACAGGAACAATCAACTCGTTTGCCATGACTGGTTGGATAGTGTTCTGTAGGAGATGCTCACAGCCTGGTATAGGTAGTATAAAGAGCCCAGAACTTTCCACCCAAAGGGTTTATACAACCTTTGGAGTGTCCAGCCCAGGTATGTCATCCAAGCAGCACTTCTGTACAATTGTGGCATACACATATCTGTTGGGATTATTACTTCATAACACACTGCGTTGGCAGGGGGGTGACACATACCCTGGTGATTTTGAGACTGTTTACTTGTGACATAATCAAGGGCATTATTTAATAGTGTCACAGGGGCCTTTATGGTGACTAGAGATGGGCTAATTTGTTGAAATTTGAATCGACCCAATTCAACAAATTTTAAAAAATTGATTCGACCTGAATCGAATCATGACGAATCACGTTAAAAAACAGGTATTTCCAGGCTGCAGAGAGCCTGTAGGGTGTTGTAGAACGTTGTGCCATGCTTAAATAAGCATACAAAGCATGGTTTGGTCTTCAAACAATGCTGTGTTTTAGTATGACACGCACATGACAGACGCCGCTCTTAGAATCGCTTCACTCTTCAATTCCATGGGCACTTACAGGGGCCAACTTCACCAAATAGGCAAAGCGGGAACGCAGCCTGACAAGTTAATGTCTGTGCCAGCTCCAAAGGACTAAGCTGAGGGCCAAGATAACATCAAAGAGTGCACTCTTTTTACACTGACATCAAATGATTCCATAGATAACGACAGAACCTGTTCTGTTAAACGCTAATACATGTAGAAACCTTCCAAAAGAGTGCAGAGAGTGTGGGCAGTAATATTGCATTAACGTCACTAATCATTTTGCCCTTCTTTTCATCCATCAGTGTCCTCTTTCAATCGGTCAATAATCCATCAGTATTGCTAAAGCCAAAAACAAACAGGAGTGGATCCAAAACAGAGATGACCAATAAATGGGATATTTGCATGTCCTCTGTGTTCTGTATCCACTCCTGCTTTTGGCTGTCAATCCTGAAGCTTTTCATTCCTTCTGACAGATGAAATGAAGGGGAAAACCAAACATAGTGGCAACGCCATAGAGTGGTGGACGTTGAAAACAGCATTAAGGAAATCACAGGGTGTTCCAGGGAGACAACGGTCAGTTGGCAGCAGCATGAGTAGGCCGCAGAGTGGCACAATGAATTTGAAGTAGAAATTTTTTATTAAGTTAATTAATTAAATTAGAGACGCCACATGCATCATCCAATACAATTTCCCTGAAAACATTGTGTCTTTGCCAAAAAAGAACTTCAAAGGTGGCAGTGGCAGCAGCAGCGGCATGAGGTCAGAGTGGCACAATGAAAAATTCTTTAGGTGGGAGCAACAAAAGTGCTGTCCAAGTAGACCACCACCTGCTGGCGCAGGGTCTGCTACATGTCCTGCTGCTGCTGGTGGCAGTTGCCCTCCTCAATAGGCGGGTGAAGGAAGCTGCTCATTAAGGACTCCAGACTTAAGTTGCTGCTGATAGAGCTGCTACTGCTCCTAGGCCCCAATTTCCCCACGGTAGCCGTGGCAGTAATACGTGAGTGATGACTGCCAGGAATGACCTGGTCAGACCTGACACAGGATGGACAATGGCGCACATAGGCAGCAGCCAGCTGTCTGCATAGTATATCTCTATAGTATGCCAGTTGTTCCTCCCTCTCAGTAGCTGGAAAAAAGGCACCCATTTTTGACTGTTAATGAGGGCTCAAGAGAGCCAAAAGTCATCCCTATGCCGGCCGTTGACTATTCGGCTATCACTAGTTAGGCAAAGCAGCATGCTGCAGCCCATCTGCGCAAGTGACTCTAAGGGACTCCCGGCCTCCATATCCACAGTATACTGCCACGGTGCTTCTGGGTCATCTGCCTCTTCTTCTACCTCCTCCGGATGCTCCTGCTCCTCCTCTCTTGTCACCTGAGTAGAAAAACCACTGATTTCACCAGACTCTGCTTGTGCTCCAATGTTCTCCTCCTCCAGTTCAGCCCCCACCCAACTCATGTGGCCATGAGATGTAGTCTCCACTTCTCCAGTGCCCTGACCAGACAGATTTTGTAGCATCTGTTACAGGACATGAAGTAGTAGAAAGACGTTATTCATCCTGCAGTCCTGGCGACTGACAAATAACGTGACCTCTTCACAGGGCCTGAACAAACGGCAGGTGTCACGCATGAGCTGCCAGTGGCTGACATCAAAGTTACACAGGGGAGTACGACGGTCAGCTTGCATCATCAAAAAATCATTAATGGCTTTTCTCTGTTCATACAGACAGTCTAATATATGGAGGCTGGAATTCCAACGGGTGGATACATCGCATATCAGACTATGTTGGGGTTGGCCGTTCTGACGCTGCAAATCGAGGAGGGTGTGCTTGGCTTTGTAAGAATGGCTGAAGTGCGTGCACAGTGTCCTGGCCATTTTTAGAATGTCTTGCAGATGGGTGGAAGACTTGTCGTGGAGAAAGCCACACATTGATTTCTTGTTGCATGACGCGGAGCAGTTCCTCCCCTGTGTGACTTCGTTCTCCCAGGCAAACCAGGTGTAGAACAGCATGACACCGCTGTGCCCTGCACATTTGGTATGATGGAGCAGCATTTATGGAGGCTGATGTGGTGGTGGAGAAGGAGGAGGAGGTGGACACTGGCGTAGGACCAGCAGTTTGACAACGTGGAGGAGAAAGCGCCGTCTCCTGTTCAAGTTGTTGGTGGGGCTGGGTGGGAAGCTCCACACCACCGCTCTGCCGTGCACCTTGGAAGAAACCGATAAGCTCAAGGACCGGCCCACCTTCTGTTCTCCATATTTGTTAAGGGTTGGTATTGCCTTTTTGGAAAAGAAATTTTGGCTCAGAACTCTCCACCTCGGTTCGGCAAAAGCCATTAGTTCTCTGAAGGGAGCAGAGTCCACGACTTGGAAAGGGAGAGAATGTAATACCAACAACTTGGTCAGGAGCATGGTCAGCTTCTGCACCTTAGGATGGCTGGATGCATAGAGTTATCTCTTTGTAATCACCTCCCTCAATGATTGCTGGCGCCATGCGTAGTGAGGAACAGGAGCATCTGCACCTGGAGATGATGTCAAAGACAAACAGCTCCCTTCAGCTGAGGTGCTGTAGCCTTGACTGGCTGAAACAGCATGTGTGCCACTAGGTGCTGCTGCTGCTGCTGTTGCTGCGCAGGCAGGAAGGACCTCCACATCTGACACCCGTTTCTCCCAGGCCATTGGATGGTGACGCTGCATGTGTTGACGCAGGGCCGTGGTGCCAACGTTAGCTCCCTGGCCATGCTTCACTTTCTGCCCCCAGATACGACATATACCCACGCTCGGCTCCTCTGGTGTCTGCCATACCGCCGAGGTGGTGATTTTACCACCAACACTTTGCACTGAGTGACTACTACTGCTGCTGCCTCGCTGAGCCCCTGTGCCACTGCTTACTTGGACCTGCGAATCGGTAATTTGTACAGGAGCGACTTGCTGCTTGCCCTGCTGCCGGAAATTGGACGCACAATCTTATTGAATTGCGGCAGCTCCAAATCCTCATTGGACAACGCACCTCGGGCATCGCGACGGGAAAGTAAATGTGCCCCAATGTGTCTGCTTAGAGAGTCCCCGCCTACACTCTGGGATATTACACTGACCATCACTGAGTGATAGGAGCTAAAACAGCACTAAAACTGTAAAGTAAGGGGTTAAAAATTATCTTTATTGTGTAGACATCAATAAGGGATTGAAATTTGAGAACTTTCTTTCATGGGCAGACCTCTATACAGCTACTGTATTACACTATAGAATTTCTGGAAGAAAATCAGCTCAGAAAACTCAGACCAAATGTGGCCCCCATAATCCTCCCCCCAACCCCTTTCTCCCTAGCCGTTTTTTAAATTCATTTATATACAGTAAATTGATTTAACACGATCCGACCTCTTACCAAATAATTTGGTAAGAGGTCGGATCGTGTTAAATCAATTTACTGCACATAAATTAATAAAAAAAAGACGGCTAGGGAGAAAGGGGTTGGGGGGAGGATTATGGGGGGCCACATTTGGTCTGTGGGTTTTCCGAGCTGACAGGTCCTCTTTAAGAATATACTGGATTCATATCACTTGTGACCATGATGAGCGCAGCGCTGTAATCTTTAGTCATGAGACTCGGATATAATCACTGTGTACCCTGTGTAGCCTCATAAATAACAATTTAGCTACTGTAATTGCTATGCAGGGTGGATGGTATAAGAAATGCAGCCTGATGATGCACAGCTTTTTTTTTTTCATCATAGAAACATATTATTGAAAAATAAACTACTACAAGATACATTCAGCACTAATGAAAAATGATAAACTTCTTATAAAATAAGTGTTTCCGCCCGGGATCGAACCGGGGACCTTTCGCGTGTGAGGCGAACGTGATAACCACTACACTACGGAAACCTGACTGTGGAGAAAGTGTTCCCTCTGGTGTCAAATGGTAAATAGTGCAGACAAGTGGCCTATACCATTCTTTTACTGAGCAAATTATATTTCTCCATTAATCTTTTATTTCTATTTGTTTAACAGCTGATTGTACAACATGAAAGAGCCGCCTTAGTAATACATCCTGCTATGGGGGGACTTGATACGTGCATGAATGCACGACGTGAATTACATGCTTAGTACATGGTATGATCCGAAGCAACCATTGCCTTAGTGAGGGGTGGACTCGGCAATTTGAGGCTTGCAACACGAACAATTGATTCCTTCCACCAGTAGAGGTCAGTACAGCTCCGCCGCACGGTGCGTAGGTGAGGGCAGAGCCGTGCACGTGGTGCCCTGTTCCCGGTGTGGGCAAAACAATAGAGCAGAATAAAAAAGCTTGTGGGCGCTGCTGTGCCCCAATGATAGTGTAAGAAATGGACTGCACCTACATAACATCTGTGCCCTGTATAAATCACCCTGGTACTGTACTCTCTCTGGGTACCAGACTCTTTACCTGGGCACCATATGGCACTATGTATCACACTCTGTGTATACAGCAAATCCACCATGTTTTTTTTTTTTTTTTTTTTAAAGTTTTTTCCACTTTAACCCCTTTCTGCTGCTGGAATTTTTCCCTTTTATCTTTTATGTTTCTGTTTTATGTTCCCCACCTTCAAAGATCCATAACTTTTACATTTTTTTATGTCCTTAGCTGCATGAGACTTACACTCCCCAAATGACTCTTCTCTGCGTCAGTACGATACCATGTTTATATAGGTTTTATAAAAATGTAATAGATTTAAAAAAATAATTTTTACTGATAAGAAGATTAAAAAAGAATTTTAAACAGAAGAAATGTCTTTGGTTCACTTTATTCTGATGCCAACAACTCTCTTCATATTTCAGTGTAAGGTTTAATTACTTACTCGTTAATTACAGACAAGGTGATGTTTTTATTTTATTGTTTTATGTTTTTTTTTTATTGCTACCATTTTGGGGACGGTACAACCTATTAATCACTTTTTACTTTTTATTCCAGTTGTTATGTGTTGCGACATGGTAATAAAGTGGCAATTCAGACATTTGGGCGTGTTCTCCCATTAAATGGTTCACCACCAGGAATAACGATCAGGAGTTTTGGGACATGGTGATACTTAACATGTTTATTTTTATTTGCGTTCTAGGGAAAGGGGGGTGATTTTAGCTTTAAGGATTTTTTTTGTTTCATTGTCAACTTTTTTTTTTTACTGCAGTACAGGCAGTCCCCTACTTAAGAACACTCGACTTACATACGACCCCTAGTTACAAACGGACCTCTGGATATTGGTAATTTATTGTACTTTAGTCCTAGGCTACAATCATCAGCTATAACAGTTATCACAGGTGTCTGTAATGAAGATTTATTGTTAATCCTGGTTCTTATGACAACCCAACATTTTTAAAATCCAATTGTCACAGAGGCCAAAAAAATTCTGTCTGGGGTTACAATGATAAAATATACAGTTCCGACTTACATACAAATTCAACTTAAGAACAAACCTACAGACCCTATCTTGTATGTAACCCCGGGACTGCCTGTATATTGTACCCTAGTGGTTCTAAATACCTTTACAATATACTATTTTACTGCATGGGTCTCTGCATCTGTTAAATAGCCTGCCATTGTCATAGCATAGATGCAAGATGGCGGTGCCCTTGCACTGATATCATTTACGTGCTGCAATCGCGTTTGATTGCAACACTTAACCCTTCCCGATGCGCGCCGTAGTGTGCAGGTACATGGAGAGGGCTCCCGGGCTGAGCCCTTTCCATAGCCGGTAAGTCTTTCCTGCATATTGCAGCTAACACTTACCGGTAACACCCGTGATTGATGTTAGCACTGATCGCGGTTGTTATCCTGTTGTGCGCTGTCGGCGGCTTCAAATGCCGGCGCCACCCTCTTGGTGAAGTTCCTTGCTCCCCATGACGTCATCGAGGAGCGGCGATCGGTCGGCATGACAGCTTCTTTTCTTCCGAAGATTTGCACATTTTAATGAATGAAGTGGGAAATCCCCATATACTGTAGTATGGCAGTATATGGTAGGATTGATCAGACAAGCTAGGGTTAAAGTACCCTAGGGAGTCTGAAAAATAGTGAAAGTAAATATAAAAAAAAAGTAAAAATAAAAAAAATATAATAAAAAAACATAAAAAATGTAATCACCCCCCTTTCCCTAGAACTGATATAAATATAAATAAACAGTAAAAATCATAAACACATTAGGTATCACCGGGTCCGAAAATGCCTGATCTATCAAAATATAATAACGTTTTTTCACTGCGCTTAACCCAACAATGGAAAATAGCGCCCACTTTTTTGCCATTTTTAATAATATAAAAATTCAATTAAAAGGGATCAAAAGGTCGTACAGTCCTAAAAATTGAAGCATTGAAAACAATATCAAAAATCAAACAAAACGAAGTATGAAAAAGTTATTGGGGCCAGAAGATGTCAAAATAAAAAAAAAACATTTTTTGTACAAGTGGTTTTAATCTTTGTAAATGTATGAAAACATTATAAAACCTATACAAGTTTGGTATCTCTGTGATTGTACTGACCAAGAGAATACAGTAGACATGTCATTTGGGACGCACAGTGAAAGCCGTAATATCCAAGCCCACATGAAAACAGTGCAAATGCTATTTTTCACCATTTTCACTGCATTTGGAATTTTTTTCCCGCTTCCCAGTACACGGCATGGAATATTCAATAACATCACTATGAAGTGTAATTTGTTACGCAGAAAACCATCACACAGCTCTTTACATGAAAAAATAAAAAAAAAATATAGATTTTTGAAGGTGAGGAGTGAAAAATGGAAATGAAAAAACAAAAAAGGGCCAGGTCGTTAAGGGGTTAAGGGACCGGTCCATGAGCCCGCTCCATAAAGCTTCAACTGACATGTGACATCTCATGATGTACCTCACATGTCATTAAGCTGTTAACATTGATAATGATGTGCCAATAGTTTCTAACAGGGAAAACTCTTTAACCCATAAAGACTAAATTCAGTGAAACTGACACAAAACCGCACTTGTACCCTTTTCCTAGGGGCTTTGATTTTACTGCACAGTACAAATGACCTATTGCTCTTCCTCTTTGGGACAGTATGATCACAGAGATACCAAACATATACAGTGATTGATATGTCTTGATAATTGCCAGATTTGAACATACGACTTTTTTATACTTCATGTTTGGAGCTGTGTAAGGCTCTGTTCACACCTGCATTGGGGCTTTATGTTGCACTCTGCTTTTTAGATCAGTGTAAAGAAAACTAAAAACAAAAGGTGAACAGAAGATCCTTTCACCTTCCCTTTCTTACAGAGTTCAATGTATCTTCCAACACGCAACCCCTATTCATAGCGGGGGGGATAAAGGGCTTCTGCTTGTTAACCCTATTAACAAAGTTATACTCACCTCACTCAGCATACCACTACAGTCTCGCCAGTCTCTGTTGTATCTGCTGTACATCTGTAGGCGCCACATCACTGCTGATCTCTGTATACAAATGGGTGGCGCCACGGTTGGAAAGGTGAGCAATAAGGTTTATTGAATTGCAGAACAACCCCTTTAATGTGCCACAGTGGTTAAACAAAGATACTTTGTATTTTGGAAACAGAGATGCTAGGAAAATGATATTCTAACATTAGCCACTTATAATATGTCTAAACAAATCATACTAAAAGATTCTGTAATTTCCATAGAAATGTAGAGGATTATGAGCTGACATATTGTACAGGTGATTTGTGGGCAGATTGTACTATTCTAGTTCTGAATAGCACATTATTCATATATAATGATACATGTATCTAGTGCTCTGATTATTTCTATTTTAAATGTGTTACCATATGCGCACGTGAGGCAAGAATCGTCTACATCGCTAACAGTGGACGCCAGTCATCAGTATGGAATGTGAGAAAGACTATGAGAGACATATGACAGCATGTGAAAAATTCCCACATATCCCACTGTGTGACAATATGTGGTGTAACTTCATGTCACACAGGTGGCGAGAGTTCATCACACTACTAAATATACAAAGACGTGCCATGCCCGAATAGTGAACTGCCTGGCATTGGGTACACAGCACAAGCAGTAGCTCCTTGTAAACTAGAGCAATAAGGCCCCTTCCACACTAGCGAGTGTGATGCGATGAACTCGCATCACACTCGCACGCAAGCTGCCGGGAACGACGGCCGAACGCTGCACGCGGGAGTGAAATCAGCATGTCAGTTCACTCCCGCGGTGCGGGTCGGGCCGTGCGTTCCCGGCAGCTTGCGTTGTTGCGAGTGTGATGCGAGTTCATCGCATCACACTCGCTAGTGTGGAAGGGGCCTAAGTCTTCAGGTAGTAACACCTTGAAGCCAGCAGTTCCTGTGGATCGGTGGTAAGTGCTTGATAAGTAGGTGTCCGACCACTGGGTCCTCGCTGATCATGAAAATTTATCATGTAGTGCTCAGTGAACTGAGCAAAGTTTCATGCTTTGCAGTCTCATAGGCTTTTAATGGAGTCCACTGCACGAATGAAATAGGGATTTACTCCATTTACCTTTTAAAAACACTCTTAAAGGGATTGACTCAAGATTTATTGTTACCTCCCCCCCCACCCCCTCCCATCGATTGTATATGGGATAACAAGCTGAGCAGTGGAGTCTCAACAACTGGCACCTTCATGGGTAACAAGAACGGGGGTCTGGCACCATTTATGAATAGAGATGTGAAACCAAATCCCTACTGCATTGGCATTCCCATTGAATGGAGTAGCACACGCATGACCTCTAATACCATTCACTCTTGAGATAGGTGGGGTTCCCATGTGGCTAGGGGATACATGGAATGTTGCATCACCTTCTTGAGAGGGATAAGCAAGCTAAGCTGAAAATACCTTTTGTGGTTGAAAGAGAAGGAGATGCAAAATAAAAAATGATTTGCTTACTACTGCTGGCAGGAGTACAGCCCCCTTTTTCCTGTGCTTTTGGTTGCAGTGGATATTTTGTATCAGCGATCACAGCAGCACTGGAGTCCTGGGTCTGAATCCCACCCAGGTCAACATCTGCAAAGAGTTTGTATATTCTCTCCGTGTTTGCGTGGGTTTCCTCCGGGTGCTCCGGTTTCCTCCCACACTCCAAAACATACTGTTATGTTGTTTAGATTGTGAGCCCCATTGGGGACAGGGACCGATTTGACATGCTTTGTGCAGCACTGCGTAATCTGTGTGCGCTATATAAGTAAAGAATTATTATTATTATGATGTCACTGCTGATATGTCATCCTTCTTAAACACAACGGTCACATGAGCTTACCCCTTCTGGTCCAGCTGAAAATGTGAGCAGAGGGAAAGAGGGCCATGCCCCTGGAAGAGTGCTAGGGGTAGTCATGTATTTTGCACTGATTGGGTTTTCTGGCTATCCAGAAAAAAAAACAAATTTTGAGGTTTTCTCAAATAAACAAAATGACAAAAAGGTTATGCAAAGTGTTATTATTTTTTTCAGTATAAATTCCTTACAGTTGTAAAAACCGGGTAAATCTGTGATATTGGTTGTCATGTCTTTCCTGGAGCATTCCGTACTAGCGATTTAGAGATGAATGAATAGATTTGTTGATTTGTACATTTGTTGCAAATCTGTCCATTATCGGGCACCAACTTGAATCAAATTGGCATATAAAACTGATATATTATAAGAAGTTCTTATATTGTTTAATTTATTTTATACAGATAAGATTGAGGCTGCGCTCACGCGTTGCGTTTTTGATGCCTTTGGAAAATGCAACAGGAAGGGGCTTTGCCAAAAAGGGTATGCATTTCTACTGAAAAGCATGCGTTCTGGAATGAGCACCATGGGGGACATTTATTATTGGCTTTCTGAGATTTGTTTGGCTAATTTATGGCTGATGTTTGCTGTGCCTTGTGCGCCATATTTATGAAGTAGAATAGAGGCAATATGAGGCTTAATGGGTGCGCTTGTGAACCACTAGTTAGACCAAGGAATGATGCAGTAGGATCAAATCAACTGATATTTTATTTTCAAATAAAAACACCCAGAAGGTAACACGTTTCGGGTATAGTACCCTTCGTCAGACCAATCAGAAGGTGCGCTGGGCGTGAGCACAGCTGATAGGATGTGTGTTGTAGAGAGCACCTCTACAACACACATCCTATCAGCTGTGCTCGAGCCCGGCGCACCTTCTGATTGGTCTGACCTTCGGGATCTTAGGAAAACAAGTAGTACAAAATAAACGTGATAGGACCTTTTTTTATAAAAAAAAAAATCTGTAGTTTAGAGGGGGTTATGTATCAATTTCCATAACAAATGGAGCAACATCAATTAGGAACAATTCGATTCAGACCTGAACCGAGTCTTCTGAAAAATTATTGAAAAAAGTGAAGCTTCAACTAATAGGTTCTTGAATGATCTGTTTATCTTTACTAGTGATGTGGGTTCTTCTCCAGCACATGGCTGTTCTGTGATATTTATAGTACAGTAAGCCACAGATCTTTCAACTTCTTTAACAAAAGGAGATTTGTGATCGCTGTTCTGACAGCTCCTGGGCGGTCATATGTGTGTATTGCTCGACACCCTCCTGGTTGCAATGTGATGTTCCTGTGAAAATTATTTAATTGTTACCTCCTCTTCATCGCAGGCCTCCCAGATAGTAGGTGGCAATGTGTGAGTCCCGGGGAACAGCAGAGATCAGGAGGTGAGAAAACACACTCTTATTTCTTACCAGTTCCCTGCAAGGTGTTGATTTTCCTTATACATATAAGATCTGATGTTGATACTTGAACAGACTTTGTAATGTAAAGTCAACACAGAAACATTTAGACATATGCCTTTATCATTTGTAAACCCTGCCGTGTCCCATTGAGAGCTCTGTCACATGGGAACAGAAAGACAACGTCTACACGCCATTGCCCATTGGGTTTTTTCTAGAAGAGTTGTTTTCCATATCCTAGTTTCTCTGTTGGGAAAATGCAATAATTGAACTGAAAGTATTATATGTATCAAGGTTTTTTTTAAAAAATTGCTTAGGGAGAAGTGCTCCTGGGCAACTGGAACTAAGTTTGGTAGTGCTGCGTGCAGTATTAACTCACTGGGGTACATTTATTTTATATTTTATGAAGCTTTTTCTTGTATTTTTGCAACTTTTTAGGTGCATGTGCACTTTTGCAACTAGACCATTCACCCTTCAAAGCTCATCATTGGTAAGTTTTCTGCAGTGTTCCCTGAGTTATCACCTGAACCCAGATGTGGAATCTGCAACTTTTTAAAAAAAACTCACAAAAGTCTTAAATTTTGGCAGAAAAAATACCTGCTCTTGCCAGGCGTAGGGAATGGCTTTGAGCTGTCTACAAGTTTTTGGGGATTTCAAAAAGACCTTAACACAACTGAAAAGGAAAAACTCCGAGGACACATCGGACCAGCAGAAAAAGAACTGAATGGATATGCTGAGTTCTGGTCACTCAGCATTTGGGTCAGACGCTCAAGTGAGCACACAATGCAAGTGTGATGCCAGTCAGATGCATCACACTCACAATTGTATAGGGAGCCAAGCCACAGCTAAGATACATGTGCGCCACTGACATATTTCATTATCTAGTTAATTACATGATTTTCCTAGCTATAGTTTATTCTAGCAATCATAAGAGTCTATAGTTGGTGCATATGTTCAATTTTTTCATGAGGACGGATGATTCAATTTTTTCAATTGAATCATGAGGACGGAGCCCCAGCAAAGAGCACTGTGCTCTGCAGCTTCCAGCCGCTCTCATACTATTCAATGAAGTGGAAGGGTGAATGCTCAAACTGACACACCATCATTAGTGAGTTCTCCGTATTGTTGAGGGTCAGTTTTTGTGATTGATGGGAGTCCCAGCAGTTGGACATTCACTGATTCAATTGGTAGGGGAAACCATGCAAAGTTGGTACAACCCCTTTGTTAACAGCTTCCACTAACACTAGATTTATTTAGTCAGAAAAAGAGACGACTAAGAGGGGACATGATTAATTTATATAAATATATGAATGGTTCATACAAAAAAATTGGGGGAAAGTTGTTCCAGGAGAACCTTGTCTGGAGAAGACAAGGTTTAATCATCAGAGGCGACAGAGCTTCTTTACTGTGAGAACTATGAATCTGTTAAATAGCCTGCCTCTGGCGCTGGTCACAGTAGGGACAGCAGAGAGCTTCAAGAAGGGTGTAGATGCCTTTTTACACATAAATAACATTTACGGTTATGTTATAAATAATTGTTTCCCTCAAATTTGAAGGACATGTATCTTTTTTCAACCATATAAACTATGTAACTTTGTAATGTAACAATGTAACACAAACAATGGCAGTCTGACAACTAAGAAGAAATCGTAAGGCTTAGTGGTGGCCACTTATCGTCATTAAATTGCATCATAAGGGCTGGCTCACACCAGTGAAACATGAAACATGATTCATGTTATACAAACAATTGTATAAAGAAGAATCTTTCCTATCACCTGATATCAGCAAATCACAATTAAGTATATGGATAGTTTTAGCTTCTATTTCTGATTTATCAAAATGTTATAAAATCTCTGCATTAATAAGGAAAAATCTATTTTCCATCATCAGAAGGGGAATTAATCACTTTCCAGATTCTGCTTTCTGCCTTTTTATGCCACCAGCTTCTAAAAGTGCCCCATGCAGCAAAAGTCGCCTATCGATTTCTTCTCCACCCCCAGGTACTGTCTGTATTGTCAATTTATTATCACATCCTTTATTCATTAGCTCAGATTATTATAGTCATCATCTATTACAGAAAAGAGTGTTCTCTGGGGTCCCAGAACATGGGCAGTCTTTATGTTGCTCCACAAGGATGTCTTGGCCCCATGTAGGCACAGAGTAGACACACAGTAAGCACACTGAGCACATAACACAAACTAAAAATGTTGAAGTTATTGTTATTGCAAATGAAAGTAATTTGGCAGTATGCTCCTATTGATAAAATATTATGAAGTGTATTTGTGTTTCTAGATGCTTAGATAGAAAGGTGGTAAAATCATATGTGAGCAGTATTACACGTCCTATATAATGCATGAAATGAAAAACAGCAAACAATGAAGACAACCGTAAACATGGAAAATGTTAAAATAAGATTTGTGATGTATGTATTCCACTTCCAGCATGCCACAATATCAAACTTAACATTAAAGGGAACCTGTCACCTCAGCTAACCCCACAAAACTACAAATAGTACCTGGTCCTGCAGTTTGCAATGCTACAAATAGTACTTTTATTCATCCCCTCTCCTTGCCAAGATGCAGTCAACCAACCCTGCCTTCTGACGGCTGTTTGCAATCTCCACCCTCCCCTATCATCGACGTCACTCTCTCACCGGAGTATTTGCGTATGCGCACTGCTCCTCTTATCTTAGAGAAAGCCTAGCATGCACACCCGTATGCCTTACACTACTCAACTGCCGGAGCATCACTCTGCTAGTCGGCCATGATGGCAGTCATGTACATGCTGGGCTGCCACCAAGATAAGACGAGCAGTGCGCATGCGCAAGTACTCCAGCGAGCAAGAGAGTCAAGTCGATGAGAGGTGAGGCATTGCTTGACTGCTCCCCCAACTCCTTGACTCACAGCAAGGAGAGGGGATGTATAAAAGTACTGTTTACAGGAATGCTACAATGTTGAAAAACTATAAAAAAACTCCTTTTGCGTAACTTGAAGCTGATGGACTCCAGTGCAAGATGATTATAATGTATTGTCTATAGTACAAGTCTTCTCATATAGGAATGGTGCACCATATGGGCCTGGTTGCGACAAGTTACGCCCCTGACCAGGTACTATTTGTGGTTTTGTGGGGGTAGGGGAGGAGACAGGTTCCAAGTTCGAAAGAGATGATGAGGGGGGCACTACTCCGGTTGTAATCTCACTTATAGGCTATCTAGCCTGATAGTGGAGATAAATTGTTGGGGCGACTGACCCATTTAATACGGTGTGGTGCTCTAGCTCTCATAGTCCATAGAAAGACAACATTAGAAATGTAGAGAGGAAAGGAAGCTGGCACTCACCATGTAAAATTTTCAGACTTTATTCCAGAACAACGTTAAGAACATGATGCAGAAGAGAGGAATCACGCAGGAGCCCACTCGAGGTGACAGTCCGTTTCGCGCTGAGCGCTTAGTCCTGCCTACTAAAGTCTGAAAATTTTACATGGTGAGTGCCAGCTTCCTTTCCTCTCTTCATTTCTAGAGGTGACAGGTTCCCTTTAAAGGGCTATTGATTCTTGGATATGCCCTACCTTTCTGTTGGTGGTCAAAGGAGGCCACTCTTTGGATAAATCGGGTCCCATGACCCCCCAAAACCTCCAGTCAGATGCAGATCCTAAGGCTTGGATTACCGGAGCTGCACAGGAACTGGGAGCCGGAGCAGAGTACTGTATATACTGGCGTATAAGACTACTTTTTAACCCCTTAAAATAATGGCTACAGTGGGGGGTCGTCTTATACGCCGGATATACGGGGGCCGCACTGTGTGAGGTGTTTTTTTTCCCCGTCAGCGCGCAGAGAGCCGCTTCCTGGGACCGCCGCGCATGCGCGGCAGTCCGCCTCTCACAGTCATTAGAAGAGGCTTAGTACGCGCTGACGGGGCGGCGCGCTGTATGCTAATGCAGCCGCCCTGTCACAGCGGTCGGCGTCACAGAGCTGGGGGTCACAGGCGGCACTTACAGAAGCATGTCGGATCTTCATTAATATCGCAGCTTACAGTTATGATCACCAGGCACTTGCTCTCTTGTTTGTTTTGCAAAGTTTTAAGCAGACTTTTTTTCATTTGGGAGAGGGGTAGTCTTATACAGTGAGTATATACCAAATTCTATATTTTTAGGGCAGAAGTTGGGGGTCGTCTTATACGCCCAGTCGTCTTATACGCCGGCATATACGGTAAGTATGTGCACTTTTTTGAAGGTGACAAAGAGAACATGTGTATATATGTACACCATTACTAGAATTCATTTTGTAGAATTGCTAGATATTATCTTCCTTACAGGCTACTTATTAAACTGCACATTCAATTGCGCTTTATCTATTATTATATAATTTACTGTTTTTGTTAAATAATTCCATAAATTGTAAATGGGAGATTCGCTAAGATGTATGGACCTGCACAAACAAGTTCACCTATTGCACAATGAGCTGTAATTGTCCCTCATTGACCCTTATGTTCGATGTGCCAGAGCTGCCTTACAAAAACATCCTGACATCATCCCAAGGGATACATATTACGAAGTCTCACTCTCTTTAATTTCTCTAGAGTATTTACGTGTTTTTCATTAGTTGCAATTCTTGAAATATTTTCCTCTGCTTATTTGTAATAAAATCACATCCTGGTTGTATCTGTTTGCTATAAACACAGAGGGTAGGTAGAGTTTATTGTACAGTGTTTTCTTCTGTACTGTTGACTGAGATCACATGATCAGTGATTTCATGTTGTCTTATTTTATTTTCTGCATGTCGATGGCTTCTTGCTCAGATCACCTCTTTCATTACCCTTCCGTATAATGTAAAATTACAGCCAAATGTTATAGAAATCAGTGTAGCTCTTACCTTTACTTGTTACTTAAGAAAAAGGAAAGGTGTGTGTTTACTTTAAGTGGGGAATGGGAACAATTTGGTGCAACCACGTGTTTTTCATATGATCACCAGCAGAGGTCAGTATATGGCAACAATGCAAAACTACCAACAGCTCTACATTTGCCATGAAGTTTAGGATTAAATTCCTTTCAGTTAACATTTGTAGCCCAGTTATGTTAAAGCCACATGTTAGAGCTAGTAAAGAACTATGGGGGACAATCATCACAAGCACTGAAATAATTGCAATGTGTAAAGAACCGCATGGTACTTACCCCAATAATCTACCTCCATGGCAAGTGGGTGTAGAGGGGCATGAAAGGGGCATGGCTGGCTTCAGATTGGGCCAGTGCGGGACGTCCCTGCACCTGCTCACTCACTGTAGCTCAATACAGAACCATTTATCATCACTTTCTTTTACAGGTACAACCTTGTATATAGAATAATATAGAATACTATCTCTATTTCCAGTGTTTTCTTCTGTACATGATGGGGAGTCGTTTCATACACTATTTACAGTTTCAGTGACTTAGTTACTTGTTAAAGAAACATAATCAAACGTGATGGTACAAGCCACAAAACAGCCTCAGGAGATTGTCTTACCCATGTCCTATTCTGTTCCTTTTAATCACAGACATTAGAGCACTTAGGGAGACCATAGAATGGGTGAGTGAGAATGATTTAGGACGGATGTCTACATGTTATTCTGTTTCTTGCACATATAATGATTAATTATAGCAAGCCTATCCCCCAGTAAACAGATTAATTATAGAAGTATCAATACTGCAGAATAATAATAACAATGTAGAAATATATACTCGTACAAATTATTAGTTTTCCCCAAAAGGATTTCATTGTGTGAATGAAGGTCATTTTAAAAAAACAATTAATGCAGTTTTGCCTTTTTAAATGTACTGCACAGAAAGGGTTAATAAAAGTTAATCGGTAGATCATATGGAACCAAAAAGTATGCTATTAAAAACTACATTTCGTCCCGAAAAATAACAAGACTCCAAACATCTATGGTGAGTAAAAAATAAAATTAACGTGAAAAACAGGTGGGGAGATAAGGGGTTATAAATGGAAATGTAAATAAGGGATAAGTTCTTTAGGTTTGTTCTAAAGTTGAATTTTTTAGAACTGGTATATTTTGTAATTGTAACTCCAGATAAATTCTTTTTGGTCCCTGCGACAATTAGATTTAAAAAATTTTGGTTTCACAAGGGAAGAAGGATTAACAATAAAGCTTCATTGCAGAAACAGTTGATCAAAATTTGTAAATTACCAGCATCCACAGAGCTTCCCCAGAGGTCACAAGGGTCATTGAGGTCCATCTCTAACAATGGGTCATCTCTAAGTCAGGTGTCCTTACAGGGGTAGTCCCAGGTTATTGTTTTAATAATGAAATGTTATACAATTTGACAATATACCTTCTGTAGCGATTCCTCTTGGTTTTCTAGATCTCTGCTTGCTGTTATTCTACAGAAAGCTTCATTGTTTATTTCCAGTGGATAGAAATCTTCCATGGTCACACAGGTGCATGGCTCGTTATAACACCCACATCTGATTACTCTCTGTGACATAACGAGCCGCACACATGTGTGACCATGGTCAGATATCTGTCCACAGGAAGTAAACATGGAAGCTTTCTATAGAATGACACCGAGCAGAGATCTAGAAAACTGAGGAAATTAAATAGAAAGTTTATTGGAAAATCGGATAATCTTTCTTCATACAATCATAAATTTTTCAAAATGAGTATACCCCGTTAAGTCACGGAATACCTGTAGTTTTTATTTTTTATTAATTAACAAAATGCAGAGTAAATAGCAATTAAAAAATCATTATTTTATGTGGCCACCTTTTGCCAGTATCAAGTCCTCTCGGTATACTTGCAATCAGTTTTCGAAGGAAAACGGCAGGGAAGTAACCACAGACAGACTTGATGGTGTTGACATTGGGGCTCTGCAGACATCATATTATCACTTCTTTACTCTAAAAATAATTTTCATGGCTTTTTCTGTATATTAGGGGTGATTATCCCGATCCAAAATATATTTTTAGCACTTCTATTTTTGGAAACATTACTACTTGAAAGCTATTTTTCTGTGATTTTGGACCGTAAACTAAGATTAAGGGCTCATGCACAGGATGAGGAATTCAGGACATGTACTAGCCATTGTTTCAGCGGATAGGACACATCCCTATTCCCTTCTATGGGATCATGCATAAGGCAGTGAATTCTGTGGATGCCACAAGTTGTAAAAAAAAGAGCTCATGTATGCGACCCAGGACAATCTTTTTCCATTGTCGTCCACCATTGTTCGAGGTGCTGCTTTTCACCAGGAGCAGATTAAGATGGGCACTGGGCTGTATGAATATTATAATCCTTACAAGTCTGAAAGTCACTTCCTACATGTGGTACTAGAATCAAGCTTCTTGGAGGATGAGTCCCTTCTGCCTGCTACCAATCTGCGGTTTCAGGACCGTTGGAGGATCTTCATGTGTATTGAGAGTTGGAGAAGATTTCATGGGTATAAAAATATAAAATTTGGTGGGTAGTCTGGGTGGCCCTGGATCCCCTTGAAAGCTTGGGCCCTGGGCTACTGCCCAAACCATCTATATTCTAATCCACTACTTCTAGTGCAGTTTGTTTTGCACTGATCCATTGCCATAGAAGAGATAGACCGCAATCATCATTTTTCCGTTTTTTCATATGCGTTTATAATGCAGTAAAAACTGAACAAAAACATGCGTGAAAAACTGACACAATGAGCAAACTGAACAGAAAACTGATTGAAATCTGATGGGAAATGTCAGTTTTTCACTCACCAAACTCTGCAATGCTCGTGTGAAAAGGCACTCAATTGTATTTAAGTTTGTATGCGTCTACTTGGTTTTTATTGGTGGAATAGAATACTGTACAGGCAGTCCCCGGGTTACAAACAAGATAGGTTCCAGAGCTTTTTTTCTTAAGTCGAAACTGTAAATTTTATAATTGTAGCTCCAGACAAAAAAAAATTTTGCCTGTGACAATTGGAGTTTCAAAATTTTTTGCTGTAATTGGACCAAGGATTATCAATAAAGCTTCATTACAGAGACCTTACAGCTGATCATTGTAGTCTGGGAATATAGTAAAGCATCCAGAGAGCTTCACCAGGGTCACAGTGGGCAACGGGGTCCATCTCTAACTAGGGGTTGTCTGTAAGTCAGGTGTCCTTAAGTAGGGGACCGCCTGTACATTATAAACATGGTTAACCAATAAAAGGCATTGTAGAACCACATTTGTAATTTTTCTTTTACTTTGCAGCACTGATATCTAGACTAACAGGAGATATGCTTGGTGATAAGTAATATAATACTCATTGACAAGAAGGGTAGTAGATGAGAATCTGGCAAGTACAGGCCAGTGATTTTTATATTAATAGTAGTAAAATGAATTTAATCCCTTATGAAAAAGAGGATTACTGATCATTTAAAAGCATGGTTGAATTACTGAGGTTAGATCATGTCAAACTAATCTCACTGACTTTTTGTAAATGTTAACAAACTGGGTGAAAAAATCTATTAAATACAGTTCCACAAAAAAAAAATTGACTAAGTTCCCATCTCTGTTTTATGTTTCCATAATCCTCTTCCGTTTCTAAAGAAAAGTAAAAACGGCATTAATGCAACTCTGTGGGAAACTATGGTAAATGGAAAGACTCAGTATTTGCTTTCCATAAAATAGCATTCTAGCAACCAGAAATAAGCATGTGAACTAAGCCTGAGTGCTTATCCGTTGTCTTTCTCAGTATGCTATCCGTGATTTCCACGGACTGACAAAAAAAGGTCAGTATTCAGTGCTTGAAAATCACAGATTGCATACTGAGAAACAAACTGAAAGGAAATCTACCATCAAAATCAAGCATGGATAAACCATGGACACTTACTCATAGATCCAGGCACCGTTACTGTGGCAATCCAATTATATTTGTTATCCATGGTCTCCTTTCTTCTAAAATCAACTTTTAAAATGATCATTTTACATTTATGCTAATGAGCCTGAAAGGCTACTGGGGCGTTTCCCAGAGCTCCTCCATTCTGTAGATTCACAGGCTGTCTCACCCTGCTCCCTCTGCAATAATTTGCATGGCAGGTTCTCGTTAAGACTGTAGGTAAAAAACACCTAAATCAAAACTGTCAAAACTGTCATAGCCTTTATTGATAACCAGCCCATTAGTAAAAGGAAAGATTTCTTGTGGGCTCCAGGCCTCTTGGTGTGTGGTACTTGTATAGTTAACCTACAGTAAACTTTTAGACCTCCTACACACAAACTTTTGGACATCTGCTAACTAGTGTTTCCACGACTAGCACATGCCCCCATGCATCTATGGGCGGACACACGGCCAAAAAAACTCAGAGCAAGACCTATTCCTGCTGTGTCTGTGCCTCAGGAAGTCTTTTCTGGTGTCCTCGGGGCAAGAGCCAAGCTCACTGGCAGCATATGAAAAGCACAGGTAATTGAGGTAGGCCTAAAAACCCGTGAGCCCTTAGGTATTCATCTGTACAATGGAGAAGGCACTACAGCATGATAGCTGTATACAGGCTGTCCCCTACTTAAGGACAGCCAACTTACAGACGACCCATAGTTACAGATGGACCCTCCTGTCCCCTGTGACGTCTGGTGAAGCTCTTTGAAAGCTTTACTATAGTCCCAGATTGCATCAATCAGATTTTGAAAACTTGAAAAATTTTTAAACTCCAATTGTCACTCGGGCAAAAATTATTTTTTTCTGGAACTGCAGTTCTAAAATATACAGTTTCGACTTACATACAAATTCAACTTAAGAACAAACCCTATCTTGTACGTAACTCGGGAACTGCCTCTATATACTAATGTATCTAAAACTTCACTGCAGACAAATGTGTCCCCATGGTAACAGACAACAAGCAGTTGAAAAAGGATGCAACCGCAGCATCTGACTATACTCAGTTTGCTTATTGTCTGCTACCATGGAGATATTATAGGTCAACCCAGTAACTGGAGAAACATAATGATAGGAAATTTGTAATCTTCGTGATTTGCTAAATGGTGACATTTTTCATGTTAGATGCACTGGAACAATAAAGATTGTTAATAAAATAATAGGAATATTTACAAAAAAAACCTGCAAACATGGACATAACCTCTAAACTAGACATTGACATAGACGTAGAATAATTGCTGGAAAACTACTTTGCTAAATTTATATCTATTTTTAAATTTAGATTTAGGTGCTTTTTACCTATAGTCTTAAAGAGAACCTGCCATGCAAATTAACCCACCCAAAATAAATATTTCATTAAAAACTATGATTAAAAAGTATTGCCCTTATGCCTAAACGGTTCCTTTCCATGGTTACAATGTTAAAAAAAATCAGTTTGCAAACTTATACGCAAATCACCTGATGTGAGTCCAATGATAGTAATGGTGTCTGGTATTTGCAGTGATCACTGCACTGCCCGGCCTACCTAGTCCTGATTGACAGGTCTCTTCTAGGACATATTGCTGTGTGGAACATTGCCAGTTAGTGAACAGGACTCTATTGGAACCTGTCACTAGCTGTATTTGTGATAATGTTGTGACTGATTCCCTTTAAGCCCTTCCCTCACCTTGACGTAACTCTCCGTCATAGGATGCAGGTAGCTCCCGCACCTTGACATAGAGTCACGTCATGGTGATCATCGTGGGATCCCGGCAGTACGCGATCGAGACTATTGCAAGCCGGCCTGTTTAACTCAATAGACACCGTGGTCATAGTGACGGCGTCATCTATAGTGCATTGATGCGACAATTGTTGTCATGGCAGCCCTGAGGTCCAATGAAGGACCCCAAAGCTGCCTTCACTAGAAGCCTGCTAGATTGTGCATTCTGCTAATGTCAGCCTATGCAGAAAACATACGCTGACTATGTAGTATACTGCAATACATTAGTACATAAGTATTGCAGTATATTACAATGAACTAATGTCGGCCTATGCAGAAAGCATAGGCTAACTATGTAGTATACTGCAATACATTAGAACATAAGTATTGCAGTATATTACAATGAACAAGTGATCACATTTTCACATCTGACCGCATAAAAACAGCATAAAAAGTGATCAAAAAGTAACATTTACCCGGACATGATACCAAGAAAAAGTACAGCTTGTCCTGCAAAAAACTAAGCTCTAAAACAGCTGTGTAAGCACGTTATGTTCATGGTGATGCAAAAACAAGCAAATTACTTACAAAATTAGTTATATATTCTGCAAAACAAGTCAACCCATAGAATAAAGATAACCCATTATTTTTATGGTACGGTGAACGTCCAGGAATAAAATTGCTAAAACCCATAAACAAGATTTTTTTTTTTTAAACCACCAAGAAAGAGTTAATAAAATCTGATTATAAGCTATTGAACCCCCCCCCCCCCCATAAATGATGTACTTGAAAAGTGAATCTCATCCACAAAAAAAATAATCCCCCATATTTCCAAATTCCAAAAAACATTCTATAGCCTGCAAAATGTGACAAATGTGCAGATCTGCTCCAAATGTCACTCCTTCTCTTCTATACCTGGCCGTGTGCCCATACAGCAGTTTACCACCACATATGGGGCATCCTTAAACTCGGGATAAATTGGGTATCAAACGCTGTGGAATTTTTTGTCATTAATACATTGTGATGGTTTAATTTTTGGCCAAAATTAAATGTTATTGCCTCTAAATAAGCCTTTTGGCGGTTTTCATAAAAATGAGAAAAATTGCACCCAAAATTCTGAAACTCATAACAACCTAGAAAAGAGAGAGCATGCATAAAAAGCGCATGCCGATATAAAGCAGACATTTGGGAAATGTTAGCTATAAAGTTACTTGGGTGCTATGACTATCTGCCGAAAAGAACTTTGAAAATTAATAATTTTTATATAATAATGATAATGTGTGACAAGAATGCAATCTCAAAATACCCTGGATCTGTTAAAGCATTATAAATGTCTAACCTTCTATAATGACACAGGCAAATTTGAAAAATCAGGCTTGGTCCTAAAGCCCTAAAATGGCTTAGACCTGAAGGGGTTAAAGGAAATCTAAAATCGAAATGAAGCATGGATAAACCAGGGACACATACTTAAGGATTCAGACACTGTGACTGTGGTAATCTTATATTTGTCATCCTTTTAAAATCAGCTTTTATGCTGATTATGCTAATTAGCTCTTTAAAGGCATTACCAGAGCCCCTCTGTGCTGTAGCCTAGCAGGCTGTTACACTGTGCAGGAGCACATCTCACCCTTCCTCCTGCTCCCTCTGCATTTGCCAGTCCCTCTACATGCTGTAATCTCACACAGTGGGAGGGGGAAGTATTCCTGCACAATGTAACAGCCTGAGAAGTTACAGCACAGACGGTCTCTGAACCCCCCCCCCCCCCCAGAGCCCTTATGGCTCATTAGCATAATTTAAAATGTTGATTTTTTTAAGGAAGGAGGCCATAAATGAATATCAGAAGATTACCACATTCACGGTGCCTGGATCTATGAGTAAATGCCTTTAGTTTATCATGCTTGAATTTGATGGCAGATTTTCTTTAAATTGTTAACCCCAGTTAACAATTAAAAAAAAAGAATGCCAATGAAAAACAACATCACCATATCCACCCAATATTTCTAAGTAGAGATGAGTGGACCGAACATTTCCATAAAGACAATAACGGTATGTTAACACCCCTAACAACTAGTCATGGCCATGATTGGCCAGGAGTCTCCCATATTGTACCTCTGCTAGCAGCTCTCCCTCTTATTTTGCCTCCCCCAGCAGCTCCCCCTTCTTATTTTGCCCACCCAAGCAGCTCCCCCTCATATTTTGCCCCCCAGCAGCCCCCCCTCTTATTGTGCCCCCCTAGCAGTTCCCCCTTATATTTTGTACCCCAATCAGCTCCCCTTCATAGTTTTCCTCCACCGCAGCTCCCCCTCTTATTTTGCCTCCCCTCGAGAAGCTCCCTCTCTTATTTTTCCCCCAAGCAGCTCCCACTTAATTTGCCCCCAAGCAGCTCCTTTTCTAATTGTACCCCTCTTTTACTGTGCTCCCCCAGCAGCTCCCCTATTATTGTGCCACCAGAGTAAAATAGTAAACACATATACTCACCTTCCCCCGTTCCCCTGCAGCAACTCCTCTCTCCTCTTCTCCTGCTGTGTGTAGTAGTGAAGCTGGCAGGCAGGGATGACATCATCACATTGCACCTAGAGTTGATGTCCTGACACATCCTGCTGGGCGGGAGAGTGGGACAGAGCCCAAAATATTGGAACTGTCCCTTTGGAATTCGGGATGGTTGGGAGGTATGTGCATAATTTATTGAATTGGTCCCATGTGGTATACATGTACAGTCATAGCCATAAGTTTTGAGAATGACACAAATATTATATTTTCACGTGATCTGTTGCCCTCTAGTTTTTATGTGTGTTTGTCAAATATTTTTTTTATTACATACAAAAATACAAGTGCAATCATATTACCAGTAACAAAAGCTTTTATTGACAGTTAGAATGAGTTACTGCAGCAAGTCCATATTTGCAGTGTTGTCCCTTCTTCTTCAGGACCTCTGCAATTCTCCCTGGCAGCTCTCAATCAACTTCTGGAACAAATCCTGACTGATAGCCGTCCATTCTTGCACACTCAGTGCTTGTATTTTGTCACAATTTGTTGGTTTTTGTTTGTCCACCCATCTCTTGATGATTGACCACAAGTTCTCAATGGGATTAAGATCTGGGGAGTTTCCAGGCCATGGACCCAAAATCTCTATGCTTTGTTCCCTGAGCCATTTAGTTATCACCTTTGCTTTATGGCAAGGTGCTCCATCATGCTAGATAAGGCATTGTTGATCACCAAACTGCTGTTGGACGGTTGGGAGAAGTTGCTCTTGGAGGACATTCTGGTACCATTCTTTATTCATGGATGTGTTTTTAGGCAAGACTGTGAGAGAGCCGATTCCCTTGGCTGAGAAGCCGCCCCACACATGAATGGTTGCAGGATGCTTTACAGTTGGCATGAGACAAGGCTGGTGGTATCGCTCACCTTGTCTTCTCCAAACAAGCTGTTTTCCAGATGTTCCAAACAATCGGAAAGGGGATTCATCAGTCCTCAGCAGTCCACTCCCTGTACTTTTTGCAGAATATCAGTCAGTCCCTGATGTTTTTTCTGGAGAGAAGTTTGCTTGACACCAGGCCTTGTTCCAAGAGTTTCCGCCTCACAGTATGTGCAGATGCACTCACACCTGCCTGCTGCCATTCCTGAGCAAGCTCTTCACTGCTGGTAGCCTGATCCCGTAGCTGAAATGCTTTTAAGAGACAGTCCAGGCACTTGCTGGTCCTTCTTTGGTGCCCTGGAGCCTTTTTGGCAACAATGGAATCTCTCTCCTTGAATTCCTTGATGATACGATAGATTGTTGACTGAGGTACAATCTTTCTAGCTGCGATACTCTTCCCTGTTAGGCCAGTTTTGTGCAGTGCAATGATAACTGCCCGTGTTTCTTTAGAGATAACCATGGTTACCAGAAGAGAAACAATGATGCCAAGCACCAGCCTCCTTTTAAAGTGTTCGGTGGTGTGATTCTTACTTAATCATGACAGTTTGATCTCCAGCCCTGTCCTCATCAACACCCACACCTGTGTTACTGGAGCAATCACTGAAACCATGTTAGCTGCTCCTTTTAAGGCAGGCCTGCAATGAAGTTGAAATGTGTTTTGGTGGAAAAAGTTCATTTTCTAGGCAACTTAGCAATTAATTGCTGTTAAGATGATCACTCTTTATAACATTCTGGATTACATGCAAATTGCCATCATAAAACCTGATGCAGTAGACTTTGTAAAAATTAACATTTGTATCATTCTCAAAACTTATGGCCATGACTGTAGCTACTTGTAACACATTCAGGAATCCAAATTGATTACATGATGTATGGTTTTATGGATTGCTATATTCTATTGATAAAGGATCAAAAAGATTGACAAGCAGTTACCATTACATGAAAGAGGAAGCAGTTGTTTATAGTGATATATAGAAAAGTATAAGCACCGGCTCTTATAAGATAAGGACTTCCTCTTTGCTAAACCTTGCACATGATAACATCAAGTGAAGATACCAGATACCATATATAGTAGTTAACAGCCAACCATAAAACCTTGCATGTTTTCTTCTTCAAAAAAAATGTTTTATATATAGCATATCCCATATGTAAGACGTTCTGTAAAATAAACATGAAGTCCTGGGTGTGAGCCATAGATAAGTTGACTAATTCTCTTTTATGATATCCTTTATTTACTTAGAGCACAGTTTAAACAACATTATCGTGTTCCCTTATCTTATAATAACTGCAGATGTCAAAACCCTGAATGATTAGTTTACGCATATTATGGTGTGTTTTATGTGTCTGTGTATTGTGCTGTTACAACATGCTCTATAGGGCCATTACTTGTCAGAATAAATGACCCACAGAATGTCAGGATCCACACCCAAGTGCATTCAGCTATCAGACATAAGTCCTTGGACTCGGCATCTAGCAAAAGAATAAGGGGGGAAACAATGTTTATAAAAGGAAGATCAACATCATAATTTTTCACTTTGTACTGTGTATACATATATATATATATATATATATATATATGTATATATATATATAAGTTGTAGTTGCAAGTTGTTATATTACTAGTCATGCTTAAAGGCGTTGTACCAACTTAGGAAGTTATGCTATTTCTACAGGATAGGATAGGGGATAACAAGGGGATTGAAGAGGGTCTAACTGCTGGCACCCCCAATAATCAAAGGAACGGGACCCAGTGGTCCGGGGAATTCACACTTATGAGTGAAGCGGCAAGACAAGCATTCATTCTACAGCACTGCTTGACAATCTTCAGCCATAGGAATCGAATGAAGTGGCAGGATGCGGGTCTTTCCTGACACTCCACCCATTAGTGAGAATAAGTCCTCCGCTATCCGGATTATTGGGGATCCCTTTCTCGTGATAGGATTGCATGAATTCCATATTCAAAGCATCAGCCATCTATGGTAGCCAGTGTATGGCGCTAAATTTGCTTCTTTGAAAATATTGCCTACCACATTGTATTCCCTTCCCCTAGTGACTTGGGGAAGGGGTATAAATCCCATATGTATCAGGACCATTTCATAATAATATAACTAGTTTTGCAGAATTGAAGGAAATCTACCATCAAAATCAAGCATAATACACCAGAGACACTTACTTGGAGATCCAGGCACTGTGACTGTGGTAATCTTCTTATATTTGTTATTCCTGGCCTCCTTCCTTCAGAAATCATCTTTAGAAATGATGCTAATGAGACAGAAGGGCTCTGCGGAGAGATACTGTTACACTGAGCAGGAGCACTTCCCCCCTCTTACTATGTGCTGAAACTTCCTCTGCTGCAGTGACATTACATCAGACAGAGGGAGGGGGAAGTGCTGAAGGAGTAGGGAGAGGGGGAGACAGCCTGTGAAGCCAGATCATGGAGAGCTCTAGTAACACCCCCAGAGCCCTTCAAACTGAATATCATCAATTTTAAAAGTTGATTTTAAAAGTTGAACAAATAAAAGTTTATTACCACAGTCACTGTGCCTGGATCTATGAGTAAGTGCCTCCATTTTCTTATGCTTGATTTTGATGGTAGATTTTCTTTGAAGTGCAACCTCCAGCATACGTCTCACTATCACAATCTATGTTTTGCAGACCACACACAGCAACCTTTTAACAACCACAGACAAGACCAAAGGGGAAAAAAGGCACATGCATGAAAAATCCCACCTGCCAGTAACCTTAATATCCTTTACTGCCATCTTAGGTTTCATTACTGGTTCATGAAAGGGGTAAGGTTTAGGAATGATGTTCTCCTGGGAATTGTTGGAAAATGCAGTTGTCCACCACAAAGTGTATTGGAGTTAAATACCTTTGTAGCATTGACATAGTTTAGACTTACTTTCCTGTATAAAGCTAAAATGCTTAATTTATATATTTAGATATCTTATTACTGTCATGTGTAAAATTGTTGCAATTACTATTTTACGTGTCTTATACTGTTAACCCTGTTATGCATATTGTGCCGCTGTATACTGCATACAGTAAACACATTAATAGGCATTAGTTAAATGAATACTACTCACCCAGCAAAGATTGCCACCAGATTGAATCTGCTTTATCTGTGGAAATTTAGGTGTCAATGTTTACAAAAAATAATTCACTCCATGTTGGTGTAGGAAAAACGGTTTGCTAGAAAATTTATGACATTTGTGCTACTTTTTAAAAAAATGTTGCAAAAAGCAAAATAAACTCATATGCAAGATTTAAAAGAAACCTACCATGAGCAATCTACCATTAGACGTCGGTCTGATGGTAGATTCATCCTGCCTATATCTGCCCTAATCTGTAATTTAATAATCATGGAATTTAACCTAACTTGTTAAAAAGCTTTTTTAACAAATAAGATTAGATTTCAGAAATATTAAATTACAGATTAGGGCAGAGGAAGGCAGAAGGAATCTACCATCAGATCTATTTCTGATAGTAGATTCCTCATGCTAGGCTTCCTTTAGCACCCTCTGAGAGAAATAAAAAAAAAGCCAAAAATTCAGAAAAGACATGCACAAATTTCCAGACTAAAGATAAGTGACTCCCTATGTGTGTGAGCCCAGCATACATATTAAATCAGTGCTGGTCAAACACAATGGTTTTCACAGGGGAGGAGAAATATTTGATGTGTATAGTATTGTTCAAACTATTCCCCAACAGATCATGTCAGCTGCAAAAGAATCAGGGATATTGAATTTTGTACCCAGGTACGGCTATGTAATGGATAGAACTGTTTGCGTAAAGCTTTGTAATCTATGTAACAGGAATAGTGCTGCAAAGAGCTGATCAGCCAGTGATATGGTTGTTGCACTGCCGCTGATCTCATATTGATCAACTACCAGTTTATCTTAAAGTTAGAACGATTTTACCAAATTGTAATAAGTGACTTCCCCTTTAAAACAAAGAGAACAATGCCCATAACTTTCTTTCCAAAGCTATTTTATTTTCTGTTCTGAAAGTGTTTGACAAAAATCTTCCTCACTAGAGTTAAGTGGGCGGAGACTAACCTCTTCCTGTATCTGCCCCAAAGCTGAGCCGAATTCACTCAGCTCACAGATCCCATGATTCCTTGGGTTCTCTCATTCAGTAATTTAACAGTAAATCTAGTGAGATTCCTACAGATAAATCTACTGAACACTGTATATTGTACATACAGGATGTATATGGTGACTAGCCTGACAGCTTTCATCATATAGAGGAGCATGGAACATGTAATTACAATGTTCTCCTCATGGGGCATGACCTATTAGCTTGGGGGCAGCTGGATTACCCAGGTACCTTGGCTGGCTTCACTGTGGCCAAACGTAGGGATCATCACTATCGCTTGGTCCAGGTGGATCAGGCCTTGTCGATGCCGGGTATGGCTGGCAAGAAGAGGAGGAGGCCGCAGTATGCTGGAGTTTTCTCTTTGAAGCACTCCTGATGTTTGAGTGTGTTAGGGATGGTAGTTGGGAGGCCTGTGTTATTAGCGGCAGCCAGAAATCATAAGTAGACAAGATTTAGAATATCAACTCACAGGTTCTTTATTCCAGAACTTTAAAACAGTAACAGGCTGAGGTAGTGGTCCTATCTGCCAATGTCAGAGGTAGCTGTTTGGATTCAGTCTGGTAGGAGAAGCGTATGACCCAGATTTGGGAACTTGGGGCGGGAGAAGGCAGAAGCTGCTTTAGCAACAATACTACAGCAGGCATTGGAAGGTAGAGTCTTGCAGGAGGCCTAATGGGGTTGAATTACCCTCAGATGGGACAGCTGCTGTCTGCAGGTTATGTGTCTGTGCTGTGTGAGCACTAAGGGTTAATAGCTTATCTGCACAGTGCACAAATTGCACAAGTACAGTACAAGGTGGGGGAGGGAGTGCAGCATGAGGTGAAGAGAGAGACAAAGAAAGGTTTGTAGAATCACAGACTGAGATGGAGGGACTGATAGGGAACAGGGGAGATCTTGTATGTCACTATTCTGTGTAGGAGATATCTGTATCCACAGCACATTCAGCTCTGCTACATACACAGAGAGAGCTCTGTCACATGAACTCCTCCTCCTTCCTCCTCTGTGAGCAGGGAACAGCAACCCCTCTCCACCTGTGACCCCGTACATTTTTTAGATTTGTTTACAAGGCGGTCTCTCAGGGCTTATCCGCACAGGAAGGGGAAGCAGCTACTACAGTACTGGGCTAAATTGAAATGGATAGCAAAGAAGCTGCTGGATATAGATAATTAAGACTATAGGCAAAGTTGTGTTACATCCCAAGGGCTATCGATTTTGGGGTGAAAAATTACATTTCAGATTTTAAAATAGTCTGTCTGGATAAAAATTAGTCATGTTCACTCTTGGGGTAAAGACACACATGACTAAAATGCTGAAAATCTGTTGGAGCTTACCAAATAGTTAAATTCTGCTCAGTGTACCTGCTGATGCTAGACCGCTATAGCAAATAATTTTAACATAAAGTTTTTTTTTCTATGCAGCATGTGGATAGGATTTGTATGGTGGGTTAGTTGTCTGTGATTCCGCTGCAGCTAACCCGCGGCATTTGTCCTTTGTGTGTCCAATCCAAAAGGGATGTTTGCAGACCTAGATTATCTTATCTGTAGCTATATCCATGAAGATCAGTACTCATTGCTCAGTACTCATTGCTTAAGCGTAAAAGACACTATTTTAGGAAATTGGCTGTCAACTTTATTTACAATCCCCGAAAAAAAAACCTCTTAATCTGGGTATAACTTTAGAAATGAGAATCCTGTCGAAAATTTCACTTGAAATAAAGGCATGACTAACGGTGCTTATTTCCTCTTAAACTGAAATGTTCCCATTTCTTGATACACACATCATGTCTATTTTATCATGTCCCTTCCATGCTAATGCTGTACATGTTGATGCCCTTAAGTCAATCTGGCTGTAGTATAAACACATGCTATATCATCTCTAAGGGAAGTGAGGATGAAGACACCACTGAACAATGTGAGGAATGCTTTCATCTCATGGGATTTTTTTAGTATGTATTTGGAGGGACATCGTTGACTATTAAAAGTTTACAAAGGAAAACAAGCAAATGAAAAGAAGATGTACTGTATGCGGAGAAGTCTTACTTCTGGAAATAATGGAAGAAGAAATTGCTTTTTCAGAAATGTATCATAAAGCATGGACAAAGATAAGGCACCATTGTAGTTTCAGGCTGGAGAGGATTTTTTTTGCAATTCCGGTTACTGCAATCGGAAGGATCTTATTACCATTTTCTGTAGACAGGAAAGATTGGTTTTCCTCTTGGATTAGTGATGAGAACTCAAACCAAACTCTCTAAAATATAACAAAGAGAAAACAGCTGCAGTTTATAGCTTATCTATTTATCTGGTAGTATAGATGGAGCAGATTGACTCTGTTAAAGGGCTAAAACACACGGCAAAGGTTGGCCCATGAATTACGGACCGTGCAGTAGACTGACTACAGTGCAGAAGACAGGTGATTTATGATATAAGGAGCCCCTGCTTCTCCGCTCAACAGCAGTGCTGACACTGTAATCATGCTTACAGCAGAGATGAAGAAGCCTTGCATCATATATATCACAGTCTTTTCCGCACTTTGGCCTGTCTGTGATATCCCAAAGGAGTTCTCCATAGGAAAACTCTTAGGGCCGGGTTCCACACTGCGAGTGTGATGTGATGAAACTCGCATCACACTCCAATGCATGCTGCTCGGATCACACTGCCCAGAACGCTGCACACCCGGGACTAAACTCCGCATGTCAGTTCAGTCCCGTGTTGCAGTGTTCGGGCCGTGCGACCCAGCAGCATGCATTGCGAGTGTGATGCGAGTTCATCACATGACACTCGCAAGTGTGGAACCGGCCTTACTTCCCGACTCTATTCGCAAGCCTCTCTCTCAGCCAAACCAGTTACCTACATTGTACTGATGAGACCCAATCAGGTTGAAACTGTGCTGTCTACAGTTGGGAGTCTGTTCCTTCTGGAATAGAAAAAACTGGTTAGGTTTTAATCCCACATCATGTCATAAGGCTTCCTCAAGGTCTTGCTTGGTGTCATGGGAGCTGCCTTACAGGGTAGCTAAAAGAGGAGTGGTTTTCCTTATCCCACTTTGCATATATTTCCTGTGATATCCAACCATAGCCATGTGCTTTAGCCC
This sequence comes from Engystomops pustulosus, assembly GCA_019512145.1. Classification (NCBI taxonomy): domain Eukaryota; kingdom Metazoa; phylum Chordata; class Amphibia; order Anura; family Leptodactylidae; genus Engystomops; species Engystomops pustulosus. The sequence continues at coordinate 36,263,874 of CM033644.1, forward strand.
TAAGGCTGTGGTCATATCTATGTTGAAAGCTCCTTCAGCAATTTGCTAAATTGACGGGCACCTTCAAGAAACCTGATGGAACTCTTTGGTGTTTATGGTATAATGGATACAGAACTGTCATATTTTTCTTATGCAGAAAAATTGAAAAAAATAAATGTGCTGTGAACACAGATGTAACTTGAGCCTCAGTCCTTATCAGCCAATGATATAAGTAATTTTAGTGTAAATCTTACTGAAAAAGTGTACTGGAAAATATAAAGAAGGGGGTTAATGAATGAGTGGTTTTTTGGTAGGATTTTACATTCTTACACACCCTGTTCTACTGAAAGTAAATTACAAAGTGGTGCATTGCTTTTATCATATGAAAATTTCAAATGTTGCAACATAAATACCAGACTCCTCCACCATCCTTTCAAGAACCAACTACATAGTAGCGTTATCTGATGCCTCATTTAACAAAATTTGGTACAGTTCCTTCGGCAACATCAAAAACAAGAGGAAGTCAAAATCCATCATGATCAACCAGTGGCACTTACTAAAAGATCCAGGCACCGTGACTGTGGTAATCTCATATTTGTTATCCAAGGCCTCCTTCCTTCCAAAATTACCTTTTAAAATTATGCTAGGGACCCCAAAGGGCTATGTGTGTGTGTGGGGGGGGGGGGCATTGGAAGTTTCAGCACCCAGTGGGGGGTTAAAGTGCTCCTGCACAGTGTAACAGTCTGTGAAGTGTGAAGCTGCAACACAGAGGGCCTCTGTGAACACCCCCTAAAAAGCAACCTTTAAAAATATGCTAATGACCCTGAGCAGGTTACTACATATCAGATCTTATTTATATAAATGGTAGCTAGGCTGTAGTTACTCAGTTCTGCCACTACACAGAAAATTAAGCTGTCTGTTCCATTCTCTGGTTACTGAGTGCATGAGTCCCATCAATCTAATATTGATAACCTAACATTAGAATGTTCAAAAGAGGGGAACCCCTTTAAAAAAAATGTTTATAGAGTTGGTACATTTCTACCTACTTCAACTCTACAACTGAGTTAAAAGTATAAAGGGTTAAATTTTGAAATTGGAAACGAGTTCTGACCATTAAGGTGTTGATAGGTTTCTCAGTATCAACATAGGCTATAGAATGTACCGTGTCAGCAGAGCAAATTTAACCCTTTTAAAGGCTGTGATATCTAGGAACAGATGGCTTTGTCTTCTCTGTCTTCCCGGGAAAGGTCATGCGAGTCCAGTGATGATGTAGTGCATAGCTGAAGGTTGATCGAAAAGTGAAATAAAAATCCATTCTTCTACTTCCATCTCGACAACACACATCACTTGTTATTGTGTCAAAACAAATAAGGCTTCATTATCATTAGCGTCCTGACACTAGTAAACAAGTTTATTTACACTTGAGCGCAATAGAAGAATCGAGTCATACAGAACGCTTCCTGGTAGGTGGCCTTGCTTTTTGAAGAAGGGAACTTTTATAGAATCATTACCAACTCAGCTAGACAAGCTGCTATTCAACTAGAGCGAGGTTAATGAAGGTTTGATGTGCTCTTGTTAAAAACAGGACTGAAATGCTTGTGGCCATGTGTGGTCACATTGTTATTTGATGATATGGATTCTGGAAAGAGATACAGCTTTGTTACTAACCTTACCCCATCCCCAGCGCCTCTTCCTAATTTATATTTAATGAAAAATCAACAGAGGACTTGGTTTCCAATGCACAAGACTAAATCCATTCTAGACTAAACAATAGACTTAGCGGAAACTTGTTGATTTTTAATATTGTGAGTTGGGGAGATCTAAAGTCTGGTTATAAAGTAGCTAACCTTTTGGATGACTTTCTAGATTAAGCTGCCATAAGTGTGTAGTTTTGGAGTAACACTATTTCTGGCAATTATTTGACTTAATAACATATTAGTAATAGATTCATGTTTTTGCATATTTAATAAGTTTCGCATTTCCAGAATGTATCACTGATCATCATTTGTGCATGAGCTGGTGGGTAGAGACTAGGTGCTATCTTGTCTACTAAATACTACACACTGATAGGGTGAGGTCCCTTACTATCTATATATCCTCATTCATAAGAAAGGACATATGAATATATAAGGAATAAGCAATAAAGTGTTAGGAATGTGTTAATTTACTATTATGTGGGGCAGCCTCTCTTTACTTGCTTGTGTCTCCTCTCCCAACCAACTTCCTCCTCTCTCCATAGACTTCTACACAATCTCCCAAGAAGGATTTAAGAAAAATTCCAGAAGGAGTTAAAGGAGTATGGAGCTTAATAAGGAGAGAAAGTAGTTTTTTCTTGTTAGTTGGCTATAAATATAAAGAGAAAGAAAGTAAAAAAGGGGCACTTCCTAGTGCGTTTATCCTTGATGGGATATATTATCAAAGGGAACCTGTCAGCAGACATAGTAAACCACTACCAATATGTTGTCAAACGTTCCATTTGCATTAATTTCATGGTCCAGCATGGTGGAATCATCCAAAATATTACTTTTTAACTGAGATCTGAATTGGTTTTTAAAGTCATTGGGGCAGAGGGCTCATCGCTGAAGTAATTCTCTCCACATCTCGGAATGCCCCTTTCACCATAAATGATGCTCCTGCATCCAGGGATATAAGTAGTGAAATCCAGAAGTCTGGTGTTAGCTGTTTTAACAGCAAAGAGGGCATTAAGGTTGAGGTACAGAAACGGCAGGCAATCTCGTAGTCGGGGACAGGCAGGGGGTCAGGAGAGGCAGCACAGGATCGGAGTCAGAGTCGTAGCAACAGGTCAGGGCAGGCGGCAAAGGAGCGAAGTCAGAAACGGAACCAGGGTCACAACGGGAAATCTCGATAACAGCACAAGGCATCAAATACAGCTTTCTCTAGGGCGCAAGGCACGGAGATCCGGCAAGGGTAACAGGAAGAGACAGGGTTAAATAGATTAAGGGGGAAAGGCCAGCGCCAATTAGCGGCGCGCTGGCCCTTTAAATCTGCAAAAGCTTCCGCGCGGTGTCGGACACAGCCGAGGAGGACGGAGCAGCAGCAGCCGGAGCCGGAGCAGACGCGCCAGGAGCCGGGGCACGTAAGTGGCATGGGTCGCGGGACCACCCGTGACATATATAATATTTATGTATGTTTTAGTAATATTAACCCTGAGTCCTGACACTATTATGGCACCTACATTCTTCCTGCATTGTGTTATAGACAAGGAAGGAAGGAATGTGTGTTTTAGGGATGGACGTTAATGGACTGAAATCTTTAAAATTTAGTGAGTGTAAGAGATCAAGAATTGCCCTTCCCTCGGGGAGTGGCAGGAATGCTTTAGAGTGTCCAGTGTTATAATAAAATTGTCATTAACCTGTTTTCTTCCTTCACTCTGCACCAAACTATTAAGCTGCTTTGAGTGGATAGATAATGCTCTGTGCTGTAAAAAGTATGGCACTGTGATGGCATGTGGGAAAAAGCTGTGCATCACTAGGTAATGGTTGTATTACGTGAAGATCGACCCCTAAGATGCCAACATCCGTAATGCTGAAGCAACTAAGATATATTATAAGTATTGCAGTGTAATGTACAAATGATTGCATGTCAGACTAAAATTTTTTTAATAATATTAATACATTTTGCAAATTCAGAAAAAAATCTCCTTTTCACATTTATCAAATTAAAAAATAACAAAAGCATAACAAACACTATTGGTATCTTCATTACCTAAATTGTTAGAACAATTAAAATACAGTGAGAAAAAAAAGTATTTACTTAAACAGATGAGAGAGACCTGTAATTGTCATCATAGATAGACCTCAATTATGAGACAAAATGAGAAAACAAACCCAGAATATCACATTGTCTGATTTTTAAAGAATTTATTAGCAAATTATGGTGGAAAATAAGTATTTAGTCACCTTCAAACAAGCAAGATTTCTGGCTCTCACAGACCTGTAACTTCTTCTTTAAGAGGCTCCTGTGTCCTCCTCTCATTACCTGCACCAGGCTGGAAAGACTGAATAGTGATAATGATAGGCAGCAGCTTGGTGTGCAGAAATCACCTGTGGTAGCAATAATTTGAGAATGGAAGATACAAGACCACTGATAATCTACCTCAATCAGGGGAAGCCTTACAGAAAACGTTCTGTCATTGCCAATAAAGGAAATATAACAAAGTATTGAAATGAACTTTTGTTATTGACCTAATACTTATTTTTCACCATAATTTACAAATAAATTCTTTAAAAATCAGACAATGGCCCACATTTATTAAAGCCTTTGCGCCAGTTTTCTTTGCACAAGAAAGAACATGCAAACAGCTTGCACATATATTTATGAAGTGTTTGGGCCAGTATTGTGTCACGGCTGCACTATGCCCGCCGGGACACAAATTTCTGCACCTAAACAGGCGTTCCAGTGCAGAGTCGGACCGCGCGCAACATTTATTATCGAACAATTGGTGGCTGACTAAATACTTATTTTCTCCTCTCTATATAAGAATTTTAAAAAAACACTGCCAGATTTGTTGTTTTTGCTCACCTTGCCATACCACAATAGCAAAATGTTTAACAATAAAAAAACGTCTTGACAACAAATATTCAAAAATCAAATGATTAAGCTATTTTTTTTAAATGTTTCTTTTATACTGTAAAAGTAGCAAAACATAATAAACTATATGAAGTTGTTATCACTGCAATTTTAATTAAAGTCATAAAAACTTAAAAATTTCATTTTCCCTTTACAATGAAATCCATAAAAATAAAAATGTTTTTGGTAGAGCGACTTATTAAAATGCAAAATAAACCCCTAAAAAGCTTACTATTAAAAGACAACACATCCTGTAAAAAACAAGCCCTCTTTTAGCTAAGTTGATAAATATTTCAAATGTCATAGGAAAATATGCATGTTGAAAAGTGTTTTCACCATACATTTATAACCGAATCAGAATCAATGGTATTTACATGGCCAGCAATATCCCTTTGAATGGTAACTTGGTTTTTTCAGAAGATTATGTGAGCTAGCAGCAAATACCAGCATAAACTCTTATAGAATATGCTGTTTATACAAATATATACATCTGTGTACAAACATTGTCCAATTTGGATTGTATCCATCATAAAGAAAATAGCTGGAATGTTTTGGTTACGCACTTGTAATACTCCCTAAGTCTGAAAGGGGAGGATTCCTCTGAACTCTTGGCAATGGGTGTCTTATTTATCTAGAATCACCACTCCCAGTAGAGAATTAGGCACAACAAGAATTGCCTCATTCCAAATCCTCTACTGGTCACAACCCGTGGAAAATGTGTTTATTGTGATCTGGGAACGAGGTGGTAATTTTACATTTATAATTTGTGCCAAGATTTATAATAACCATGAGCCACATAAAACATGAAAAATAAAACTTATGAGGCTTCAGAGAGTGAACACTCCAGTGCTATCTGGGAGAACACTGACTCTAATAATAGAGTCCTCATTATTGGCGAGCTCTTTCATGTAGTGGTGGACAGAATATGTGAAAGTAGGTCATGAGGACTACCACCTATACAGCAGCTCATTCTGTATATTATGTTGCATGTGATACATTTCATGGGTAACTGCTGGGTTATTAAAGAGACAGTTCTTGTAGTCCAGCACTACTTGATTGTCCAGATGGACCTCCATTGAATATTGGCTACACACCCTTCCTAACGTATTGAAATGTAGCAGATTTGTTTCATAGCAGATGACAGAAGTACTTGAATTTTAACAGATACGAGACAAGTAGAAGAGTCCTAGAGTATTCTGTAATAAGCCTGAGGTACATCATATGAATACTACGATGCCATGGTCAGCCTGTTAATCATGGACCATGTAGTGGATGGATTTTATACAGCGACCACATTGCCAGGATAAAAATTCCAACAATACCTGTATCATGCTTCTGGCTTCTTTCTATCCTGATATACAGCCTGGTATATTCATCATCTCTTCTTCTAAATCATATTCAGCTATTTCTGACATGGGTGGGACATCTGCTAAGGGTATTCACATGAGTCAGGACAGCATGTTTGTAATTGGCCAACCTGAAGCATGTGATGAGTTTTAGAGTTTTTTTCACTTCTCTACCAGCCTCCTTTCATCCTATATGGTTCCCCATGGTTACCAGAAAGCATGGCAAATAGAGAGCAGTCGGGGGCAAGGTAAATCCTCTGCTGGCAGTTAAAAACACCTTCTGGATTGTGAGCAGTGACCCTGCTGCTTCCATATTGTTTGAGTATGAAGCTTGTTGGTTCCTTCAAGGCCTCCTCACCTTAACCTTATTATTTTCCATGAACATTATTGACTGGGGAAGAAGCAAAGGTTGGACTTTCATGCCCACAAATTTTTATACTTTTATCCTTCTCACATGAAAGATTAGAATGAGGCTTTCTTTCCTTCCAGCGGCAGGTTAGTATTTATCTCCACAATTGTAGCAGTTAATTTCTTATCAACGGAAAGAATGTCATTGATATAGAGCTTTGTTCCTGTTGTTCTTGTTTTCTCTGTCTTCCTTGTTTTTGTGTCTCCTGTGAACTCCACTGCAATGTCTGCGCTCTCTGTAATGAAATGTTTGCCTTGAGGCTTTGTGTCTTTGCAGAGTCTTTGTTTATGGCACATCAAGATGTCTTGATAGGACTCATGAGCACTTGTTGAGAAACACCAGAAGGCGAGATGGACCAAGTAGGCAAAATATTATTATAAATGTTTGAAAGGTTATTTTTACTGGGAAACTCATATCTACTAATATCTGATATATATATATATATATATATATATATATATATATATATCTTACACCGGTAATTCCTTGAATTCATTGCAATTCAAGGTACTGTCCAATACATTCAACAGTCAATTTACCTTCCCTTGCTCGCCCGTTACCGACACTCCTGGTCTCCACTGCACTACGCACTAGGGTGCCTAGGTGTGTCCTTTAACCACAAAAACCGTTAGAAAATACTGCTCTGCCAATCAGTGACCCGTTCTAGCCAGTGATTGGGGAAACCCAAAAAGTTAAGAGCAGCAGAGACCAGGGGGGTCAGTAACAGAGTAATGGGTGGCTGTAATGAACATTGCATAAGGTATTTGCTCCTATGGAGTCACTTTACATAGATATAAGCATTAATGTTTATACAATATATACTGAGCCTAGACAAAACTTGGGAAAAGCAGGGAGATCAGGTGTTCAGTGAGTTAGAAGAGATACAGGCACATAAAGAAGCTGATGGAGCTATATAGGGAGTTTCTTTCTCACCCAAAGTGCTTTATGCACATCAATACAGATCATTACTTCTCTAAATCTTATTCATGATCATGTTGCTACCTTTGAGCTACAAAGAGCCATAAGAATAAGATGTGCAGATTCCCCTATGTAGCTTATGGAAGACACCACAGCAGCTACTCCCCACATAGTAACTGACAGAAAACAAAAAGATCAGAGTTGAGTCTTCAGAGGGCAAAACTGCTTGAGAACATCCAAAAGTCAAATATCATGGCTACTAATAGTATTACTCATTGTGTGTACATGCTGTACTATAGACTTTTGCAGGAATGACCAGTTATTAATGACTACTAGCCTGTGTACCGAGGGTGCCAATTACCAAACAAATTAGCCAGAAATTTGTTTGTCAACTAAGCAGAACTTTTAGGCAGCTGCAAAAAGCATTGTTTTTCTCAACAGCATATTTCCTTGTATAAACAGTTATGCTGCGGGCAAAATGTAAACTATGTGGGGATAAGCAATACAGTAATTTATATGAGTTAGCAATCCTCTAAATATTAGCTCCTGTAAAAGAACTCTAGCTATAAAGCCATAAAATGGCTATTTCAGTTTTGTTTTTATCTTTGTGAACAATTTACAAATGTATTTATTCGTAATTGACTCTTCTGTTTAATTGTTAGAGCATTAGCTGTTATTATGTAAGGTCTATTTTAACTTCAGAATAAATCAGACCAGTTGAACCTGTTTACAGGACAAGATTCTGAATCGACTATTATAATTAACATAGATTTCGAGGTCACTTGTAATGTTGTTACATTATGTATCACCAAGATTCTGATATTAATTATTGCAAACTGGGGGATTTCCCATTCCTTAATTGTTTCATAATACACTGCTCAAGAGAATAAAGGGAACACTTAAACAACACAATATAACTCCAAATCAATCCCACTTCTGTGAAATCAACCTGTCCAGGTATGAATCAACACTGATTCCGAAACAATTTCTCATTCCGTTGTGAAAATTAAACAGACATCAGGTGGAAATGATTAGCAGCACAACCACTATAAAGGAGCAGTTCTGTAGGTGGTGACCACTGACTGTTTCTCTGCTCTCATATTTTTTGGCTGTTGTTTTGGTCTTTTTAATTTAGTCATTGCTCTCCCTTGAGGCACAGCATGAGGCTGTGTCTACAACCCACAGAAGTCGCTCAGGTAGTATAGCTCATCCAAGATGGCACATCAATATGAGATGTGTCAAGAAGGTTTGCTGTGTCTGTCAGCACAGAGTCCAGAGCAGGGTGCAGGTACCAGGAGACAGGCCAGGACACCAGATGTGGAGGTGGCCGTAGGTGGGTAACAACTCAGCAGCAGGACAACAGAAGGAGCAGTGCCATGTGTTTGCTAAAATTGTCAGAAAAGGACAGCATGTGGGAGGTATGAAGACTGATATCCACAAGCCGGTTTTGTACTTACAGCCCAACACTGTGCTTGGTGATTGGCATTTGCCAGAGAACACCAAGATTGGCAAATTCAACATTTGTACCCTGTGTTCTTCACTGATTACAGCAGTTTCACACTTTGACAGAGTCTGTAGACACCATGATGAATGTTCTGCTGCCTGCAGCATCTTCCAGCATGACCAGTTTGGCAGTGGGTATGTAGTGATGTTGGGAGGCATTTGCAGTTGCAGACCTCATGTCTTATTATACACCCCCGGGTTCTGCATGAACTATGTACTGTGATAGACAGACCATTATTTATAATATTTTAAGATTCCCTGAGGACTGGTTCTGTTCCAGAAGACTGGCGCATAGCAAATGTGGTACCGATATACAAAAAAGGATCAAAAGTGACACTGGAAACTACAGACCTGTGAGTCTAACTTCTGTTGTGGGAAAAATATTTGAGGGGTTTGTTAGAGAATCCTGGAGAATCTCACTGTACGTAACCTTATAACCCAGCATCAGCATGGGTTTATGAGAAATTAATTGGTCATGTCAGACTGATCTGATTGGCTTCTACAAAGAAGTACGGTAAGTTCTAGTCTGCACCTGGGGTAGGCTGTAGATGTTGTGTATCTGAACTTTTCCAAAGAATTTGATACAGTGCTGTATAAAAGGTTGGTACATAACACGAGACTCCTGGGACTAGAGGAAAATCTTTTTTATTGGGTAAGCAATTGGCTTAGTGATAGAAAACAGAGGGTCGTCATTGATGGTACATTACTAGATTGGGCTGATATTACCAGTGGAGTGCCACAGGGGTCAGTAAAGGGCTCCCTTCTTTTTAATATTTTTATTAATGACCTTATAGAGACACTCTCAAGTTTTAATATTTCAGATGATACTTAGCTGTGTAAAGTAATTAAAGGATATCAACCATTAAAAAAAAATGCATGCCCTCGCATTTTCCTCTCCCATGGACGTCTCCCATTAGCAGCCTGAAGCGCTGGACATCTGCTAATTATAAGTTTGTTTTTTAGGTGATCACAAAGTGTCAAGACTAGTGAAGGATAGTGCTGGGCTGAAGGTGAAGAGGCGAGTATTTGCAGCCTTTTTTGGTTTTTATTAGTGGTTGATTCCCTATGATAGCGAGGCCTATAGTATAACATCACAGAGGGATTTGTGGAAGCTGGAGAAATGGCGGATGAGGTTTAATGTAGATAAATGTATGGTTATGCAATTGGGCCATGAAAACAAAAAGTACAATTATGTTGAATTATAGCAGTCAATTACTTGGTAAAACTGCAGCTGAAAAAGACTTTGGGTTATTAGTGGATGGTAAACTTAATTTTTGTGACCAGAGCCAGGAAGCTACTGTAAAAGCAAATAAAATTATGGGATGTATCAAGAGAGGAATAGATTCTCATGGTAAGGACAGGTTATTTCTGACCACACATAGAATAATGTGTACAGTATGGGGCACCAGTGTATAAAAAGGACATAGTAGAACTGGAAGAGGTGCAGAGGAGAGCAACCAAGATTATTTGGGGAATGGGGGGACTAGAATACAATGACAGATCACACTATTTAGGATTATTCAGTTTAGAAAAAAGACAACTAAGGCGAGACCTCATTACAGTATACAAATACCTGAACAAGCAGTACAAGGATCTCTCCAAAGATCTTTTTATACCTAGACCTGTGGCAAGGACAAGGACGCATCCTCTACAGGAGGATGAGGAGGTTCTACCATTTCCATAGACAGGAGCATCCTCTACACCTAGAGGAGAGGTGGCTCTACCATCACCATAGACAGGGGCATCCTCTACACCTAGAGGAGAGGTGGTTCTACCATCACCATAGACAGGGGGCATCCTCTACACCTAGAGGAGAGGCGGCTCTACCATCACCATAGACAGGGGGCATCCTCTACACACTTAACATAAGCAGGGATTCGTTACTGTAATAGCAGTGAGACTATGGAACTCTCTGCCGCAGGAGGTTGTTATGGCGGACTCTATGTGCATGTTCAAGAGAGGCCTGGATGACTTTCTGGAGAGCAAAAATATCACGGGTCATGGGGATAAAACATTTGTTTTATTCATAAAGGTTGGACTTTATGGACTTGAGTATTTTTCCAGCCTTTTATACTATGATACTATGATACTATGATCCTGGAAGCACAAGATACCAATTTACATGCTACTCTGAAGTCCTATTCACCTTTGACATATTTATGCCCCAACATTGAAAACCAATAAACTTTTTTGCCGTTAAATCCTTAAGATTCAGTTGATATTTGTTCATCATAAATTAATTAACTTTGTATCATACTTTTTTTCTTATTTTTCACTGTGGTTGACTTTTCAAATAATAAATGTAAATATAATTAAACGAAACCAAGAAACTTTAACAGAGAGGACAAATAAACTCCATGCACTATAAATCTCATATCTGAAAGTTTGCAATATTACAGATAATTCCTTAAACCCTTCACTTCTTGATGCTTTTTACTGAAAATTCACAATAATTGTTACAATCTGAAAAGACTTTTCACTTATGACTAATAGCAAATGCATACAGTGCATCCGCTTATTTTCCATGTCCTTATAAAATGTGTAAGGTTTGAGAATAACATTGAACATGCATTATTTGCCCATTGCGGGCTGGATGGAGAGTGGTATGCAATCACTCCTGTAACCTCAATAAGAGGTCAACAGCAGTACAGGCCTCTGCTAATTCACATCAAACAGAATAAAGGGCATTGGTAATGGCTTGGAATACTTTCCTGAATGTTCAGACATACATTCTTCTGAAAGATTTAGGTGTGATATTTCACACTACTTAAAAAGTTTAGAGAGAAATGAAAGCCTTTAAAGCAGTGTATAAGGAAGCTAAGTAACCATGTAACTGCATAAAGTGGTATGCAAAATATTGTATTAGCATTACTAAAGTCAAAACTAAAGGCATCACAGTTCCCCTTCTAATAGCAGAACAGGGAGTCTATCCTTTGAAGGACACTTTAATGGATGTGTGGAGGATGCGGTTAGCCTCCCTCTTCCTTCCACAAAACATATGGAACTGACTTCCACCACTGAGGCCTCCTTATCTCTGGGGCCCCAAACAATTGATTGGTTTACATTTTGGGTAAATACACTTCTGGTCATGACAAGTAATGGGCATGTTTTCTCTTATTAAAGGGGTTGTCCAATTATTTCAAAAACTTTGCTGGTGGGCTGGGTAGGGTTGATAAAAACAATAAACCTTTACTTACCTCCTCCGGTGCTCCCAGTTTCCTATACTGCGGTCCGTCACAGTTGTTATTTTACAGGGGCACAGCACCTCAGCTTTGACAGCTTCTGGCGCCCACCCATCCCTATGTCCCAGTGTATCAGCCTTCAGAACTGATATTGATTGAAAATTTTTTGACAAAGGGCTTCTTATCATGTGGTCACCCCTATATTAGAGAATATAGAACAACTTGTGTGCTTCTCAGAAATAGTTTGTCCATAGACAAACTATTTCCTTCTTGAAGAGAGTAACTGGTTTGACTATTATCCCAAGTCATGTCACAAAGCTTCTTGAAAATCGAGCAATGGTCTACAGGGAGCTGCCTTCTATAGAGAAGCAATAAAGTTGTTAACATGTTGTCAGCTTTTTCTGATCATCTTTTTCTAGATGTGCCTGCAATTTTGGTGAGCTCTCACAACAAATAGACTAGCCTCGGCCCTGCATGTATAGACGACTCCTTGCATGCCTGCAGCAATTGTGAACCCAGTGCCGCCAGCTTTAGAGGAACTTTGTGCATGCATAGTAGCTTTTTATCCCTGCAGGCTTCAGATAAGTTGTACGCATGCGCTCTGCTGCTCTTAGCTACGCTAAAGACAGTACAGGGATCTACTGCACCTGTGCAGAGCTCCCATGAAGCTGGCAACATGACAGGTGCTACTGCACGTGTGGGCCCGTGCCGCTGTGTTCACAATCACCGCACACCCGCTAGGAGGCATCCCTGCAGGGCACCCGCTAGTGTGGAAAAAGAGGCTATTACACGCCCACAGAAGCCTGTTTTTAACTTGTTTGATATATGCTTTTAGTTTTAGTATTGATGCTTCACTTACTGCTGTCAGAGAAATGTGACTGAGATGGATGTGAAAGATGTGTGGGATAAAGTGTAATAGAGGTCTCCACCTGGATCAAAGAGAAGGACATAAGAAAAAAAGAAAGAAATGTGTATAAGGACTATCATACAATCGGATTTTGACATTTCTTCTTCTTTTTATTTTGGTATATAATAATTTATGGGTATATCATATAAGTCACTTTGTATATTTTTATAATATTTTTCATTTTTAATAGTTTTAGTAATAAATGCAGTCAGAGTAGTGATATGTGTAGTACTGGCATATAGTTTTATAGTTTTATGTAGCACTAGTTCACTTTATCGTCATAATATCGTCATAAAATACTGCATTTCACAGATATAATTCCAACCTGTCTCTATTAGTCCTGTTGTACACAATATTGGTTGCCGCAGGATCTAATCGTAAATCTTCTGATTATGGTCAGGCAGGGCAGATTCTCCTTATGAATAGCTTCTCCCGTCTGCACAATGCAGTGCACTGTCTGCCCCTCTCCCCTACATTACAAGATAAGCTCACACATAAACACTCACAAACACTTCCTGCAAGTAAGCAGCAGGGTGCAAAGATCTACTCTACAAACTACAGATAATACCTTTATTACAGGGGAAGGAAGTTTAGCAGGGCTTACTGTGGGTTTTATAGCTGAGATGTAGCAGAATAAGATCTCATCTCTGATCTGTCTCATCTCTCTTTTTCTATGTGTCAGATACTAGTGAATGTTCAGAAGCTAAATGAAAGTGTAGATAAATCTGTACCCTGATTACCTAACCACATTGTCAGCACACAGCATCTCACATCACTAGAGGAATCATGAAGTTTCTGCTTGGAAAATTTTACAGTGAGTGATTGGAGCTAAAACAGCAATAAAACTGAGTAAAATTGTAAAGTAAAGGGGTTAAAAATTATATTTATTGTGTAAATATCAGTGGGTATTAAAATGTGAGAACTTTCTTTCATGAGCAAACCCCTTTAAGACTTTATATTCCTGCAGAGGGAGTCTGCTTAAAGAGATTCACCGTCAGGACCCAAACAAAGCCATACACAATTAAGTCCACCTTGGCCGTAATGTTGAGGTTGGTCATACATGATCAATGCTGAACAATCTATCAAGGACTGTTCTTTTAAAGAAATATCATATAGATAAAAGATCTTTCTTATTAAAGTCTGTATATTGAGTTGCCTATTTGATGAAAATGGCTAATATAGGCAAAATATTTTCAGATTATGAGGTGTCAGGCTCAAATGATTTTTATTTAATTTTAACAAGAATGTTTGTTGTTGATAAAACTGGCCATATTTTGGCCAAATATTAGTAGGATACAATTCAATGAATGTTATAGCCAAAAGTAGGTAGACTCATTGGGGGTCATTTACTAAGGGCCCGATTCGCATTTTCCCGACGTATTACCCAAATATTTCAGATTTTCGCCGATTGTACCTGAATTGCCCCGGGATTTTGGCGCACGCGATCGGATTGTGGCGCATCGGCGCTGGCATGCACGCGACGGAAATCGGGGGGCGTGGCCGAACGAAAACCGACGTATTCGGAAAAACCGCCTCATTTAAAAAACGAAAATGTGTCGCTTGGGAAGCGCTTACCTTCACCTGGTCCAGCTCGGTGTATTCCGGCGCGTTCTGATGATTTTCAGCGCAGCAGCGCCACCTGGTGGACGGCGGAGGAACTACCTTCATAAATCCCGTCCGGAGCCGAATCCTGTTCAGAGAACGCGCCGCTGGATCGCAAATGGGCCGGGTAAGTAAATCTGCCCCATTATTTTACATTGGCTTTAATATATTTTTTTGTCAACATATCCACTATCCATTTTTTTATATTTGCTAACCTCTCAGTCATGTTATTTATGGATTGTGTTCTTATTTTGCACTCTTGTCTAGACTAAACAAGCACAATGACCTGTTGTTATATTTTTTTGCGCTGCTATTTTAAAAATAGCTTAATGTTATTTCATGGCACATCCATTAGATAGTTGTGTTTATGAAGAGGACACTAGAATAATAAAAGACTGGTCAATTTAGGGTAATTTAACCCTTTACCACACCAGGACTTACCGGTATGACCTGTAGCAGTAGCGGGTGTAAGAAGAAAGCTCAGGTGCTGACCATCTTCATAAAAGCTCAAATCACTCCCTTTACTTAGAACTGATATAAAAATAAATAGAAAATAAAATCATCTCGTCCCTCGATGCCCGATCTATCAAAATATAAAAATGGTTATTCAAGGCTGTGCAACAGCGAGTGTATGAAGAGGGCTGTGGGTGTATGAAGAAGGTACACAGTTTGAGCCCTCCATTTGGAGCACACAGTGAATGCCATGAAAACAGGGCCCAAAATAATTTGTTGCATGTGGAATTTTTTTTCAGCTTCTCAGTACATGTCATGGAATAATAAATACCATTACTAGGAAGTACAATTTGTTGCACGAAAAACAAGGAAATATAAAAAGTTATGGATTTTTGAAAGTGGGGAGTGAAAAATGGAAATGCAAAAATGAAAAAGGGCCATGGGGTTAAATAGCAGTCAGTTCTAGGTTTGCCAGTCTACACTGTATGGAGCCCATGCTTCTTTCTTTGTTGTATAGCTTACAGTACTTTGAGGTCTCTGGAACAGGTGACAGATAATCCAGGTGACAGCCCCTTTAATCTAGAAAGCAAGTACAGATGTGAATAAGATCTGAACCAGGTAGAGCACTGTAGAGCCTCATGGAGAAATAAAAAATGGATCTAACACAGATGCAGCTGACCCTTTGTAGGGGTTTACAGTAACTAAAGTGAAACTTAAAGTTTACCCCTATCCATGGGATAGGGGATACAATGCTGTCCAATAGGGGTCCCAGTGGGGGGCGACCCCTATGGATTACAAGTATAGTGGTCCATTGTAGAAAACAAAAATGGAACTCCAGCACACCTCCAACTCATTGTATCTCACATACGGAGCCGGCAACGGACCCACCTCGTTTGGAAAGGTAACGTAACAAATAAAAGTAATCCAATGGTCCAGCCAGGTTCCAAGGTGTATTCAAATTTTATTCAGTGATAGTATCAAAAAACATCCACAGTGTAGATTCCATCCACCAACGCGTTTCCGATGGCTTAACCGTCCTTAATCATGGTCCATTGTACCCCAAATATACAAAGCAGCAAGTCAAACGTGCCCTGGATGAAAATCGACTTGGATGTGTCCCTATATCCTAAAGTTCTTTGAACAAGGATGATTAAGATTGCACTTCAACAATGATCCTTGTTTAAAGAACATTAAAGATTTGCATATCAAGATACTTAATGCAAATTATGTTATATATGTAAGAGACAAATGGTACAAAAATAGGCAGCATATTTTCAAAATGACTAAACTTTCTACGTCAATTACATTTTTTAAATATAGTTCAAAGTGTAAATATACCTAATTCAAGATTAGATTAGATTAGATTAGATTTCGGCGATCTCTCCTCCATCCAGAATCTCTCCAGGTGTCTCTTTTTAACC
Source organism: Engystomops pustulosus (assembly GCA_019512145.1). Taxonomy (NCBI): domain Eukaryota; kingdom Metazoa; phylum Chordata; class Amphibia; order Anura; family Leptodactylidae; genus Engystomops; species Engystomops pustulosus. The sequence goes on from CM033644.1 coordinate 36,280,184, forward strand.
CCTCACTGACATGTGTACGTCAGTGAGGGGTTAAAAAGTCAGCTGCTGGTGTTTGGTGTGTTCCAGTAAACACCCACCAATAACACCCGTGGTAGGTACTGGCACCAATCGCGGGTGTAAACCCTGTAAATGCCTCAGGCATATTGGATTTGATCACCACCCCCTGTGAAGTCATCAGGGGCGATGGGTTACCATGACAGCCTCGGGTCACACAAAGACGATTTGCACATTGTAATAAATGATGTGTAAAATCCCCATATACTGCCATACTGTAGTATAGCAGTGTATGGTAGGATCAATCAGAATACCTAGGGTTAGTAAAAATAGTAAAAAATAAATAAAAAAATGTAAAAAAAATTAAAGGACATCTACCACAAGGATTGTAAACCAACCATACTGATATACTGGTGTGCGCCCCCTCTGGCAGGATCTGCTCTTCATTAAGCTTTTGTGCCCTTGTTTTTAAGAAAAAATGCTTTAAAAAATCAACAAATGAGCCTGAGGTGCTCCAGGATTCTTCAACACCTATGGAGCCTGGAGCCCCTCAGGATCATTTGCATAATTTTAAAAGCCTGTTTTTGTACGAAAACAAGGCATAAGAAGCTTAAAGAAGAGCAGATCCTGCCAGAGAGGGCACATACCAGTATATCAGTATGCTTGGTTAACAATCCTTGATCCTGGTGGTAGATGTCCTTTAAATTAAAAAAACTCAAAAAATCTTAATCACCCCCCTTTCCCTAGAACTGATATAAATATAAATAAACAGTAAGAATCATAAACATGTTGGGTATTACCGTGTCCCAAAATGTTCAATCTATCAAAATATAATAACGTTTTTTCCGGGCATATAATATATCCATGTCATCGCACCGACCCAAAGAATGAAGTAAACATGTCATTTGGGGCGCACAGTGAAAGTCGTAATATCCAAGCAAACAAGAAAAAAATTTCAGTACATTTGGAATTTTTTTCCTGCTTCCAAGTACGTGTCATGGAATGAAGTGCAATTTGTTATGCAGAAAACAAGCCCTCACATATCTCTCTACATGGAAAAATTAAAAAAGTTCTGAAATTTTGAAGGTGCAAAATGAAAAACGAAAAAGGGGCCTCGGCATTAAGGAGTTAACTGCCAGATGTGACAGGAATTGGACTGTCTAATAAATAACAGGATAACACACACCCGTGATGAACAATGCTTCCAGTCGCTTTCAATTAATATTTTTCAAAAGTTTATATTTATTTGGATTTTTTTAAATAATGTAGATCTTATTTTATCCATGTGGCCATTGACATGGGCTTGTAAAAAAAATAATTTATTTTAATATCACGGCAGACATTACTTTCACCTATTATTATAATATCAGTATTTATTTTATGTTGCATCCATTGCATTCAAATACTAAATGAAAGATTTTCAATTATCTCCCTAAACCTGACAGTAATTATGCAATCACCACATGTGGCGGGAATGTGAGGCGCAAACATGGGGAAGTCATTTAGGGAGACCTAAGTTTTTGTTCCCCTGCATACAAGATACAACACTAGGTATATTGCAGCCATAATGTTCACATAAAAAGGTGGGATTGCTGAGGCTCACATATCAGGGCTCATTTACTAGGGGTCGTGCTTGCACTTTTGTCGGACTTTCCGTCATTTTCGGAGATTGAACGGCTTGGGCAGGTATTGAACAGGGGTTTGCACTGGGATTGTGTCGCATGTGTTTGGTTTTTGGCTTCCATGCTACACAAATCAGGGCGGGCCATCGGACGATCTAACTGATTCGGACTGAGCGCGGAATTTAACTTCCAAAATGTGTTGCAAGACAATGCACTTACATGCACCAGGAAGAACTCCATTGGACCTGAGCAGGGAAGCGACACATGCAGAATATCAGGCGCACGATCTTAGTGAATCGCGGCACAATACATTATCGTCAGACAGTGCACTTTCGGTGACCTCCACTGACCGGGTAAGTAAATGCGCCCCATTGTGATACTAAGACATGAAATTGTATGTGATAGGAATAGTATTTGGATGTACGCTTATATATAGATATCCTTAGTACGATCCATGTCTGTTTCCACACATTTTTTTCTGGCTTATTTGGAATTGGCTCTTTTTTTTTGATAAAGATTAATAAAAATATATTGTGATATAAGCAATTTGGCATAACTTCCTTTTGTTTATAATATTTTGCTAGTTTTGGAGTTCATATGAGTTGAATTGTATGGGGGATGTGGACATGTTATGTGCTCCTTTTTTCTGTCTTGTCAGACATAGTGCAGACGCGCAAACAGCGTTTTTGCGGGTTATTTTAGCGAGAAAAAATGCCACTCTAAAGTCGCGCAATGGCGGAAAAAATATATCACAGTGTGCAACACCACATTTATCAACTGAGAATTTTCAAAAGTATTCAAACTTAATCGCAAAACTACACCACATAGGAGGTGATGTATGTGGGTCCATTGCTACTACAGGGGGAATTTACAGTGAAAAAACATTGCAAAAAGGCAGAAATTGAGCAAATGTTAAACATACGGACGACTGGTGCAGTCTATTTGCATAGAGCACACACAACTGATAAATCAGACTGGTGGAAACCTGCCAGTCTAACACATAGACAACTGCTCAAAATCCTACCTAATGATAAATCTCCCCTGATGTGTGCAACTGCCAACTGAGATGTGTCTCACTACAACACTGGCCATACTGGATGCACTGCAACCGACCGACTACAGCCATAAATAGTGATGATCACAGGACCTGCCCAGTCAGGTGCAGGACATCTGATGTGGACATGTGACCATCGGCCATCTTCTGTTCTGTGTCTGCTCCGTGCGGAGGAAATCAATGGACTGATTAAAGGACCAGTAGCATTTAAATTCTTCATTACAGTGAACATCAACAGAATTTTTATGCTAAGGGTATAAAACGTAAAAACTAATTACATATTGGCTTAAATTTTAAGGACCCATTTGTGCATGAATTATGCTTGTTCTTGGAGTACCCCTTTAACTCTAAATTCTGGCCGATGCATCGGTTTATCCAATCAGTAAATGAGAAACTTAGTTCACCAATAGGGATGAGGTATTGGGATCGTCAAGGTTGGTGACTGGTTACCCCCCTTCTTAGGTCATTAACCAAGGTTTTAAAATATCTGGCTGGAATTTATCGACCATATAGCCCCATAACCCCTGCGGATGCCACACACGTGGTGAAACATGTCGCCATGCTGTGATTAATTTATAGCAGTTAGGGAACTTTTTAGGATCCATATACAAGAATCCCCATAAACTATGGTGTGGGGGGATTATAGTGAAGGGGAAAATCGTATCAGTTGTAATCTAATCTTCTAATCTTATGTCAATGAGTGTCTACATCACAGAAGCCCCTGCTGACACCGCTGCCTGCTAATTATACACACCTCCATTTGGCATTTCAAGCCTTCTCCTCCCTCTGAATGGAAATGACGAATGGGGCTCTTATGACATAGATAGGAGCCCTTGATCCTTATTTAAATCATTTTAAAATATGTTTTTATAAAAAAGCTAGAAGAAGAACAGATCCTGTTTCTGGAGGCATACACAAGCATGTGGTAGATCTAATTTAAAAGAAATCTACCATTTTGGATTTGATAACATACTGTGATAATACTGTAGCTACACTGATGCAGAAACATATCTTGTTCAAACCCTGAATGAGGCTTCGTCGATCCTGTGGCTGGCTCGGCGCTGTTAACACTGTATTGTGCATTACAGGCAGAAGTAATCAATCGCTGCACCATCCCCCAGCTGCTGTGTCTGAGTCATCCAGGTCAGGTTGATTAGTCCTGTCTTGACAGTTCAGGTTGTGTTTAAGACTGGTAGAATTTGTAATTTTTTTTGGAGCCAAACCACTTGATTAGGGATTAAACAAGATATGTTTCTGCTTCAGTGTAGCTATGACATTCTCAAGGTATATTTGGTTCACAATACATAAAAACAAATGGTAAATTTCCTTTAAGCAAATTATTGCCCCTGGACATGACATTGTTGTAGTTTGTTCAGTCCAGTTTTAGATTTGCAGGCATTAGCAAGTAAAAAGTTGCCCTTCAGCTACATATTGACTACCCTGGTTGTATGAAAGTGAGCCTACACTATGATGTCTCGTGTATAGTATTTATCTACATAGATTTTCCATGGATCAGAAATGATTCAGTAATAATAGATTAAAAAGTAATAGATAACAGAGAAGAATGTGGTTTGAGTATATAAATAAGGCAGAAAGGAGCAGGTGGAAAGTTTTGTTTGTACGGTATCTGCCTTTTTCGAACTTTATGGGGCGCATTACTAAATTCCACAATGAAGGCATGTCACATCCTTTTTTTTTCTTTTCAAACAACTTCTAATGTATTCTTTGTAACCGAGAGAAAGTGCATTTCAGGAACCTGCCAGTAGACTGGATAGGTTCATATTTGATCTTTACAGCTGCCTTGTCTGTTTTGTTAATCCCCTTTGCATGTATTGTGAGACATATAAGGTCATACGGATTGTAAAATAACAAATTAATCAAAGAGCATTTAAGGTTTTAAAAAACATAAAGTCTGGGTCGAGCCTTTTCTGTCGTCACTCTGTCTGGGGCCCCTGAATATTTGTGCTGATGAAATCCTTCTCATAAGCAATGTATTTCTCATTGAGCAATATGTAACACTGGATCAAGTGTGTCCTTGGTTATATCTGGATTTGCAGTTATTCAAAAGACAATACAGTATTATCATGGCTTTAAAATAATCTATTTTTCCTGTTGTATGACACTGTTTCCAGTGTTGCACATTGATTGAACCTCCGATTTAGGGTACCATATATACTCGAGTATAAGCCGACCCAAGTATAAGCCAAGGCCACTAATTTTACCACAAGAACCCGGCAAAACCTATATTTTTTTTACTTGAGCATAAGCCGAGTTTGGGTTTTCAGCACATTTTTTTGTGCTGAAAAACTAGGCTTATACTCAAGTATATATGGTAAGTATTTTAGGGCTCACCTTATGTAGATGGGTGAAGGACTCTGTTACAGACTCTACATTGAGAGCAAGATTGTAGTCAGTGGCTTAAAGGGATTGCCCACTTTCAGCAAATAATTGATATTGTTTGTGTAAGGAAATGCTATACAATTTTCCGATATATTTTCTGTATCAATTCTTCATGATTTTCTAGATCTCTGCTTGCTGTCATTCTACAGGAAGCTTCATTGTTTACTTCCATTAGATGGAAATCCAACCTTAGTCATGTGATGGACACGCAAGTGCATGAATGGTTATATCTCACGGCACTGATTTCTCTCTGTGAAATAAGCAGTGCACCTGTGTGACATCACATGACCATGGACAGATTTCTATCCATTGGAAGTAAACAATGAAGCTTTGTATAGAGCGAGGGCAAGCAGAGATCTATATTACCTTAAGGAATTGATACATAAAGTATATCAAACACGTTTATAACCTCTCACTACACAAGCCATATCAATTATTTGCTGAAAGTGGACAACCCTTTTTGAGCGAACTGCCAGCCCCGACGCCCTGCAACATCCTGCTCATGTACAGTACCATCCGCATCCAGGCAAGTTGTATGAAGCATCATCCTTCTCAAGTTTAGTGAAGATCCATCTCTGCATGCCTGTTGTTCTATGTCAGAATATCGGTTAGCGATAGCATCTCTGGTGATCTTAGGAAATGAAAGGGTTAGTATCAATATTCCCAGGTAGCTAGGACTATAAAGGACCCCAAAAGAGTCTATGGAAGAATAGGGCAATGAAGGAGTTAATGTCAATATAGCTGTTGGGCTAGGACAGCAGAGGGGTCATTCCATTATCCTCACTGGGCACTTTATCATGTGCTATTATGCTAGACATGGTTGAAGAAAGATTCATCAGATGTAACCTCATTCAACTTCTCATTTTCTCCCTGCACTTATTACACATTTCCTTCAATGTGTGGGCATCCAATTCATTTGTAGTCTGCCCTACCTTTAAAGGGAAAACTTGTATAAGGTGAAGGATTTTTAGGGTCCAGGGTGCACGCAACACCTGCAAGAGATGAGCAGACCCGACGTCCATGGCTAGTTCTTAGGGGTGTCCATTTGCTGTATTATTGGCCAAACAGACAATCTGGAAAATAGACACCCCTAACAACTAGCCATGGACGCCGGGTCTGCTCATCTCTAGTTGCAGCTGTTGCATTTCCACCCTGGTCCATAAAAACCCTTTACCAAATATATGTCCAGGTCAGGTGACCGAACACCGAATCTGAACTTGAAGGTGGGTCCACTCATCTTTAGCTGCAACCTCAATAGCTCTACTACTGCTCAGGAACTTCAAACTACTCTGCAAGATAAAAGGTACAAGGGTTGTGCATTTGAATAAGGGATGGTTCGCGCAACATTTTTTGCATACGCTAAGCATAAAACTTGGGAAAGTATCCGATGTATACGCTTAGTGTAGACATCGACCAATAGTGGCAGACGGAGGCCACTACCCACAACCTCCCCACAACCCCGACAAGCGCATAAGTCGCTCGGTAGGCGTAAGTACCCAATGATGTCACTGTCCATATTGGAATTCTCCTCACGTGTCCTTAAATTGTATGGCAATTAATGTGGTGTGAATCAAGCCTTAGAATCTTTTTCACAGCTGTTTTTTTAGAAGAAGATGTGAAAAAAAGATTAGGACTGGAAGGTCCTCTCTGCTCATGTGTCAAAAATTCAGCTGAAAGATTGTTTCACTAAAGATCCATTGACACAATGGGGCACATTTACTAATGATCCACAGACCACATTTTTGTCTGGTTTTCCGACATTTTCGGGGATCGCCACGGGGATTGGGTCGGGTTTCACGTGACACAAATTCAGGGGCGGGCCGTCGGATGATCTGACAGATTCGGGCATCGCACAGGATTTAACATTAAAAATTGTGTCGCAAGCCAAGCACTTACATACACCGGGAGGAAGAAGGTGAACTCCGGCGGATCTAAGCGGGAAGCAACGTGTTCTACAAAGAAATTCCTCCGATTGAGCAGACTCACAAGCACAGTGTAAGGAAGATTTTGCTAGACTTGATTTTACAAAACTGCATTAACATTAAACTGAATGTAATAGATATAATCATTCTTTATTATTACTACTGGCAAACTTTAACCTACAATTTAGTACATTTATCGCATGTTTGACAGATGTAAGCAGCATCATGGGATCATTGACGAGAGCTGTTACTTCTTAATAAAATCATTTCTGACTACTCACCGCAAATCAAAATATTTTCTACCAAAGAAGAAATGTTGACAAAAATAGATAAACTGTTTCAAACTGTACTGAGCAGACGTGAGAATGAATAATTGTATTGTATTCCCATAGTAACAGGGTTTGTATTAAAGCTTGTCTAATACAAACCTAAATTAAGTTCTACCGATAAGATGATTAAAATATGAAAGAAGAGAATAACATTTCTAGAGCTCAATGATCTGAGCTATATAAGACGTCACCATTATGTTTTCTTCCTCTTTTACAGATTCCTTTATAAATTGATTTCATTGCAGATCGTCACACATCTGTGCACCCAGGGCCAGATTCGAGGATGTGCAACTAGTGGGGATCAAATGTCATCTCCAAACTGGTTACCACTGGGGCTGGTGGCCTGGATACCCTGAGCTCGCACTCTCACTCCCACACTTTGCACAGCTGTAGAAAGCTATATACACTGGAGAGCAATGTGTGATCACTTCATTTTTTTTTAGAAATAATTTAATCCCCATTGATCAACATTTGATGGATTCTAAAGAGCACACACAATGCCACTAGTACAGAGTTTTACAATATTACCAATGTAGATCAACATAGAACCTTTATTTTGCTAAAACATTATGATCATAAATAGAGAATAGCAAGGAACCACGTGTTGTTGAAGAAGGTTCCGATACACACTTGCATTCACTCTGCCATTTATTTATATGAGAGGTTCAGCTCCTGCCACAGAAAACATTCCCTACCCATGACACTTCCTCCACCACCTTCCACTACTTTACACACTTTGGATGCAGTCTTTCCCCAGTTTGTTGATAAACTTAAATGTTAAGACACTGTATGACAAGACCGATCCATAACCTGTTGAGTGCTGAACTGGCAAGTCATTTCAGCAGCAGACTTGAAATGATTACTCATGGAGATTCTCTGCATTATCCTGTACTCTCTTGCATTTGTCTTTTGAGGTTCACCAACCTACTTGGGGGATTTGTGGTGCTGTAAAAATGCAATATTCTGGAAATCACAGATTTGGAATGATCAACTTCTCTTGCTATCCCTTAATCCCTTTGGCTTTCAGCTGGACAATCTGCTGCCGGAGGGTTTCGGAGTCATTGTAAACTGGAACATTAGGTTGCCTGTTAAATAGGATTTGTCAGATAATTAAGGAATTAGGGCCAGTATCAACATTTTTTTTATCTCCGGTGTAGAAGAAATGTGGTCTTCCACTCGCTAAACTCTCTCCTCTTCAATCTATTCTTAATGCAGCAGCCAGGTTCGTCTTTCAGGCCAAACGCTACACGGATGCCTCCAGTTTGTGCCAATCACTGCACTGGCTGCCTGTCTCCTTCCGTATTCACTTTAAAATAGTAACCCTCATCCACAAAGCTCTGCATAATGCTGCACCTCCCTATCTCTCTTCTCTTATCTCAATCTATCGCCCTTCTCGTGCTCTTCGATCTGACAGTGACATTAGATTAATCTCTACCTTAATTCGAACCTCCCATGCACGTATCCAGGACTTCTCCCGAGTTGCTCCAATTCTCTGGATTGCCCTTCCCCAGACTCTCAGACTAATACCCACCCTCCAAAGCTTCAAACGTGCTCTTAAATCCCATCTCTTTAGGCAAGCCTATCACACTCGCTAACTGCGTGAAATGTCAACTCTCCCTTTACTAAACCAAACAGCAGATATTTACCAAGCTCCAGGCTTCTCTGCAGTCTTTTTCATCTAGGACCCTGAAAATAAGATGGTGGCTGATGACTGGTTCAAGCAGAAAAATTTTTATTTATTAAATTATTTTATATTACTCCCTTATATAGAATGGCTGGACCATTATACAACCTCTTGTGCCAACACCCTCATCCTCATAGTCTGTAAGCTCTTGTGAGCAGGGCCCTCACTCCTATTGTTACACATGACTGTTTGTTCTTTGTAATGTAATATAGTTGTATATGTCCCCTATGTTTTGTAAAGCTCTATGGAATTTGATGGTGCTATATAAATAAAGATTATTATTATTATTATTATTATTATTAAATGTACTGAGTTGGGCACAAGATAGTACAGCTGAGTACATGCTGAGTTCAGTTCCGGTTTGCAGCGTTCGGGCTGGGAGATGTAGGCAGCACATGTTGCGAGTTTGAGGCGAGTTCAGCCTTATGCTGCAAAAAATTCTACAGGAACTAGGATGCCTTTGGTGACCAATTACTTCAACTTTGGCTTAAAACTGACAGACAACACTGTCTATGAACACAGTTTTATAGTGTGTTTTTGTGTTTTTATTTATTCAAAGCTTTGTTTGTAATTTTTTCCCCCTAATATACTTACATTTATAAGTCTTTCTACTATCTAACAGTATAGTAATGTATACCTTGATCTCAAAAGATATATCTCTAAATACATGGGCACGGCAGAAGGTAACTGGTGATTGTAGTAATCATGTGTCATCATGCAATTAACGGGAACCTGTCATCAGTAGCCCTTTTTTCTGGCTCCCTCATGTCCCCATAGAGAATAGGGTGCACATTGCCAAAGAGTTATTTTAGCAAAACTGGCTTTTTCTGAAAAAAAAAAAAAAGATAATTTAGATGAAAGTTTTCCTTTCTGTATACAGAGCAGTGTCCCGTGTCCCATGTGTATGGCCATTAAAGAGTGCAGCAGACATGTCTCCTAAAGTGGGGAAGAAACGGGCTGGGGGAGATATGGGGGACAAATATTTTTTTATTTGAAATCGATGCATGACTATGCGCTCCCCCAAGGGTGGGGCGGAAGCCGCTCCTCACTGGCTCCTCCCATTGGACTAGGGTCACAGCTCTGCATACAGAAAGTGAACTTTCATCAAACTTATCTTTTTTTCAGTTTTACTATAAAAACTCTTTGGCAATGTGTACAGTATTCTCTATGGGGACACGAGGGAGCCAGATAGAGGGCTTCTGATGACAAGTTCCCTTAAAAAGAATTAGCCTAATTTACATGCAGAAAATAAAAAATAAGGTTTGTATGAGCCAAAATGTTCATGTTACTAGTGCCATGGGGCGGGGGATCTATCAAGACTTGTACTGGTATGTGAGCCTTATGCCATTTCTACGCCAAATGGGCAGGGAGGGGCGTGGGTTTCCTGATGTACCAGAGTGTGGTGTAGATTTGAACCTGAGCTTCTTAGTATATCCAACGTGGTTGGGGGGACAGTGCTTGATAAATCCCCATGACTCTTAAATGGAAAACCTTTCTAGCACAATTTAGTTGTAAGATATAAATCAAGATATATAATTATGTAAAATGAAGTAGGTGGGGTATATCTATCTATAGAGATGTATATAGTGTAAATGCCAGTGGGTGCCCATAATAAAGTCAGGCAGAGTATTTAGAAACAGAACTTAGGCAAGGAACTTTGTATAGGTGGTCCCCCACTGGAGGAGACCTGACTTACTGACCCCCGACTTACCCGACCCCTTCTTACAGACGGACCTCTCTGCCCACTGTGACCTCTGGTGAGGCTCTCTGAATGCTTTACTATTGTCCCAGGCAGCTGTAAGGTGTCTGTAATTAAGCTTTATTAATAATCCTTGTTTCCAGGACAGCACAAAACTTTAAAAATTGAATTGTCACAGGGACAAAAAAAGATTTTTATCTGGAGTTATACTTACAAAATACACAGTTCTGACTTACATACAAATTCAACTTAAGAACAAACCTAAAGAACATATCTTGTACTGTATGTAACCCGGGGACTGCCTGCAGCCGAGCTGCACTTGTGTACGATAATTCTGTTATCCAGAAACTGTGTCCAGATGCTTTATTACAGCTAAACTTGTCATTAATTAATAAAGATACTTAGGAAAGGTGAATAATTGGTGGTTACTGAAAGTAGATCTGTTAAATTGTGCAACACATCTTTCTCTACATCTGGATATTGTCATCTTAGAAGCTTTGTGTCTTTGCTCACAGATCTGAAATCTCTGACATAATGATGATGATGATGGGGAAAGGTAATTAGTTTTGATGGTTTGTTCTGCAGGTGGCCTTCACCGCATGTCCTCAGCGCAAAGCCTTCCAGCATTTTCAATAAGAGATTTTGTTTATTTCATAGGAACTGTCAACATTCCTGAGAACTATTCTTCTCATATTGCAAACCTAATGGCCGGATGTGCGGAGCTGGCTGAGTGGAAACTATTGTGACCCGCACTAATTACACACGGTTCTAGTGGAAAATAAATATTACTTACCATTTCTTCTGATCCTCGCTAAGGGTCTGTCTAACCTTACCAGAAAGGTGCAGAGTGATGTAACCTTTCCAAACAATGACAGACTAATACTTTGTTAACTGGGTTGGGAAATATTCACTGGCCCAAATACAGGGCCACCAGACTGTAGAGTTCTCTGTAAATCCAATTGGAACACATTTGGTTATTTAAACCATTTGCAGTGAGCGGTGACATATTTCGTAGATATCCTCTTTTTGTGTGTACATGGGATTTTGGTGTCAAGATCTTTGACGTGATCATTTTTGTATAGATTTTATTTAATTAATCATTAGAGATGAGCGAACATACTCGTCCGAGCTTGATGCTCGATCGAGCATTAGCGTACTCGTAACTGCTCGTTGCTCGGAGTCCGAGCTTGATGCTCGATCGAGCATTAGCGTACTCGTAACTGCTCTTTGCTCGGACGAGTATTTCGCCCGCTCGAGAAAATGGCAGCTCCCGTTTTGGGTTGTTTTCATGGCTTCCTCATCAAGCTTGTTAACTTTGTCGCCACCCTGCTGTGTAATCCACAAAATATACTGGCAAACTTTTATCATTTACCGATATTATTTGAGCGCTTCTTGCTCATCTCCTTTGGTTCCTCTCTGCCACCCATTGGTTTTAAGCCTGAGTCCATTTGGGGTATGTTGCCAAGACACTCTCTAGCCTGCCGCTGCTGCCGCTGCCTCTGCATGCCGTCCCCTATAGTGTCAGGGTCAATTATTGGATTTTTTAGATGCTATCTAGCCTCATTCTGTCACTCTGTCATGGCCATGCTGTTGCCCATAATTTTGGCATGAAGGGGTGACACAAGAGCTTACAGTCTACGAGAATGAGGGCGTGACACAAGAGCTTACAGTCTATGAGGATGAAGGGGGTGACACAAGAGCCTACAGTCTATGAGGATGAGGGGTTGACACAAGAGCTTACAGTCTATGAGGATGAAGGGGTGACACAAGAGCTTACAGTCTATGAGGATAAGGGGTGACACAAGAGCTTACAGTCTACGAGAATGAGGGCGTGACATAAGAGCTTACAGTCTATGAGGATGAAGGGGTGACACAAGAGCTTACAGTCTATGAGAATGAGGGCGTGACACAAGAGCTTACAGTCTATGAGAATGAGGGTGTGACACAAGAGCTTACAGTCTATGAGGATGAAGGGGTGACACAAGAGCTTACAGTCTATGATGATAAGGGGTGACACAAGAGAATGAGGGCATGACACAAGAGCTTACAGTCTATGAGGATGAAGGGGTGACACAAGAGCTTACAGTCTATGAGAATGAGGGCGTGACACAAGAGCTTACAGTCTATGAGGATGAGGGGGTGACACAAGAGCTTACAGTCTATGAGAATGAGGGCGTGACACAAGAGCTTACAGTCTACGAGAATGAGGGCGTGACACAAGAGCTTACAGTCCATCAGGATGAGGGGTTGACACAAGAGCTTACAGTCTATGAGGATGAAGGGGTGACACAAGAGCTTACAGTCTATGAGAATGAAGGGGTGACACAAGAGCTTACAGTCTACGAGAATGAGGGCGTGACACAAGAGCTCACAGTCTACGAGGATGAGGGGTTGACACAAGAGCTTACAGTCTATGAGGATGAAGGGGTGACACAAGAGCTTACAGTCTATGAGAATGTAGGGGTGACGCAAGAGCTTACAGTCTACGAGAATGAGGGCGTGACACAAGAGCTCACAGTCTACGAGGATGAGGGGTTGACACAAGAGCTTACAGTCTATGAGGATGAAGGAGTGACACAAGAGCTTACAGTCTATGAGAATGTAGGGGTGACACAAGAGCTTACAGTCTACGAGGATGAGGGGGTGACACAAGAGCTTACAGTCTATGAGGATGAGGGGGTGACCTAGGAGCTTACAGTCTATGAGGATGAAGGGGGTGACACAAGAACTTACAATCTATGAGGATGAGGGGTGACACAAGAGCTTACAGTCTATGAGGATGAGGAGGTAACACAAGAGCTTACAGTCTATGAGGATAAAGGGGTGACACAAGAGCTTACAGTCTGTGAGGATGAGGGGGTGACACAAGAGCTTACAGTCTATGAGGATGAGGGGGTGACCTAGGAGCTTACAGTCTATGAGGATGAAGGGTTGACACAAGAGGTATAAGAGTTTGTATAATGGTCCAGCCATTGTTTATAAGGGAACAGTATAAAATAATTTTTAAAAATTCTTCTGCTTGAACCAGTCACCACCTGCATCTTATATACATTTGCATGGTGAAAGTGACTGCAGAGAAGCCTGGAGCTTGGTAAATATCTGGTGTTTGCTGGATAACAGACGAGAGATAGGACACAGGATGGATTAGTAAAGAGAGAATTGAAATTTCATGCAGTCAGCGAGTGTGATAGGCTTGCCTAAAGAGATGGGTTTAAGAGCATGTTTGAAGCTATGGAGGGTGGGTATTAGCCTGAGAGTCCAGGGAAAGGCATTCCAGAGAATTGGAGCAACTCGGGAGAAGTCCTGGAGACATGCAAGAGAGGTTCGATTTAAGGTAGAGATTAATCTAAGATCACTGTCAGATCGAAGAGCATGGGCTGGGCGATAGACTGAGATAAGAGAAGAGAGATAGGGTGGTTCAACATAATGCAAAGATTCGTGGTTGAGTGTTATTATTTTAAACTGAATTTAGAAGGAGATGGGCAACCACTGCAGTGATTTGCACAAATTGGAGGCATCTGTGTAGCATTTGGTCTGAAAGACAAGCCTGGCTGCTGCATTGAGAATAGATTGTAGAGGAGAGATTTTAGTGGAAGAATGTGAAACTAAAATTTTAGAAACTTTTAAAAACGTATTAAAAATGGAAAAACACAAATTTCAAATGGATTAATAATAGAAATTCTTTATTTATATAGCGCACACAGATTCTGCAGGGCTGCACAGAGCTTGCCAAATCAGTCCCTGTCCCCAACGGGGCTCACAATCTAATCATCCTACCAGTATGTTTTGGAATGTGGGAGGAAACCGGAGGACCCGGAGGAAACGCACGCAATCATGGAGAGAAAAACTATTAATAGTGGAACACACAGGTCAATCGGCTGAATGATTACTGGGAGGGGTTGTGGGGATCCAGTGGTCTTGGAAAGTTTGTCTGCAGGCAGTATGTTATAGAACAGGGGGAGCTGAGCAGATTGTACACAGTGTCCTGTCTGAAGGCAGCATGTTATAGAGCAGGGGGAGCTGAGCAGATTGATATATAGATCTGTTGGAGATGATTCAGTATTACTGATGTTTCTTGACATAGGATTACTGATGCAGAGGTGTCACTCAGTAAGTAGGATTGCCTGCTGGACTCATAAGGATAGACAAAGCACTGATACATAAAATACAAATTACATCGGATCCTTATCCACAAAATTAGATATCAGCTGCTCCATAACGCTGTTATAATGCTGCCTGCAGATAAGACATGTTCAATACAGTAGGTTAAATAGTTTTACCTTTCTTTGATATTGGGTATTTTTCCATTCCATGCATAATGATTGTTGTTGAATGGGGCACCATAGAGATTTATAAATGTATCCTATCCTTAGCCATACACCAGCCCTCCCCTGCAGCTGCACTCTTATGATGGGGTGAAGTCTGTTGTATTAAAATGACTTTAGTGCATTGAAACCTCTGTGTTTGTAAAACCATCAGCTGCAGAGAGGAGTAGGGCAGTATATATACTGAAACTTCATTATTGTCACTTCACATTAAGCCTCAGCTGTACACATATTACAGTTCTGTCTATATGGAATTTTACAGACTGACTTCCCTCTATCCGGAGCTGACAGTGATTTAAAATGATTCTTACAAGAATCAGCCAGTGGCACAGAACTGTACATCCTGCTCTACGGCGATCCAGGCTGCAGACACTCCTTGTAGCATGGTAAGCAGAAATGTCTTACTGCATAATTAGAGGTGGACATAGCAGTGAAGATCCCCATTCAGTGAACCACATCTTCTTTTCTACTAGCATCTTTCAGGTTTTAAAACAGCTTTTAATGTTACTGTGTGTTGGGCTCACATTATGTCACATGTACTAAACTCGTCTCATAGTTAGACTTAATAGACGATCTAAGGCAAAAATCCGCTGGTCTTCTTTTTTTTCCAAATCCTAATTAGCATGGCCGGATTAAGGTAGGTGGAGGCCCCTGGGCGCAAAATCTGGTGGGGCCCCCACTGAATGTAGCTCAGACATTTAAATTATTCTAAATTATCATTAATATTTTAACCTTTCTTCTACTTAGTAACCTTTCTTCTAGTTAGTGATTTGTATCTAGGGCTCCAACAGCCCTTCTACAATTGTAAGGTGATTGCCAAATTTATAAATCTTTGTTTCCAGTGCTGGGATATGTAACACAGAGAATGACACATACACGGTCATAAGCTGGACTCCAAACACTCACTTTATTTCAAGCCAGCAGTCGTGTATATAGAAGCAGAAAATGCTTTGCAGAGGGCATGAAAGGTGACAAAATACTGAAATGCTATAGGTTAGCTTGAATATACCAGAACCTCACCTTTAAGCCATTTTCCCAAATGAACTTCATGTATAGTTCCTACTGGAAAAAGACTAGACTTGATAGGAACAGAATGTTTTCACTAAATGTCCTTGTGAAGGCTCTGCATAAGTCAGTACATGGCCTTCAAGCAGAGGAGCTGCGGAAAAAGACAAGGAAAACAGTAGCAGGGACAAAGTATTTTCTAAACAGTTTACACAAAATGGTGTTTGTATAATGAGATAACTGACAGTGAACAAGATGGCGACTTGGAGAGAAATATGATATCTCTCACACATGTTAGCCTAGCTGCTGGCCTAGCTGGCACAGTAGCACCGACTAATAACCCTTGTTACAACGCCAGAACCACAGGCCACTAGTTACCTGAGAGTTCTCTCTCCTCCTGTCACAGATCGGGTTGAGTGATCTGTGATGAAGTTAACCTAACACTGACTGACTAGGACTTGGCCGGCAGCCAATTCAGCCAACCAGTTTTAGGTACTAAGGAGGGTGGGAGTTCAGGAGTCACTATGCATGCAGCGCAGCTCCTGAAAAAAATCATGCTGCATGTAGAATGCGATTGAGTGCGGCTAGGCAGGCATGCTTGCAGTAAAAGAGTCATTGAGCCACTGTCACAGCTTGGAGGCAGAAGCACTCGTAGCACAGTGCATTGCATTGCTCCGAGAGACATTATGAGCTGACTGACAGACATTGCTTGTGGGGGCTCCTTTTGAGTAAAGTGGTGGAGGCCCTGGGGCGCATGCCCCTAGTGCCCTCCCTATAATTCTCTCCTGCTTATTAGAGACGTTTTAGGCACAAATCTAATTACAACTGGCCCATACTTACCTCCATACTTGTGCCTAAAAAGTTGCAAAAAATGTGCAAAATCTCACCACCAAAAACACAAACAGACACAAGTTCTTGTGTATCTCAGACGCTCGAGCAGTATTTTCCACTGTCAAAGGTATGTGAGTGGAACTAAAAAGCCAATGACAAATAGGCTGCAAATAATGGACCATGCACCTTTTGTTCGTGGCCCAAAAGCACAACATGTTTATTTATCATACTCCGGCGCACGAGCCGGGCTGCGCAGAATACATCTCAATGCAAGGTCATACTTAGCGTACAAATATGGGCAGCATGCAAACTTATACTTAGGAGTGTGCAGGGGTGGTACAGGAACGCCCCAAGCTGGCCCACTCCCCAGCCGGCTGCATTCCCTTTACACCCCTCAGCTTCATTCCTGCCAAAGACAACTAATGATGTTGGCTTCAAAGGCCGTCTGCAACCTCCTCAAGTGTCATAATCTGCTGCCAGCATGTTTAGAGAAGCAAACTTTGATTTCAAATAAACCTTTAATAACTCTGCCCATTTTGCTGTTTCTTTTTGAAATTCTCATTTTAATCTGTATGCTAATATGGCAGTTGGTGTACCAAGGTTGGTGTACCAATGGCAGAAGCACTGCCATTCCCTCTCCATCAGATGAGCAGGAGATTTCTCTTGTGATTAGCATGGGGCTTTATTGGAAGAAAAAGGAAGTGATTTGAGAGGGGGAGCTCTGGGTGCTGAGTACATATTCTTGGTGCACAAACTGCCTCATTAGCACATGGATTAAACTGGAAATATCTTGGAAATATATGTTCTCATTCTGTTCAAAATAACACATTCTGTAATTCACTTTTGTTAACAAAAATGCAGCATTTCAAAGATATAAGTCCAACCTGTCCTTATCATTCCTAGGGGAAGAGGAAGGCAGGTGCATATTTGTGAGATGTAGCAGAGCTCTCAGTGTAACAGTGTAAAAGTCTGTCAGCCTCTGTGTAATAGGCATCATGCGTCTCTAATCTGTCTCATCTCTCTCTGTCAGTGTGTTAGTACAATGTAAGAAGCCAGAAGAAAGTGCATATACACCTTTTACCCTGATAATGTAACTAAATTGTCACCCCACAGAACTAGATGGATAATACAGTAAGGTGTCTGCTTAGAGAGGCCCTACCCACACCCTGAAATCTTACACTGAGCAGCCAGAAGAGTGATAGGAGCTAATACAGCAATAAAACTGCATAAAATTGTAACGTAAAGGCTTAAAATGATCTTTATTGTGTTACCATTACAAGGGGATTGAAATGTGAGAATTGTCTTTCATGGGAAAACCCCTTTAACTAACTGATATCCAGGGATATCTAGTCGGGGGGCATGGATTTATGTCATGTGACTAAGGTGACATCATCTCAGGTCATTTAGCCTCCTAACATTACCAAACTGTACACAATGCACTTAAATGAGCACATGAAATCACAACATGCCTGCTTGGAGTCCACAGAGGCTGCTGTGATTTCATGTGCTCAGATATATGCATGGTGTACAGTTTGCTACAGTTTTCAGGAGGCTAAAGTACCTGAAATGATGTCACCCTGGTAACATGACATTAAAGCTGCATGCTGAAAAAGTATGGAGATGAGATGCTAGATTTAGTTATGTATGGGGGATTGCCTGTATGTACCATGTGCATGTAGACTTATACTGTACCGGTGGAGTCCAAGATAGAACCTGTGCTTGCTGGAAGATCCTCTATAACTTTGGTGGACCAATCCGACACTGGGTGGAGAGGTAAGCCGACGGCGCCCTGTTTTACTATTACATCCACTTCCGGGGTCTGTGGAAAAGAACCTGAGATAAGGGACTAACCTCCTTAAAAAGATGCCAGACTTCTGAACATTCATGAAGAGCAATGCATCTATCTCATATATTGAAAAGAAACCACATAGACTCATATAAAAAAGGAGCTCATATCCACATTTCCTGTAGACCTCACTTCGGGGTCATGTTTAGGGTTTTCACATAAATGTTTTACCTATTTCAGACACCAAATTTCCAAGTAAATATTTCCAAGCATAGGTGTAACTTGAAGCTGCTTGGCCTCATTGCAAAATCAGTACCAATCCCACAACTATAATGTATGATTTATAGCACTGGTCCCCTTCAAATGAGGAAGAGATATTTTATGGCCCCCAAGGTCTGGTTGCTACAAATTTCTCTGCACCCCTCCAGTTATTCCCTGGATTCCCTCCACGTGGCCCCTACATTCAGGTCTACCACAATGAGCAGGCAGAAAGCACAGTTGCTTCACGTGAGCCACACGTCGCTTGTGGTTATTCTTGGCCTGGATTAGTGAAGGAAGCCTTACATCGCTATGTTTAGTGTATATGATTTAATACATGTTCAATAGTAGTATTTAGGTTACGCAGACCTTTTAACCCTTGATTTTCTGCATGGGCTGTCATTCACATACAAGTTCTAACAGCGTGCGGATCCCCTTATTATGTCTAACCTCATTCGCCTGCACAATGAATGATTTTTGTGTGGGAACAAGATGCCATTCAGTATTCTGTGCATACTTCTATCTCTTTCACAATCTCGGCCACTTTCTCACTTCCATGCCAGCGACCCAGCCCAGGACTTATTTCCAGCCCTTCGCTTCCTCCTATGTCATGGCAAAAGTATGTGGATCTCTAAGAGGTGGTTCGGAGTTTTAGTTCTGCCGGGAGCTGGGAAGGCTATGTTAGGACAGACCCACATTTAGGATATAGGAGGGGGAAGCGAAACTGAGCCTCTTTCTGGTTCACATGAGTGATTCATATTCCAAATCCCTTCTTCCGGAATGGCCACATTTCTGTTTTTCCACGGATAACCGATAATAACTGATAGAAAAATGTTTTGTAATGCTAGCTGTGAAGCTGACCACGCTTATACCTATGGGTATGAATCAGGAAAATATATATGCTAAAGACTTTCTTTATACAACCGCTGTGACTTGTACATAAACATCAATAGGCTTTCGGCTAGAGCTTCAATTAGTACTGCACGCATATGTAGCAGAGCTGAAACTGTTATTTAACTCTTTGAAGCTGTGTTGTTTGCCCACTGCGGGATCTCAGCAAAGATGCATCTTGAGGGTGTGCAAAGGGTCAAACAGATTGTCTCAGGGGGCACACACAAAGTCTCTCTCCAGCATATGAGAACCATACAGTACATAATAATAAGGGGGCTTTAGTTTTTGCATTAGGACTTTAAAAGGGTTATCGGGTAATAATTTAAAACCCAACAGGGGGATAGGTCAGGTGAAAGCAGATAAAATAAAGTGTACCTACCCTGGTTCCGGGTTTCAGCGTCACTTTTGCTGTAGACGATCACAGATACACTGCTTCCAATCCAGGAAGCCACTGTGCCACTGTTAGGCCACAGCAAGTGGCCGGGACTGTTAGTGAACTGGTGGCCGAGGCGCTGCCAGGACCAGGAAATGGAACAGGCTGAATCCTTGCTATTTATTCTTATGTTTGCCCAGCCCTTCATGGGGTTTTGCAGATTTCATGGAAACCCCCCTTATATTTATACTTCTGGGCATCAGGAAGTCACTACCGCTATATTTATTTTCTAAAACTACAGAAAACACTTTGGAGGTGATTTATTGGTACGTTTTCTGGTTTCTTCTTTTTGAAACATTTTAAATCTAAATAGAATTTCACATCAATTTAAAAGCAGATAGGACACTAAGTACAAACTGTTGAGCTCACCATGCTCTAAAACATTCTGTCTGCAGATGGGACACTATATACACTCTGCTCAACTACTCCTGCTCTGTAACATCCTGTCTGCAGAGAAGACACTATAGTATTTGGTCCCCCTGCTTCTCCCGCTCTATAATATGCTGCTCGCAGACAGCACACATGTACAATCTGCTCAGCTACTCCTGCTCTATAACATTCTGCCTGCACACAAAACATTTTTTACAATTTGCTCAGCTCCTGTTGATTTACAACAAGCTGCTTGAAGATAAGACACTATGGTGCACCTTTAACATAGGGCGTGCAATAGACTTTGCAGGTTAAATCCGGCGCACGGTCCGACTGACCTCCAGAACACCCCCTAATTTGTGTCGCAAGAAGGCTAGCGCAGCTGCGCCACAAAATGGTTGCGTGCAACACAATAGTGGCGCGGACACTTCTTAAATACTTGTGCAAGCAGTTTTAGGACAGTATGTTCAATGTGTACAGCTTCAATGTACAATCCACAAGCTACTACTCTATAAAACACAGCCTGCATATGTGCCCCTATGTGCAATCTGCTCAGCTCCCCCTGCTCTATAACATGCTACCCTCAGACTGGACATTATGTACAATCTGCTCAGCCCTCCCTACACTATAACATGCCGCTGCAGAATGTACTGATCACCTTACTTTATATTAATGACGTTCTATACAGAGGAAGAGGAAGAAATGGAGCAATAGAGTCATGCAGGGGGGATCAGCTGCTGGACAGCAAAAGGCCGTCATGTTATTCTAACACTTGTTTCTGTTTTCTGTATTCGCCTTATAAACAGATTAGCGTTTTATATCATTATTTTAAGTAAACTATGCAAATTCATTGTCTTATTCTGTACCAATATGGAACCTCAAGTCAACCTTTTGTCAAACATTTTTGCTGATTTGAGGACATGTCCTGTGGGGGCTGGCCACAGAGGTGACAGTATTAATAGTATCTATACTGCATTCTGTGATAATGCTGAAAATTCTTTTGGAAACCCTGTACTATTTTTGGGTGATTGTGTATTACATTGATGGTATTTCTGAGTAGAACAGCAAGTTACACGCTGTTTATGCAAAGGGAACAAATGTAGCACATTGCATAAAGGAGACAAAACAATCTGAGCCTGTTCAGGGAATGTAAACAGTGTTCCTGGGCAGCCTGGCACCTGGGTAACCTTCAGTGCCATCTTTGACATTGTAGCTGCCACCCACACACTGCATATGTACATTCTGATCTTTGGATCCCAGGCTGTCATTCATTATTATTACCAATGTGAGAGACTGCGATGTGGGAGTAAATCACTGCAGGACTTTCTGTATACACAATGAAGACAAGTCTCATTTCTCAATATTTGCTTCAACAAAGGAGGATGAATAGATACAGCACATGAATCTTTAAAATTCTACTTATTGGGGCACATTTACTTACCCTGTCCGACGGAGTTCACCAAAAGCGCATTGCCGCGATTCACTAAGATAGTGTGCCCAATATCCTGCATGTGTCGCTTACATGCTCAGGTCCGACGGGTTCACTTTCGTCTTCCTGGTGCATGTAAGTGCATTGTCTTGCGATACAAGTAGAGAGTTAAATCCTGCGCTCAGTCCGAATCAGTCGGATCGTCTGACACCACGCCCCCCAATTTGTGTTGCATGAAAGCCAGTGCAGATGCGCCAGAAAACGATCGTGCGTGACACAATGCCAGCGCAGACACCGTTAAATACCTGTCCAAGCCATGCAATCCCGAAAATGGCAAAAAGGCAGACGAAAGTGCAGCGCACAAAAGGGTTAATGAACATTAAGAGACATTTCTGACTGTATCTCTATCTCTCAGAGAAGTCAGTAATATAGTATGGATTGTTTTGCAGAAAAAACAGACTTGTTTACCAGACAAGTGAACAGCTTGAGCTTTAGAATGACAGGTAGTGTCTGGAAACTTGTTTACACTTTACAACCCTGCTGCCATAGAATATTATGGGGACTAAATGTAAGGCTATATTCACCGATGTGTGCCCGCACATGGCAGCCACATGTCAGCGCCGGGGAGAGGAGGCGAGCGCTGCTCACTCCCGCCCCTCTCCATAGTGATATATGGCACACGGCGCCATATTCCGGGGAAAGAAAAGGACATGTCCTATATTTCTCCCGGCTACGGAACGGTATGGTGCCGCATATACGGTGCCGTGTGCCCATTGCCATCTATGGGATATATATGTCCCCCATACGGAAGTGTGAATGTAGCCTAAGTCTGTGGGAAACGCTTTGTCATTGTTTTTGTGCTGAAATTTAGAAGGTATGTAAGGAGAACCCTCCCAGGCCTTAGTGTCCTGCAAGTAGGGAACAGAGCTTGGAGGAGATGACTACCAGTCTACCTAAACGAAGAAGAAGAAACTTAGATGGGATACTCTGCTATAGACACTGAGCTCCTAGTCTTGAACCAGGGTACCAGACTTCTGAGAAAGAGATGGACATCTAGCCCAGACTATTACTCAGCATAGAACCCTTCTTCTGCCAGGGAGGAGATCGGAGAGGTCAGCCCTATGATTTGCTTGTATTGTTTTGCACCAGAATTTCTTTAGTAAAGAAGGAAACTGTTCACTGCAGACCCTGACTATCTGGACTTATTTCCCATTGGGGTGCCAAACTCCTTACCATCCCTTCTGGAGAGCAACAACACGTGATAACAACCTAGACGCTGCCTGGTGGACTGGACATAGTTTTGGGGGCACCCCTAAGCCGGGAATTGCATTACACAAGTTGTTGGAAGAAAGCTGAGTTAAGTGAAGGAAACTCATAGATGGAGAACATATACAACCCATAGAGATGTTCCCAGTGCAGTTGATTTCATTTGGCTGACAAGTCACGTGTTGATTTTGGATTTCAATTGTATGACCTAGAATGAAAAATATATCAACTTAATTATAGTGATTTTCTTTTACATTGTATTCAAATGTTCTGAATTCCAGAAAGAGTGACTGAGAGCTGAGCTGCAAAACCCCAGCTGGGCCACTGCAAAATTGAGGGAGCCTTCTGCTTCTGTCTCTGTACACCACAAGGTTGGGAGACAAGATCTGACATTTTGCAGGGCAAGATGTCAAATTCCCACTTATCTGATATTAAATTTTTGGAAAATCCTCTATATTGGTGGCAATGGCCAGATAAGCATATACTCCCCGGTGGATTAGTAATCTAAATTTAATCCACTTAAATTACAATTACAGTAACACAACTACTGGAAAATGGCTTTGATATGTATTGGCGTCCTAAAGACCCCAATACAGTTTACAGTTGTAGATCATTTTCAATGCTATTCAAAGTGGAGCTCTTCAGGATGATCCTCAAACCTAACTTTACTTTGAGCTGCAAAAGTACCAAATCCACCCCTCCATGCAAAAACATCTTGGTAATGGGCAGCTAATCCTAGCTTCATTAGACTAGGAATGACAGCAGCTTGAACTAATGATGAGACAATGGGTGTGTTTCAGACATAACAAAGAAAAAAGTGCACAATCCAGCATCTTGCGAAGACGCTATGACCTTTATTGTTCAGAAACTTCCATATCCAGCGTGCAAGTCCATAAAAACCAATGTGTTTCCGGTTGGAAAAACCCACCCTTGAACATGATGTTTCAGACTTACCCTACCCCTTAGGTAGGCACTGTAAGTTCACTGTGGTCACAGATCACAACTCTACAAGTAGAATAGAATGAAGGATTAGCCCTCGCCAATAGGTACTAGTTTATTTTTCAAAATTCCGACTGAAGTTGAAGATTCAGCTTTTTATTATTTGATTATTTCATGAGACCAAATCAAAAACAAAAGTTTTCGCAAGACATCTAATCATTTACAACTTCGACCTCTTCTTAGATGGTTTTATGTGTTAATGTTTTCTCCCCCAGAAGCTCTTAACAGCCTTAAGTGCAGTGTTATGAATCTATAAACCCCGGATGGCCCTGAATATAAAACAGTTTACTTTAGATTCAGTTGAAGTAGGTTTTACAAGATACATTTCACTTTTTTTTTTAAATTTCACACCACACTTGAGTATCTCTCTGCCTTGTGAATGTGTATCTTTATTACCGTTTACAATAAGCCAACAAAGTGACATCACTAACCAGCCTTGGCTTTGGATGATCCCGATGAAAGGTTACAATAATGGAACATAGGACGTTGTCACATGACACATTAACTCTGCTTTCCTCATTTCACCTTATTTAATACTTAACTTTCCCGGTGAATTGTCTGAGCTCAGCATTCCCGACAAAATGTCCTGATCAAATGGCTGGAGTTTTGTGTCTTGTGATCTTCAAAGTAAAATCGGGATTCTTACACAACATAACACATGGGCCCCGTTTCCTCATCGGAAAACACTTGCTTAAGCTGAAATGTAATATGACATTACACCATAGGAAGCCATCCAGGATGCTTGTACTCAGAATAATATTCTGTTATGGTTAACTCAAATATACAGTGTAAATCGAAAGTAGTTAGTCACCCTAACTATGGAACTGCCTATTGGGCATATGTTCCTATCTTTGCTCATTCTGGATAAACATACAGGCTCAAAGTGGCCAATAGACAAGTAGCTGATTCGCCAAGCATGCCCTGTGTCAGGGTGGGCTCAAATAGAGTTAGTTCTGCCAGTGCATAGAACTTGTTGCTGACCTAGGTGCAGAAATAGGGCCTAATGAAGAGGGGAAGGGGAAGAGGCTACTCACCCCTCAGCCGCACGGCTAGAACACATGGAGGTGAGATACCATATGCTTACCGCACTGTGTCCTTGCATAATACACATCTATGACGGACATGAGCTTGCTGACGTCTTTGGGATTAGCTCATGGCCACCTCTCGTGGACATGTGAATATGGCCTAATGTCCAAGTTCAATATTTAACACAATTACTTCCCATTGCCAATTATCTTGCTGCATCTTTTTTTTTTAGCAATGTCTCCAATTGGTCAGAGGCAAGGGCTAGATTTCAGGCTACAAAAAGGAAAAATGTGTGTTGTTAGTGCAGTTTTAGGAATCTGTGAAAGTGGTCGGGTATCTTTGCATGTAGTTCTACATCAGCCACTCTTTTTGAGTGGACTGTAGGCCCATCCTTCTGTCTGTATCTTTGAAGGAACAATCCAGTCATCGCTAAATTATTGAACAATGCATGGTGCATGGCCTTAAGGAAGGAGCAGGACCCGTTTTCATTGTATTCCTAGAGCATAAAGTCATTCTTGCTCCATGCTTCCTTCAGGCCCTGCACAAGGTGTAAGTCAATGAATCAGCTTTGACTGGAGTCTTCCTTTAAACCCCATAGAATTCGTTGGGATATAAATTCAGGTAAGCTTGTATAATGTAACAGTTATGGAGGTGGCATTTAGTCACAGAGTCTTCCAGGCTTCAAAGAAATGCAATCCTGCTCTGACCATTTTCTTTCTCTGTGTAATATTATAAACTGAATTTATTGTAGTACATGATCCATAGACCCATTGCACTACAGAGAAAGAAAGATCTATGTGATTTAGTCCAGTTATCTGATCCATGTGTTCAACTACATATGTGAGGTGAGGTGGAAAATTGTCTACAACACGACATATAGAAGTTTCCCAAATCAGGACAGTAGCTGTTCTGCATACAGTTGAGGTTCCTCACTTAAAATACACTCACTACTTCCATAAATGGCCACCTACAAGACTACTTGTACAGTACTCTAAAATCTAGAAATCACTTGGACTTGAGTTGTCTGGTTTGGTTCCTTTATAGAACATTCCTTAGTGAATACTATATTAGAGTATTTAACCCTACTCCAACTTATTCTAAAACCCTGGTTGAAGCAATAAGGAACTGCGAGTAAATGAGCACCTTCCTCATTCATGACCATGGTATACCATAACATTAGGGAATTTATACGAGCCATAGAAGATATAGTAATAGAACCAGCACTGAGGAGAATGAAAATGAACTGTCCATTGTTCTTCACAGACAAGGATCCTCTTGTTTTAAAGCTACAGCCGCTGTCTTTGAAGTTAATTGTTTGATCAAGGTGATGACTGGGTAAAATAAATTAAAATGGGAAGAAGAAATTCTAAAATAAAGCTGATTTAAGTATCTTACCTAATTATAACAATTTTAATTAGATCAAAATCCGTTCTATAGAAATTTTTTTTATCCAAGTAAAATGTTTAAAAATAAAAGTGGAGATCAACAATTCTAGTGGAAATAATATTCCAATCACTGCAGGTATCTTTCATGTACCAATGGAGGAAATATTAAAAAAGAATTACATCTATTCCCAGCTTTAATATTACTACAAGAAATGTGGGGATAACACGGACCACCTGGGTTATTAACGTATTTAGCATTGGGTCAACCATGGAGTGAAGTCTAAGAAATAAAGAGTTTTTCACAGTTAACCACCTGGTAGATGTGTGGACTTTTCTATAGGAAATCCCCAAAATACTACTACAAAAATAATCTAAATTAGCAACGACAAAGAAGGTGGAATTTGTGTGCAGAGAGTTGCAGAGAAAGCAGAAGAATGAGAGGATGGTCCTTATTACGGGGCATATTGGGACAAATTTACTTACCTGGTCCTGTCGCGATCCCTGATTCGGACGGTCCGATGAAGATGAAGTCCGGGGCGATTCACTTAGCTCGTGCGCCCGTGTTCCTGCATCCGTTGCTTCCCCACTGAGGTCCGCCGGAGTTCACCTTCCTTTTCCCAGTGTTTGTAAGTGCGTGTCTTGCGTCACAATTCGAAATGTTAAATCCTGCGCGTAGTCCGAATCCGTCGGGTTGATCGCATGCACCAAAATCCCCTGTTAAATGCGCCGCAAAACGGAAATCATCGGGAAACCAGACGAAAATGCAGCGTGCGGACCCTTAGTAAATAAGCCCCATTGTTTCGGAATTCAAAGTGACCAAATTCATTGGCCCACATTTATCAAAATGAGTGCAAACTACACAATGTGCACTTTGTCTCCCTAATGCACAGGGTGCACCAGATTATTGAATACTGGTGCATGGTCTTCATTAATCTGAACGCCCACCTGAATCTCCACCTGAACGCCCCTTTAGGTGCAGAATTTTGTGGAATGGTGGACACCGTGTAGCTGCAACACAAAACTGGCGCAGACACTTTATAAATACATAAACAAGCAGTTTGCACTTTCTTTTCAGTGCAAAGTCAGACAAAAAACTGGTGCAGACACTTTAATGAATGTGGGCCAGTGTGTGTGTGCACAGCAGCAGTTACAAGAAGAACCCTGGGCAGTACACCACCATTAGCAGTGCCCTGGTTAATTAGAGGCCAGTGATATCAAGTTCATCTGTTGCTTGGTCTGTGTTCCCATTCAAGCCAATGCCAAACACATCCACTCTACTTAGTGCAGCGGTGAACTTTCTAAAAATGAAATTCAAATTCAAAATCTTTCTATTATTATTTATGTATAGAGCACCATTAATTCCATGATGCTGTACAATCAATAATGGATTAACATTAAAAAAAAGAAAATAATACTATACAAATATAAGACTACAGTGATCAGGAGACAAGTGGAAGGAGGACCCTGCCCGTGAGGGCTCAGAATCTATTTGGGGGGGGGGGGTAGATGGAGACACTATGGAGACACTGTGGGGCACATTTACTTACCTGTTCCGTCGCGATCCCCGAGGTGCGTTGTACGTCGAGGATTCAAAGCTGCCGCGAATCACTAAGATCATGCGTCCAATTTCCTGCAATTTCCCACTCAGGTCCGCCGGAGTTAACCTTCTTCTTCCGGGTGCACATAAGTGCATGGCATGCGACACAATTTTGAATGTTAAAAACCCAGTTAAATGTGGCACTAAAAGGAAAAAGTTCGGGAAACCCGACGAAACTGCGGTCCGCGGACTGTGCCCCTATGTGTAGTGTGCCTGTGGAGTGCATAGAGTGCATCACATTATTCAAAACTGGCACACAGTCTTCATGAATCTGGCGCTGCCTGTACTGCTCAGGAAGTGTGCACCACTTTTTGGTGCACTTTGTTCATGGTACAGAAATGTTGCGAATGTCAGTAATAAATGTGTTGCAAACTCTGACTAATTAGTCACGCGCTCCTTTAGGTGCACATTTTTTCTGTCTTGTCGGACACAGCCGCGACACAAAACTGGTGCAGGCACTTTATAAATATATGTACAAGCAGGGTCAGAGTTTGCACCCCAAGTCAAAGAATTCAACCACTTTAAGAATTTGAAATTTGAACTATTTTGGAGTAAAACCAAAGAGCTTTCTATTTTGATTTTGGGCTATTGGTAAACTGCCATTCAAAATTATTATGTAATAGTTATGTTTGGCTCTGTATAGCGAAAGACTCTTCTTGTTGGTTTTTTCCATTTTGGGGAATAGATGGGAAAGCCCATGAGGAAGCGGATTCAGTGTGAAAGTAGCCTATAAAGCTAAGACTGAACTACCTATTAGATGTGCATATGATCTAGCACATGGCTCCATGCTTTTATGTGAGACATATAAAAACCCCTTCTCATTTTGGAGAAACTTGTGTTTTCAGTTTGATTCAGTAAGTTCAGCTGCTCGTTTTTTCCTTTGAGTCGTCATCCTTAATCCCTAGAACATGACTTCTCATCAACATACCCCTGTCCTTCTGAAGGTTTTCTAATCACTGACAGACGTGTGTAGCCCCCTCTTTTTCTGCTTTCACAGCAATCCTTTACAAAGGCATCAGGGTCTGCCCTTTGCTACGTTTTCCAGTCTGGAAATTTCAGTCACCTTGAATGACTTGGGAAAGTATCCAAGATCAGAGGTTACTAATGAAAAAAGAAACTGTTTTTATTCTTGTAATACCATGAAGTTAGCTATAGCTATCCCACCTGTATAAAATGTGAGCCACTTAGAGGGATGGTCTGTACCGTATTAGGAATAGGGCAAAAACTTTATACGTTAGTATACATTTGTGAGAAAAAGCAATCACCTGGATTACAGGCGGTCCCCTACTTAGGAACACTCGATTTACATACGACCCCTAGTTACAAACGGACCACTGGATATTGGTAATTTATTGTACTTTAGTCCTAGACTACAATAATCAGCTGTAACAGTTATCACAGGCGTCTGTAATGAAGCTTTAGTGTTAATCCTGATTCTTATGACAACCCAACATTTTTAAAATCCAATTGTCACAGAGACCAAAAAAGTTCTGGCTGGGATTACAATGATAAAATATACAGTTCCGACTTACTTACAAATTCAAATTAAGAACAAACCTACAGACCCTATCTTGTATTTAACCCGGGGACTGACTGTACTAATAAAATGTAGTCTAATTGTTAAGAAAACTGGGGGGAATCATTACAATTTGTCTTTGACTTGGTTGTCTATGTTCAATTCCAGTTTTGTTTTATCTGAATTTATCAAGTGAGTCTATGTATGTTGTTGTATTTTTTTATGTTTTTCTCATAATTTGTTTTTTTTTCCGCAAAATGTTCACTGAGGAGCAATTGGTCTTGATAAATTTGGTAGTGGTTTTTGTCCTATTTCTACGCCAGGGGTTGACTTGGGTGACTTTGCGCCAAAACATGTGCCCAATTGAAAATTTGCACCAAATCGCAAATCATGAATTTTATTCAGTATTGTGAAAATCAGTCGATGCAAATAATCAATTTGGCGTACACAGGGTCTATTTTAAAGTGACTTTGCTCTGGCCTATGTTCATTTGGCGCAATGGAAAGTTGCAAAACAGCATTTGTACCACAACTGAGCCAAAACAACGCCAAACATAGGCAAAAACCCAATGACAAATTCCCCCCAATGAGTAAACACAAAGTTGGGAGAAAAAAAAAGAGTGAACTCTTTGTAACCACCAAGGCCTTAACTCATAATTCCTGAAAGCTGTGATCTCCTAACTCAAATGGTAAGATATTACTTTTTCAACTGCTCTTTTGTTGATTTGCGTTTGTGTGACATATTGGGGCACATTTACTTACAGGGTCACCGGAATTCACTAAAAGTGCATTGTGCGACGATTCACTAAGATCGGGTGCCAGATATCATGAATGTGTCGTTTCCCCGCACTGGTCCGACAGAGTTCACCATCTTTTTTGTGGTGCACCTTTAACATACTGTGCGCAACATGGTCCTCGGTCCGAATCAGTCAGACTGTCCGACGGCACACCCCCTAATTTGTGTTGCATTGAAGCCAGCGCAGCTGCGCCAAAAAAGGGTCACGTGTGACACAATCGCAGCGCAGACACTTGTTAAATTACCCATTCAAGCTGTTTTAGCCATGAAGAATGTGCACAGTCCGACAAAAGTGCAGCGCGACCCTTGTGAAAAGTAAATGTTTCCTTTTGTCTTTTGTATCAAATCTCAACCATAAAACCAGGAATACTGCGCTTTGATAAATCTTTGTTGTGTGCTTTGTTTCCTCCACCTTGGTTCAGAACTGGAATACAATTTTGGTGTTTGATGTCCTTTGTGCTACTTAGTTCCACTCTTCTCTTCTCTCTAAATGGAATATCCAAGTGGTTTCTGCCAAACTTGAGATGTTCCTCAAATTATTATATTTTGGACAATAGTGGCTTAAAGATTTCCCTCATATTGCCAACATTTTGGTTAGGATTTTTCTAATAATGTAGAGTCTTCAGTAGATCATTTAGTTACAAGTGATCTTAAACTAAAGCCAACTGCTAGAGAAAATAGTAACAGTCTTGAATTTCATTTGCATATGTGGTTTGGTTGTTGATTTAACAATATGTATTTTTAAGTATTTCCAGTTTCTGACTCTGAACTCTATTACAAAGTCCTGTGTGGTTTGGGACATGGTTTATACTAATTGAAAGAGGACCTGTCAGGTCAATTTGGAATGTCCCAAGTCTCTGTTTAGCTTTTATATTTTTCTATTCTGTGCCCGCTTAAAAAAAAATGTTATATATCTTGCATTATAAACAGTATAATCTTACCTGAGTCTGAAACTTTTGGCACCCTGGTTTCACTGTACATGTGCTGTGGGTAAGGCACAGGGAGTACCGGAGATGGGTCTGCTGTGCCTTTTCATACCCATATCTAGGTAAGTAACAGGGCATGGTTTAGTGTCCCAAATTACCCCGACTCTTTCTATTTTCTCTTTAATTAGGCTTTTGTATGTCTTTATTTAATGGACTGAGAAACCATTCCTGTTCGCGTATACAAGACCTTACTAAGATACCAATTAGACACCATTAGTCTTCTGTGTAGAAAGTAACATAATTTCAAAGAGTTCACATACTTTTCTCTTGCAACACTTTATACTATTTATATAATGGGGTAATGGTTATCATTTTTTTATCCAGATTATATCCAATAATGGATTGTAGGATCTTCAAAGGGTTATTCAATGTATAAATAAGTTTATTTAAAGAAATATTATATCTCCCACAATGATCCAGTGTAAAATACTTGGCATGTGACGTCTGCAGCCAATGGTCATATGCCACACTGCTGGCATCATTACAGAGTGGCGATACCAGTACAGTGTGGCATCTTATCACTGCACCTATTGATTGCAGCAGTCACATGATGGCCATTTGTAAACAAAACTTGGCAGGACCAAAGAGTCTTATCATTAAAATATTATTTTTTCTGCTTTATAACATTAGAAGTTGGTTAAACAATATTTTAATAGTTGAATAAGTTAAATAACAAGTTTAAACGCCATAAAGAGTATACTATTTATTCTTACAGAACGTACAAGAACATGAGACATAAAAGGATTTTTTTAGATGTTTATATTACATCATATCATAAACCCTTAAATGGAACCTACCACCACGTATCTACCTACAAAGGTAGATCGGGTGGTAGGTGGATCAATGGGCCTTTTAAAAGTTAATCCTCACGTTAATCCTTTTTTGATAACTTTTATTCTGATAATATGTAAATTTTGTAAAGAGGCTACTGGGGCGTGGAGTAGCCGGAGCTGAGGTTACATGGTGTGGCTAATCCACGCCCCAGTAGCCTCTTTGTTCCTCCTACCCAAAATCTTCAACGTAGCTGCGCACCCTCGTCCAGTGAACCTGCTGTCTGCGCATGCGCAGAACAGCATGCACGTGTCTGTGCAGCTCCGGCAGGTCCATCGCTCCACGTAGCTGAGCGCCAAAGATTGCTGGTAGGAGGAACAAGGAGGCTACTGGGGCATGGAGTAGCCACGCCATGTAACCTCAACTCCGGCTACTCCACGCCCCATTTACATATTAAGAGAATAAAAGTTATTTAAAAAGTGTGGGGACGTGAGGATTAGCCATTAAAAGGGCTATCCTCACATCCTATTGATCCACCTACCACCTGATTTGTGGTGGTAGGTTCCCTTTAACATTCTTTCAGCTTGTAATATTTTTGTCCCATTCTATTTGCCTACCCTATATTTTTATACGCTCTACCCAGACTACTGTAGTGAACTCTATAAATCAATGACAAGAAATTGCAGATAGAAAAGTGATGGGAGGGATTCACTTCAATGGACATTGGAGAGCCGTACAGTTATGTTTTGTTGTTATTGGATTGATTTCTGCCTCTCATGGAACTGTACACTGTAACCGCACACAAGCAGTGACATCAGATAGCATACATGTCACTTTCCAACAGCTGTTGTGGCTGCATCTGTCACAGTGTGGCTATCCTTACGGCACCCATCCATCATATAATATAAACAGAGTGCATGAAAGAAAAGCAAATTCTTTGGCAATATGAAGAAAAAAAACACTGTAGATATAGCGACACATGCGGAATAAGAGCTGCTCTGGTAAGATAACAAAGCGTGCCATACGTTTTTATTTTATTTGTATAAGCCTTCATAATGTGTATAAACACATATATAAATAAATATATACAGTGGATACGGAAAGTATTCAAACCCCTTTAAACTTTTCACTCTTTCTTTGAATACAGTCAATTGGTAAGATCAAAAAAAGGTCTTTTTTTGCTCATTAATGTACACTCTGCATCTTGACAGAAAAGAAACAGAAATGTAGATATGTTTGCTAATTTATTAAACAAGAAAAACTGTATTCAGCCCCTTTGCTCAGTATTGAGTAGAAGCAGCTTTGGAGTTAGTACAGCCAGGAGTCTTCTTGTGAATGATGCAACAAGTTTTTCACACCTGGATTTGGGGATCCTCTGCCTCTTCCTTGCAGATTCTCTCCAGTTGGGCTTTTCCAGTCAATAATGGTCACAAGTTGTTCTGAAGCCGCTGCTTTGTTATTTTAGCTGTGTGCTTAGGGTCATTGTCTTGTTGGAAGGTGAATCTTTAGCACAGTATGGTGTCCAGAGCACTCTGGAAGAGGTTTTAATCCAGGATATCTCTGTACTTGGCCGCATCACCTTCAATTACAACCAGTGGTCCTGTCCCTGCCCCCATAGCATGATGCTGCCCCCACCATGTGTCACTGTTGGGATTGTATTTGGCAGTCCCTGGTTTTCCCCACACATACCACTTAGAATTAACACCAGAAAGTTCAATCTTCGTCTCATCAGACCAGAAAATCTTATTTCTCATAGTCTGGGCTTCAATGTGTTTTTTCACTTACTGTATGTGGCTTTCATATGTCTTGCTCTGAGAAGAGGCTTCAGTCAGCACACTCTGCCATAAACCCCTGACTGGTGGAGGACTGCAGTGATAGTTGACTCCACAGTTGGATCTCCATCTCCCTACTGCATCTCTGGAGCTCAGACACAATGATTTGGGGGTTCTTTTTACCTCTCTCCACCAAGGCTCTTCTCCCACTATTGCTTAGTTTGGCCAGACAGCTAGGTCGAGGAAGAGTTTTGTTCATCCCAACTTTCTTCCATTAAAAGATTATGGAGGCCACTGTGCTCTTAGAAATCTTGAAATTCTTTTGTAACCTTAGCCAGATCTATGCATTGCCACAATTCTGTCTCTGAGCTTCTTGGGCAGTTCCTTAGACTTCTTGATTCTCATGTGCTCTGACATGCAATATAAGCTGTGAGGTCTTTTATAGACAGCTGTGTGCCTTTCCTAATAAAGTCCCATCAGTTTAATTAAACACAGCTGGACTCCGATGAAAGAGTAAAACCATCTCAAGGAGGATCAGAAGGAAATGGACATTTCTACAAGATAGGGTGCATTAGATGAGTGTACATTAAAGTGCAAAAGAAAAGACCTTTTTTAGATCTTACCAATTGCCTTACCAATGTTTTTTTTTTTCTTTAAATTATGTTTACAGGTCCTGTGAACACCTGTTTATTTCCATCATTGCACATATACCTAAAGTAATTGCAATCGTGTCACAAAATATGGGGAAATGAAAGAAAGTAACACACGTCCTTAAAGTCAGACTACACACAGGTTTGGTTGTAGTCTGTAACTATGGAAACATGTGGCTCTACATAGAAACTGTTGACACAAAACATGTATTTGCAGTATTTGTTATTTTTGGATGAATTAGAGTAACAAAATTGGAGGTAAAGGTGGACTTTCCCTGGACTATAACATTCAATAGTCACACAGCTTTGGTAGGAACACAGAGCGGAGCTTTCTGCAAAAACCTCACAGTCTGGCAGCAGTTTATCGGCTCTGCATCTTATTAGCCAGCCACGCGCAGGAAACAACTGGACGATTGTTTTTATACTCCACTTCCGCCTCCCACTCTCTACTCAGCCGATGCCCAGTGCCATGCTTTGTATAACTATTTTACTAACATCGTACTGTATTGTGGCTTAGAACTGCTGAAGTCTTAAAGGGCAATTGGCAGCAAATTGAACAGAAAGTAGCATCTCACAACGAAATGTGTTTCTTCCAGTAATGTAGCAGGTTAATAAGAGCATGGCCAGTGTGTGTTACCAATTATCTCTTTTATATACAGTAGATGGTTATTCAGTTCTTCTTTTGCATGTGTCTAGGAGGGAAGGCATTGTTTACATTTCAGATGCAAAATTATTATCAAACTGAACCTACAGAAGGATGAAAATTCACTGTATGGCTGCTTTCTGTCTGGAGAAGAGGAGATGCACTCCTCTCCCCTCCTCTCTCCATAGAAAGCCATGCTCTATCTTTATTCCAGTGACAGCACAGTACGGTGACAGTACGCATGTGTGCTCACCATACCGTGCCGTGCACAATGCACTCCTATGGTGGCCGTGCACAAGCGGCCGTTCGTACAGCTAGCAGACAGCCACCATATATGTGTGTGTGTGAGAAACGGGCCTTAATTGTGAAGTCAACAAAAAGCTAGTTATTCTGCAAGTTAATTTCCAATACAACAAACTCAAAACTAGGTTTATTTGCCAGGCCAGAGTATCCTCAGAAAGAGATACCAATGAGTAGCCACCTGTTCTGGTGATCTTTTCTCCCATTAGTGCAGAATAGAGTCCCGGATAGCTGGATGTCGTAGCTGTGTGTCAGAAGCCAGACTTATAACTAGTAGCTGATGGTGGGGTCGGTTTCATTTTATGAAAGGGTTAACACAACAATTAAACACTATAAACTGTTAGCAATCGAGTAGACCTAAGGGGTTAAGCAGAGTTATCAACGATTCTGGTCACTGCACAAGATGGTGCACAAATCGGTTACATGGGCGATGGTGATTAAGTTTAGTTTCAAGATAACAGAGCACCAGACTGAATTTTTACCACCGGGGATGGAAAGCCTGGCTGCACCTTTTTTTGTGATGTATTGGATGAGTGCTCCTCCCCATTACCAATACATGTCCTGGCAGGGAAAGGGACAAGAAAGATGCTGCCAGATATCTATAGTATACTATAGACTAATCTAACTGAGAACATAAGGATTTTGTATTTCACTTTTCTTGTTTTCCTCAACATGTGCCATTAAGAAAAAGTTGGGGGGGGGGACCTATAAACAGTAGATTGTAAAAGTCTGCAGATTTAGCCAACATTCATCTTATATGTAAAGCCAGTCCAAAACTAAGATTAATAATAATATAATAAGACATTTCAAAGTATAAACAGTCATATGCAACAATAGGAGTAAGCGGTGGCGTAACAACTGCAGTAGCAGCCGTAGTGGCTACTATGGGGCCCAGCCTCTCCTAGTTACAATCCTGGGAGTGAGGGCCCTGCTCACAAGAGCTTACAGTCTATGAGACTGCACAGAACTCTAAGAATAGGTAAAGACACTTAAAGGGCATCTATCACCAGAATCAAGGATTGTAAACCAAGCACAGTGACATACTGGTGTGTGACCCCCTCTGGCAGGATCATCTCTTCTTTAAGCTTCCTTTGCCCTTGGTTTAACGAAAAAAAGGCTTTAAAATTATGAAAATGAGTCTGAGGGTCTCTAGGCTCCATTAACACCTATGGAACCTGGAGTCCCTCAGGCTCATCTGCATAAATAAGTTTTTGTGAAAACTAGAGCATAAAAAGCTAAGTGAAGAACCGATCCTGCCAGAGGAGGCACACACCACTATGTCAGTGTGCTTGATTTACAATGCTTCATCCTGGTGGTAGATGTCCTTTAATAATTGTGCAGTAAATGTATATAGTTTTCCTACCATGGACTATATATGATATATTGGATAATATACAATATGATACATACTGCATATCTTGATAAAAAATTGATTATCCTATGAAGTCTCACTTTCTATCTAGACTGCTCTATCATGAATATATTTATTTCTTTTTTTCCTTTTTAGAAATGTGATCACAAATACCAGAGAAGGGTGAGGATGATGCTTTTCTTTGCCAGTAAACAAAGATCAACATGCTATAGGAATCCTTCGTCTATCTTGGAATTCAGCACATCTCTTGGAAACTTGGAATTTACTGCATTAAAGGGCAAAGTGGGTGGAAAGTCTGTTCCAGCAGATTGTCCAGTTTAATAGTGCTGGGAACAGCTGGTCTTTCAAGTGGTTTAACTTGTTTGTTAGAAAAAGTGAGACATCCCTTTCTCTACAAATACTTAGCATTAGATAGGGTGCGGTCCAAGATTCCCCTCTTAGCTACAATATGATATCACTATGTAGGAACATCCTTGCCACCCTCCAACAATCCTGAAAGTGAAGGCTACATAGCTCCGGTGTGGGGTGAGATGTGTTTCACCCATGTTCATCTATCATCCATAGTTTATTTTTAGCTTAGCCTTAGCAGGGAGAACCACAAGAATAATAACTCTAAGATATTAAATACAAGATAACTTACGTAACAGAAATAATTATGTTCCTGTCACAAGAGGAATGTTACGGTAGTAAACCCCATTTGATATCTGGCTGAGTATGTGTGACTCGGCTGAATTTATTAACAAGCTATTTATAAGCCTGACCTGTGTTAACTTACAGGCGCAGCAGATGAAGATCCACATCCAGACCCCTTCATTTGTGATGAACATGGAGTAATGTGAAAGGTTAGGGCATATAATGGGAACAGGCATGGAGCCTACCTATGTATTTGTATTACTTTTACATACATGTTACATTACTATTATCTATCATTTATTTTTGAATGGGTTTCTTGATAAATCTGTAAGCCATGAGTAGGCAGGAGCAGGGCTGCAACCTGGTACTTTTGTACTCTGTATTTTGCAAGCTGTGGGATCTATGTATGGTCCAGTTTAATATTGCAGGAGAACATGCAGTATACCACAAAGTATCATATTTGCATGACTCTGGTGTTAACAAAACCCCATTATTACACTATGAGGGGGAATTCATTAAGATTGGGGTTTTGAATGCCAGTCTTAAAGATCCGCTCGCTGGTGGTCCATTACTCGTATTCCACAAAGTGGCCTGACTTAGTGGTATGGGCGCAAACTCCGCCCAGTCCCAACTTGTAGACCTGGTCGGAACTACTATAGATTTTTGCTATAGTATCCACTAGTTTTCCAGCAGTGACTACAGTAAATGTGGTGTTCCTGCCCGCCCTCAGTCTCCCCTGCTCCCCGCCAGCTCTCTGCCCCAACATGCCCAAAGTGTCACGCGGGTTGGAAAAGCCTGAAAACTGGGAGGTTAGAGATTCATGTGCTTTCTCTGCCAGAACACTTGTGGAGAAGGCATAATGAATCTCCCCCTATATATTGTGTAACATTTCCAAGTGTAGTATGACATTTACTCACCCTTCTGTGCTCTTTACACTGAACTGTTCTGCAGCTAGGCTGCTCTGACAAACTGCTGTTGCATTCAATGAGAAGCCTACTGCAGCAGTAACTCAGAGCAGTGAGTATGGGCCAATAGGCAGCTCTCTGCAGAGAGCTAAGAGCACAGGAGTGTGAGGACACGCCCCCGGGAACAGTTAAACGTTATAAACCATTAATATAAATTCATTTTTCATAGAACTGCTGCTGCATACTGCACACACAAGGGTATGCTCAAACATCTAGGGTTACTGCCAATCACAGTTTACAGTTTTACATGGTCAATTTATTATGTATTCATTCATATCTCTGTTTCACCTACTTAGGACTAGTCATGATACAGTGTTATCACTGACTGTAAGGTGCATGGTGAATATGACTGTGCCAGAAATGAATATTTTTAATACACATATATATATATATATATATATATATATATATATATATATATTAGGTTTACTGTTCCTTAACAAATAAAAAAATAGAAAAAATTCATGAAGAACAAGATAACTTCAATAGGAAAGGAAATAATGCTCAATGAATCCACTGTACAAGCTCCATTATCACAATAACTAGAACAAAGAGCAGTACGATATAGGTAGGGCAGACAAGTTAATAATACGCATAAAAGTAAAATAAGCATGCAAGACTATGCTTAAGTATGCTGAAGAAGCATAAGCAAGAGTCTGACTTTTATCATCCGTACATTTTATTATATGAGCGATTTTATGGCCTCTACAAAGCTGCAACAAAACCATTACATTGTAAACAAGTAGCTGAATCAATGGGCATCTATTTCCCTGAGAATGATAATTCCTGCAATTGTCTGCTGCTGCCAGTGGCTCATACCATTGAAAAATAGCTTATCTTTGTATACAGAGTCACTGCTTGAAGGGCATCGTATGAAGGCAAGGAAACTATTTTTAGGAAGGAGAACAGGTATGATTGCCTATCATATAACCTTGTCTTCACCTGGGGCGCTAACACATTATAATAACATTAATGAGGTATCATGTGAAAATACATTTTAGAAAATGAACTCTGATTGTCCTAAAGCTTAGTACTGCATGGTAAATAAGGCTAAAGTCACACTACCGACACCTGTCCATCAGCAGATTGGGTCAGAACAGACGGCAGAAAAGTGTGATCCACTAAAGGGGTTGTATCAAGTTTTCAAGTTATCCTCTTTATACACAGGGTAGGGGATAACAAGCTTATGAGTGAGGGTCCGACTACTGGGACCCCCCCACCGATCCTGAGAACAGCATTCCATAGAACAGGGCTCCTATTCTCACTATTAGGTGGAGACGCAGGCTGAGTATGCATCCTGGCACATTCAATAGTATGGAAATTCTGGAAATTGAAAAGCACTACCTAAGCGACTCCCAGAGACAACCAAGGACTGTGCTATTTCTGACACCCCTATTGTATGGAGTTCATCCTGCCACACCACTTGTCAATGTTTTTGTGATCAGTGGGACTCCTACCAGTGGGACCGTCACTGATCCGATTGTTATTCCTTGTCCTAACTTGCAAACTTGTTACAACCCCTTTAAGGGTTTATGGCCGGACTATTGGGACAACAAAATATCCCCAAATCTCTACTACATTATCTAGAACCTCCTACTGTTCTCTTCCTGCAGCAATCTAATAAATACTGTATTAATTAAGGGGATTTACCATGGCAACTGTTCCAGTTTCACATATAAAATTAGCTTTTTTTGTGCCGACATTGTGATTTTTACCGTTTTATGCCAGTTGAGTGGTACAAATGGTGATAGACTCCTGTGGTGTGAACAAATTTACAGCTAAATTACTATGCCGGAAAATGGCGTCAAAACTACATTGATATCTACATCTTATAGCTACAATAGATTTCAGTTTGTGATGTGTATGCCTAGGAGATCTTATTTGCTAGAAATCTACAGCTAAACAGTATAAAAGTTCCTAATTTATCCAATCAAGTTCCAATATCTGTCCATCTACTGCAATATCTAGAATTGATAAATGAACCTAGGGTAGCTCCTTAAAGTACCCTAAGGAGTGTAAAATGATCGTACTGTATTAGAAATGGTGCTGATCCAAAATAATTCCAAAATGGTGTCCATTTATTGGGAAGATTAAAATGATGCACAACAAAGACTACGCGTTTCGCACTTCAAGTTGAGTGCTTCTTTAGGTCTTTGTATACTCTGGAGCTGAGATAAGATCAGGCAGTCAGTTCTAGAGTTAATTCTGCAATGCATTTTCCTAGAGATAAGCAGCTACAGACTCTCCTAGTTCTGCTTATCTTCTGGGAGAGGAAATGATTGCCTATGTTAAGAACAACAGGAAAATCCTTATTTAACCCATCACACCCATTTTTATGGCTGACCTCATAAACATTAGCTTGTCATTAGATCACAAAGGGAAGGCGCCACTGTCAAATATTTTGCCCAGGGGCTTCATGAAGACGGTAGATGCAGGTGTGACTACAGTACACCCCATTCCAACCCTGAGAGTTCCAAGAAAATGGGAAATGGGAGTTGTTTTGCAGAGTCTTATATGTGAAATGTGTTATATTTCATTCACATACAGATGTGGTACAGTTAACTCTGTAATTCTAGTGCTTGTTGCTGTACATCATGTGTATCATAGCAACATTTAATTTTATGTATCTCTGTTAGGGTCATCCTACCGGTCTAGTGAAAGGCCTGGACATGGGGTTAGTTTGGGAGGGCAGTAGTGAAAGGTACACTGACAACCTGGTTCAGTCAATAATTCTTTATTGCTGGCTTTCAATGCTTTAATGCTGGCTTTCTCAGGAAATTTGTGTGAACTCAATCATCGCTCTCCCTCATTATGTTAAAGGACACCTACCACAAAGATCAAGGATTGTAAACCAATCACCAGACATACTGGGGTGTGCTCCTTCTGGCAGGATCTGCTCTTCTTTAAGCTTCTGTTTTTAAAGCGCATTCCCACGAAGACAAGATTCTTAAATATACCCAGGATAACAAAATTATACATTCTCTAATTCAATGTAATCAACAAAAATACAGCATTTCACTGCTGTAGTGCTCTGCATCCTACCCCTCCCCCCTACATTAGCATTTCACACTGTAGTGCTCTGCATCCTACCCCTCCCCCCTACATTACAAGACGATCTCAGACACAGGCACTTCCTGCCAGCAAGCAGCAGCGTGCAGAGACTTACTCCACAAGCTACAGATAAGATACAGTCTTTATCCAGGGGAGGGATGCTCTCTTTGTGTGTTATAGTTGAGATGTAGCAGAGCAGAAGTGTGTCATTGGGGCACATGTATCATAGTTTTTCGGCTGCCACTTTTTCAAGTTTCCTGAAGTTGTACTACTTATTCATTGCAATTTATCTTAAGTTTTTCCTCTTTGTGATACATGTGATGAGTTTTTGTGGTGTGCCCCATTGTGTGTTATATTCATCTCATGGATCTCTCATCTTTGCAAATTTTAGTGAGAGGCTCCATGTTCCATTAACACCTTTATCACATTATCATTTGCATAATTTTAAAAGCCTTTTTGTACAAACATGGGCATAGGCAGCTTAAAGAAGAGCAGATCCTACCAAAGCACATACTAGTATGTCAGTATGCTTAAGTTTCAGTCCTTCGTTCTGGTGGTAGATGTCCTTTAAGCTTTGCATACTCTTTGGCTGGCTGAGTTTAGTGGAATAGTGTTCTGACCCCAAAGTTGGTGTAAACTTTACTTATAGTTCCCCCTACCTTTCCAGTATGGCTGGGGAAGGGACACAAAAACCCTTTTCAATTGTCCTTGACCAATTGATCAGATGTAATTTAAAAAAATGAATATCATACACAAGCAGCCCCCGAGTTACATAGAAGACAAGTTCTTTAGGTTTGTATTTAAGATATTTTTTATGTAAGTCGATACTGGTATATTTTATTATTTTATTTTTTCCCAGTGACAATTGTATTTTCAAAATTTTTGTGCTGTCATGAGAACAATGATTATCAATAAAGCTTCATTACAGACACCTTACAACGGATCATTGCAGCGTGAGACTAAATTAAAGCATCCAGAGAGCTTCACCAGAGGTCACAGAGGACAGAGAGGTCCGTCTGTAACTAGGAGTCGTCTGTAAGTCATGTGTCCTTAAATTTGGAACCGGAGAATCTTCCTCCATAAAACTTATGCTGTGTAAATCACTGTGTGCCTTTGTGCAGATGAATGGAGAACTGATAAAAATTAATACAAGTAAATTTACTTAGTGAAGAAACTGGATAGGAGTTACAAAAAACAGTCACATTTACTACTATGGGAGTAACTGAGGCCGCATAAGACAGCCCCTGGAGCTGCTCAAGTACAAATGATAAGAAGCACTTCCTTATGTTCCATATGTTCCAGCAAAACAATTGTAATCAGTCATTTGCTATCTGATAACTTTCCATGAATGCTCTACTTTTTGCCTGCACTTTGCATGAGGGGCCCAGTGTTTATCGTAGGGTTAATGATTTTCGTCACATTTGGTCTTATCTTAACATTCAGTGGAGGTTACTTGGTGACTTTGTCATTTTAATTTTTCTATTTTTGCACTTGAGTGGCCAATTTTAAAAGGAATGTATTAAGATATTTCAAGGGGTATTCCCATCTAGGCATTGACAATTTAATTTAATTCATCTGCCATACATAAACATTTCTTCAATTGTATGGTTTTTTTTTTAAAAGTACCTGGGTGAAGATACTTTTCCAGAAATGTAGACATGTCCCGTAGGAACAAGATAGTTGTCCTTGGATACAACCAATCATGGTCACCCATGTGCTACTGAGGTATCTGACC
The DNA here is from genome assembly GCA_019512145.1 of Engystomops pustulosus. Taxonomy (NCBI): domain Eukaryota; kingdom Metazoa; phylum Chordata; class Amphibia; order Anura; family Leptodactylidae; genus Engystomops; species Engystomops pustulosus. Next base: position 36,323,677 of record CM033644.1, read on the forward strand.
ACCTGGATTCAGCATTCATTACCAAAAGATGGCTGTGAGACATGCAGTAACTCCCTGCCATTTCATATGCAAAAACTATTTGATCACTCCAGCAGAGCCAGTCGTATGTCATTCTGGTAAGAAAAGAACCTAAATCGGAGCCACAAATTGGCTTTGTCAATAAATTCTGACCTGGCCAGACAATCCAGATTCAGCCAGTGTTGGCCAATTAGTTTACATGCCATATATAACAAGGGGGCCACTGCCTCCGTAGTCGGCAGGTCCTCCTCACATCCCAACACACAAACAAAAGGAGAGAGCACCATCTGAACAGAATATAAACCATTAATGATATTAACTACCACCTTCTCGCAAGCAGGGCCCTCATTGATATTGTTTCATATCACTGTTATTACTCTGTAATGTCTTATTTTATTTGTATATGTTCCAAAGAATCTGTAAAGTGCTATGGAATTAGCATGGTGCTATATAAATAAAGATTATTATTATCATGTGGAGTAGATCTGCTACCTCAGCATAACTATGCTTACAGTGGGCATCAGGCCTAGCTACTATGTCGAACATAAATTTGGGGGTCCTGTAGGCTCTGTGGAATAGATACAATTGAGATAGTCTTTGAGCTGCACTACAAGAGAGGCAGCGTACTCTTTCTAAGATTTCTTTCCACTGACTTCCTCTATATGTCCTATATTCTCCTTCCAGAATCCCCTATCCAAAATAAGGTCCAGTATGTGCTGATATACTGTAGAGATAACCACAGAGGAATCTAATCCAAATCCAAAATTAGGAATCCAAAATTATTGGATTTTACATTCTCCTAACTTGAATAATGAGTTGAACTTGAAGGAACCTAAAACATTCCATAAAGTGGACCAAGTAACTTTAAAGGACATGTACCACCAGGATGAAGGATTGTAAACCAAGCACACTGAGATACTGGAGGCAGGATCTACTCTTCTTTTAGCTTCTTGAACCCTGGTTTTCACAAAAAAGGCACTTAAAATTATGCAAAGCCTTAAGGGTGTTTGCCTATGAAAGAAAATTCTAAAACTTTAACCCCCTTGTGATGTTTACACAATAAAGCTTATTTTTAACCCGCTTACTTTACAATTTTACTCCTATCATGCAGTGATGGTCAGTGTAAGATTCGTGTGGGCGGGGACTCTCTAAGCAGACTCTTCATGATTCCTCTGTGTTATGAGATGTTGTGTGCCAACAATGTGCTTGAATCATCAGGGTACAGGTTTATCTACACTTTTATTTAGCTTCTGAACTTTCTACTAGAATCTGACACATAGAAAAAGAGGGATGAGACAGATCAGAGATGATCAGATGAAATAACACAAAATGGCACACTTCTGCTCTGCTACATCTGAGCTATGACACACACAGAGTGCCTCCCTCATCTGGATAAAGACCTTATTTTATCTGTAGCTTGCAGAGTAAACTCTGCACGCTGCTTGACGGCAGGAGGTGTCTGTGTCTAATTTTGTCTTGTAATACAGGGGAGACGCAGAGAGCACTGCAGTGTGCGGATAGGAGAAGCTATTCATGAGAAGAATCTGCCCTGCCAAACCATAGTCAGAAGATTTACAGTCGGATCATAGGGCAACCGAGATTGTATACACGAGGACTGATAGAGATAGAGGTTGGAATTATATCTGTGAAATGCTGTATTTTTGTTAATAATATTGATTTAGAGAATATGTTATTTTGTTATCCTGAGTACATTTAAGAATCTTTTCTTCGCAGGTTCCCCTCTAAAAACAAGGGCATAAGAAGCTTAAAGAAGAGCAGATCCTGCCAGAGGGGGCACACACCAAGATGTCAGCATGCTTGGTTTACAATCCTTGATGCTAATGGTAGATGTCCTTTAAAATAAATACTAAACATCTCTATGAACCATGGGTTATGGAAAACCATGTGCATCAGATACCAAGAATCTGACACATAGAAATAGAGGGATGAGACAGATCAGAGATGATGAGATCCATGAGAAGGAAATAACACAAAATGGAACACTTCTGCTCTGCTACATATGAGCTACAACACACACAGAGTCTCCCTCCTCTAGATAAAGACCTTGACAGGCGATCTGAGAAACCAATATTCACCTAAAAATGGATACACTTCCTAAGATATTGATTGTTTTACAAGAATTGTCGATATCTCTCCCCAGATCTTTTTTTAGGAAGCTCTGCTGTCCAGATCTGAAGTTTATCTGTAAAGGGGAACAATCCCACAATTTATAGACCCGCCACAAACTGAAATGTGAAGCTGGAGTTCCTTACTTTGAGCTTTATAATAAAAAAATCATTGGAACTTGCACCTGCATCACAATGCTAGCTCTGTGATCGCTCCCGCTCCCACCGCTCATCTTTAGCTTCCCGCAAAGGGATTGATTTTTAGCACGGTGACCTTTGTTTACACAACCGAGTATCCTAACACCACTCTCCCACAACCCAGACATAGGTAACCTGCAACGTAGGTTTTCCAGACTATCTCCCTGTGGTCTCATTTTGACCACCTTCCACAATACGGTAGCTATGTTTACCTGTCTTTTCCTTTGTTTGTTTGTCATCCCCTTTTTCTTTTTTCCATTTATAGGCTCAACAGTTCTAATGTGCTCAAGTGCCTAATTGTAATCCATACACTACTTAAGCCTCTGACTTATTTTAATTTCAGTTTGGTTTGATACACTTTTGTTGTGTTTTTACCATACATTGGGGCAGATTTACTTACCCCGTCCTGTCGCGGTTCCGCGGTGCGTTGTCCGACGAGGATTCGGGTCCGGCACGATTCACTAAGATCGTGCGCCCAAGTTCCTGCTTGTGTTGCCGGAGTTCACCTGCTTCTTCTTGGTACATGTGAGTGCTTGATCTTGTGACACAAATCCTTTTTTAAATTCTGCGGATTGTCCGAATCCGTCGGGTTGTCCAATGGCCCGCCCCCCAATTTCTGTCACGTGTGGCGCAAAACAGAAATCGTCGGGAAAACTGACAAAAATGTGTCCGGTGGACCCTTAGTAAATGAGCCCCATTATCTTTAATCAAAAAACCCATTAAAAAACTGTCTAAAACCCTTGATAAATGTGGTGCCCAGCATTTTAGTATCTAGGGGCAAATTACATCAGAATTCTTCCTCAGTTACATTGTTAGTATGTTTGAAAAAATACAAATGTCCTTCAAGTTTAACCAAGGAAGGAAAGGAAAGGGAAGGGATGGGATAGGAAAGGATGTAAGGGAATATAAATCTATATTATAGCATAGCTTTGTACGGAATATTACATCCCTCCATACCTCTTTTAATGACAATATCCTGCTGGCTTTAGAGGCTGTAGATTGACATTGCATGCTGTTGTTTAATCTAATAGTACACCCAGGTCCTTCTCAACAAGGAACTCTCCCAGATTTACTCCCCCAAAGACATATGTTGGATGCAGATTATTAGTCCCTGGGTGCATAACCTTTCATTTATTCTTACATAATTCTGTCAAAACAACTTGATAATTTTCCCCCACTGTAACGTTAATTAGGAAGTTGTGTAAGCCAAGTAACTCCCCATAATACATTACTTACATATTTAATACATATGGTGTCATAGTGAGCTGAGCTAAATCATTCAGGTTACTAAAAAGTGGTTCTCTTCAATATTTGAAACAATACAGTATAAAGAAAGTGCACGGTTTCACAAAGGGGATGAGCTGCTGCTCCCTGTTCATTCTGGAGGGATATTGTGAAAGCCTGAACTGTGTTTGTTAGCAAAAGATCCATTTGTCTGTACTGATCTGTGTTTGCTGCAAACGACACAAAGCATCATGGGAAGTGAGGGCAGCTTATTGATTCAGTTTTAGTTCAAAGACAGGAAAAGTTTATTTTTGCCCATTTCACTGCTGCTAAGAAGGATTTCTGACAACAGAAAATGCCATCGGGCGGGCAACAACATATGGACATTGTTATGTTTGTTTTGAAAGGGGGAAGCACCTATGACATTTTTGTGAAAAAAAAAAAAATTAAAATATTTAAGTTACAAACTGTTTTATTGTAGTATTTTCAAGGGGCCCCTTACGCCCCCTTTTTTTTTTTACAGCCGTACATGACTAACTAGAAGCGTTTGAAAGACCTTGAAATGTTTTAACCTGTCATCAGGAATTGACCTTATAAACCGCTACCAGAATATCATCAAGCAGTGTAACACCATCTAGTTACTGTTTCTTTCATCTCCCATTGTGATGGTATCATCCAGATAATCAACTTTGAAGTGAGATGTAAATTTGTTATATAAGTCAAGTATAAGTCAAGTTTTAAGTCAACAAGGAGGAGAGTTTAACACTGAAGTCAAGGTGGGGATGGCTGAACGCCTCCTCCTCTGTGATTGACATCATGCATGAGTCTGAGGAGATCTGGTTAGTGATGTCTTTGGATGCAGGACTCATTAATTACAGTTAAGGAGCTTTCTGAGGAAGAGAAAGTTTGACTTGAGCGTTAAAATCTCCGCCTCCTTGACGTTTTACAACTAATTTACATGTTACTTTAAAGTAGATTTTCTGGATGATGAAAGAAACACAATCTGAAAGGTGTTCATCTGCTTGACTTCATACTGGTAGTGGTTTATTAGGTGAATTTCTGCTGACAGGTTCCCTTTAAGCTCCGAAGGAATAATTTCCATTCTTATTAACAACGATATAGCAGACAATTCCTTTTAATGAAATAGTTGCTGTCATCCATATTTGTGACCTCTGGCATGAGCTGTGAAAGATGGAGCGACAGAACGATCATTGCAGATGTTCTCTTTTTGTTTACATGTGTATCAGGTCTAAGTTCAGCCCTATTTTTCTTGTCAATACATTTTCGGACAATCAAAACAATCCAATTTAAGCCAGTGGAGTCAGTTTATTAATAATAGAGGTATTATACATACATATATGAGAACATTTTGATATGCTTTTCAATGCCACTCCCTTGCATGCTTATTTACAGTGATATTTACCTTCACACCCTGTATACAACTGGAAAGTAATCCCGTTTGTTATGCTGTTATGTTATTACCCAATCACATGGGTGCACTTTAATAACTATATCCGGTGTGGCTAATTGCTAGGGTGGAGAATTTTAGCAATCTTGAATCGTATGAGTAATACATGTTATTCATTTGTGGTGGCACACTATCTTGTACATCATCTAAAGGGGTTTGATCACCGATCTGGTATGTTGCGTGCGACCCTCATCAAACACTGTTTTTTCCTTAGATAAAAAAAAAGTTCTGCCAATTTCAGGTTCCCTATCCCCAGATACTACCCCATTGGACTACTATCCCCCTAAAATCTAAAGGGTTTTTGTTGTTATTAAAAATTGATCACCGATCTGGTATGTTCTATTAAACCCTCATTGAAGCACAGTTTTTTCCTTAGATAAAAAAGTGATGTCGATATCAGGTTCTCTGTCCCTAGATACCACCCCAGTAGACTTATATCCCCATCAAGTAGGGTATGAATTGTCCTTCCTAGAATTCCTTCTTTTATGTGACCCCCCCTTCCCTCCCATTTACCTATAAATAAATGTATGCAAACTCAAAAAGTTAGCAGAGAAAAGTCTTGTTTGATTGAAATTAGTCACTTTTGCATAGGAAGCGACCCTTCAGATGCCGCTATTTTTGGTTCTTAAGTACCATGGTTTTGGTGTCATATTAAAGATAAGAATCTCATCGTTAAGATACCATCAGGCTTGTGGTTCTGTGATCTACAGAGCCGGAAACACTGTTTTTCATTATATTCAGATTAAAACAGATTGGTTTGGATTAAATAAATCACTAATAGTACAGTAAGTACAGTAGTAAAGAGGGTTGAAACTAAATGTGCAAAACTTAAAAAAAAATATCCTTGTATAAATGATAAGTGTAGACAATACATCTTGATGCTTTTATAATTTTATATAGAGCAGATCGTCATATCAATCAAATAAAGGATGAATAGTAGCAGTTAGGGCTCACTCACACGGCCGTTCATGGGGCCGCATATACGTCCCCATAGACGGCAATGGCGGACGTATGTGGCACCGATACACGCCGTACAAGGCAAAAAGATAAAGCTTGCTCTATATATTTGCGAGTGGGTGGCCATGCACCGCTGTTTCATATGGAGGGGTCACCTCCTCCTCACCTCCAGCACCTGGTGGTATGCCCGCACGGCGGGCATACCGCCTGTGAATGTACCTTAGAGTTAGAAAACTTTTTTATAAATATCACAAATAATGGCTTCATAGCTTTCACCTAGCAGGACAATTCTGATGGAAGTTCCTAAGCAAAAACTTTGTCCCGTTCCCTTTTGGCAATAAATCATATCAGGATTATGTAATTCAGTGTTCATTTGAAAATAAAATATTTTGGAGATGTCAGGTAGCCACCTTTATATACAATACAAGTATCTAGGATGGGTTGAATAAAACTATGTGGCTGAGGCCTCTTAAAAATGCCCCTCGTGCCGCTAGGCCCTGGTCATTCTGTAGGATGATAATTTGTGGTAACATAAAATCTGATTAATATATGTGTGAAAATAACATCCATTGCCAATATACTGCACATTGATTCACAGTATTACCTGGTTTCCCGTGAAATTCCCATTAAAGAGATACATTTCCTTACCGAAATCCCTTGGTTTGGATTCCTATGAATATTTCCTGACCTCTTTTAGAAATGAAATGATCGTTCAACACCATGACAATGGTTTGAGAACAAGAAAAGATAGAACACCAGGGTGCTCCATGTCTGTAAATGCTCAGTGTTTAGATGGATTGAGCCTTTAATCTGATATTTCAAATGTCACTGTGGCCTTTACGGCGCAGTCTGGATACTTATACGAAGAAACACATTCTGAAAAGCAGATAAAATGCTCTACTGAATCCTCAAGTCTGCTCCCAGGAGACAGGCGCTATGTGGTTGGTCTATGAAAGCTTAATGCACCCAAACTATATTCTTGGATCGGAATGTTGTCTCCAAACTGTACACTTATCTGCAGCGCACAAGTGGAACAATATATCAGCAAGTGGCAGATAAACAGTACAGTAAATAACAGAGACCCAAATAATCAAGAGGGCTTGCGATATTCACCCAGTGTCTGCTCAAGAGGTCAGTCTCTGCTATAACGTTTCACGGAAGCCAAAATAAAGTCTAGTTTGTCGTGTGGGGAAGCAAAGCAAAAGCAAAGAACATAGTTGTGTTGTTTTCGTCCCCTCCGAGAGGCCCTGTGGAGCAGTTGCAGCCCTCTCGATAAAATTAAAATGTGACTGAGGGCTGGAATATCTGAGTGAGTTCAGAGACCATGGTCAACAGCTATTTTAGAAGTGCTCTTTCAGTTATTGGATGCACAGGGGCGTACGTCTTCTAACAACCAGGAGAAAGTTAGGAAGGAAAGAAGGGAAAAACAATGTGGAGCACAACTTTTAATGTCAATATATTCAGGACATATTAGCCACAAATCTAACTTCTCATTTTAACTAATTTAACCTGCTCTGGTTGCATTTCACTCTAGGTCACTGAGTCTTTAGAACAACAAGTGGGTGTTTCAATCCATAAAAATCTTAAAGGGGTATTCCGGGAATATGAAAGGCTGATACAAAAACCCATGATGCTATAAATAAATGAATATAACAAAACTTGATGTCAATAATCACAAATTGGAGTTTAAATAGTTTGATTTTATGATTCACAAAATTGTATGGCCTCTTTAAAGTAGGCACAGTTATCACCAAGATGGCCGCCACTGAAAACTACAAGTCCCACGATCTTTTAGTTTTCAGTAACTTCTCCTCCCTGTAATTTTCTGCCCCCAGTGATGATGTAACAGACTGTCCTGCTCCGTTACCATAGTAATGACGTATAACTGCCATCACGACAACACTGGCCATACTGGATGCACTGCAACCAACCGACTACAGCCAAACATAGTGGTGGTCACATGACCTGCCCGGGCAGGTGCAGGACATGTGATGTGGACATGTTACCAGCGGCATCTTCTGTCCTGTGATTTCTCCACGCGGAGGAAATTAATGGATTAAAGGGCCAGTAGCATATTAATTCTTCCTTACAGTCTATGTCCACAGCATTTTTCTGCTAAGTGGACAACTAATTACATATTATCTTATATTTTAAGGACCCATTTGTATATGAATTATGCTGATTCCTGAAATACCCCTTTAAATACTGGTAATTGTTAAACTGCCTATACATATAAGGTGGTAGGCAACCATCCAGTGTTTTTTTTTCATGATCTTGTGTGATATCAACGTTTATGACTTTTCACTTCATTTCTGAGCGGCTATCCTTCAGGGGTCACTCAGACAATACCCTTGGCAGTAGCCCAAAGGGCGTTTTCATTGCTATAATTTTTAGGACTGTGCGACCTTTTGATCACTTTGTATTGATTTTTTTTATATTTTTCAAAATGACAAAAAAGTACCATTTTTGACTTTGGGCGCTATTTTCAGTTATGGGGTTAAACCAGGTGAAAAAACGTTATTATATTTTGATAGATCGGGAATTTTCGGACGCGGCAATACCTAATGTGTTTATGATTTTTACTGTTTATATTTATATCAGTTCTTTTTGAAGCCGCCGGCAGCATTCCCACCGGCGATCGGTGGGAAAACACCCGTGATCGCAGCTAGCACCGATTGCGGGTGTTACCGGAAAGCCTTTGCTGCAATAGGCCCACGAGCCCTCTCCATGCAGCGGGATCCGGCGCGACGAGGGGTCAGACGGAGGTACCTGGGACCCCATTGGATGCCTCATTCTCATGATCTGTGGGGGTCTCATTGCTGAGACACCCACCAATCAGTAAGTTAGGCCCTATTCTGTGGATAGGGCCTAACTTGCTTGCTGGGAAAACCCCTTTAACACAATTGGAATTTTTTCTCTAAGACCCATTTCAAAATAATCAGAGAGAAAAAAAATTCCATCTGTGCTACAATCAGTGGAGAATCACCTTTTTAAATGAAGCAGAGAGTTGATGGAGGTGATGAGATGTCCTCTTTAAGAATATCTCACCGATCCACCATAAATTCTATGGCTAAACATATTTTTGATGTACACCGACAGTAAATTTTTCAAGCATGCAAAGAAACAATGAACGGGAATTTTGTATGTTTGTACATGGGTAAAAGAAAATCAATAACCCATGACATGACCCTTATATGCAAAATATATGCCCCCTTCATATCTCTGGTTAAAAATATCTGGAAGAAAAATCTTAAATATTGTAGTTTTTGTTAGATTCTTACACTGCAGCTTTTATGTACTAAAAATTTTTTTATTTCCATTCCTTAATTTTTAATGGTCAGAATATTGAGTTGTCATATGGATGCTGTTTCCCAATAAATACATTGCTTTTCTATTAAGACTTTTTTTATATAAAAACTTTAATTAGAAAGCATACATTTAAAGGAACCTACCACTTGTAGTGGCAGGTTTCCGATGGCAATACCGAGCACCAGCTCAGGGTGAGCTGGTGCCGGAGCTTATTTTTTTAGTGTTTTAAACCGCGGTATCGCGGTTTAAAGCACTTTTTTAAACTTTATAGCCGGCGCAGGCAGGTGCGCGCTGCGGCGCTTACCATGCGCGCGGCCTCATTCACTTCCTATGTAGCCGCGCGCACGGTAAGCGCCGAGCGCGTACCTGCCTGCGCCGGCTATAAAGTTTAAAAAGTGTTTTAAACCGCGATACCGCGGTTTAAAACACTAACTAAAATAAGCTCCGGCACCAGCTCACCCTGAGCTGGTGCTCGGTATTGCCATCGGAAACCTGCCACTTCAAGTGGCAGGTTTTTTTGCCACTTGTGAGCTTGCATAACTCATCCAGAAGATAATTCTTTTTTGTGAGCTTGCATAACTCATCCAGAAGATAATGCCAGGAGAACTTAGTGTCATTGCAGCTGTAGATACTGCCTGTTAAGGCAACAGTTAACTGTATGTAATTATCCAATGATGTGTCTGTTATGCAAGCTGGAAGGTGTTTGGAGAGGTGCTACTACCTGACCAAAGGAGTATATAAACCCCTACTGGGTGAGAGCACATGGTCAGAGTGAGAGACTCCATCTTGTAATTAGTCTTAGTCTGCAGAGTCAAGCAGAGTGAGGAGTACACCTTCAGTGCTGCCACAGCCATTAATCCCTGGAACTTCTAGTACAGTGATGGTGAATCTATGGCATGGGTGCCAGAGGTGGCACTCGGAGCCCTTTCTGTGGGCACTCAGGCCATCACCAGAGATGACTCCAGGTATCTTCCTGCAGTCCCAGACAGCCCAGGACTTGCTGTGCACAGAGCTATTTTAAAGTGACAGCTCTACCAGGGACTATTTTCTGCTTTATTGTTGTCCTCAGGAGCTGGTATCAATGAAAACTGTGACAGAGAAGGGAGTATAAATCACAAATTAGCTTCATCTATTGGTGCTTGGCGGCGTCTATATATCTGTAAATGCCTCAGTGTTTGATGGTTGAGCCTTTAATTCTGATATTTCAAATGTCACGTGGCCTTACTGAGGCGCAGTCTGTGATTTAGTAGAAAAACACATTCTGAAAAGCAGATAAAATGCTCTACTGAATCCTCAAGTCTGCTCCCCCAGGAGACAGGCGCTATTGGTTGGTCTAAAGCTTAATGCACCCAAACTATATTCTTGGATCGGAATGTTGTCCACAAAACGTACACTTATCTGCAGCGCACAGTGGAACAATATATCAGCAAGTGGCAGATAAACATTACAGTAATAACAGAGACCCAAATAATCAAGAGGGCTTGCGATATTCACCCAGTGTCTGCTCAAGAGGTCAGTCTCTGCTATAACGTTTACAGGAAGCCAAAATAAGTCTAGTTTGTCGTGTGGGGAGCAAAGCAAAAGCAAAGAACATAGTTGTGTTGTTTTCGTCCCCTCCGAGAGGCCCTGTGGAGCAGTTGAGCCCTCTCGATAAATTAAAATGTGACTGAGGGCTGGAATATCTGAGTTGAGTTCAGAGACCATGGTCAACAGCTATTTTAGAAGTGCTCTTTCAGTTTATTGGATGCACAGGGGCGTACGTCTTCTACAACCAGAGAAATTAGGAAGGAAAGAGGAAAAACAATGTGGAGCACAACTTTTATGTCAAATTATTCAGGACATATTAGCCACAATCACTAACTTCTCATTTTAACTATTAACCTGCTCTGGTTGCATTCACTCTAGGTCCTGAGTCTTAGAACAACAAGTGGGTGTTTCAATCCATAAAATCTTAAAGGGGTATTCCGGGAATATGAAAGGCTGATACAAAAACCCATGATGCTATAAAAATTGAATATAACAACACTTGATGTCTAATCAACAAATTGGAGTTTAAATAGTTTGATTTTATGATTCACAAAATTGTATGGCCTCTTTAAAGTAGGCACAGTTATCACCAAGATGGCCGCCACTGAAAACTACAAGTCCCACGATCTTTTAGTTTTCAGTAACTTCTCTCCTCCCTGTAATTTTCTGCCCCCAGTGATGATGTAACAGACGTCCTTCTCCGTTACCAAGTAATGAGTATAACTGCCATCCACGACAACACTGGCCATACTGGATGCACTGCAACCAACCGACTACAGCCAAACATAGGTGTGTCACATGACCTGCCCGCAGGTGCAGGACATGTGATGTGGAATGTTACCAGCGGCATCTTCTGTCCTGTATTTCTCACGCGGAGAAATTAATGGATTAAAGGGCCAGTAGCATATTCATTTCTTCTCAGTCTATTCCACAGCATTTTTGTAAGTGGACAACTAATTACATATTATCTTATATTTAAGTGACCCATTTGTATATGAATTATGTGATTCCTGAAATACCCCTTTAAATACTGGTAATGTTAAACTGCCTATACATATAAGGTGGTACAACCATCAGTGTTTTTTTTTTCATGATCTGTGTATCAACGTTTATGACTTTTTCACTTCATTTCTGAGCGGCTATCCTTCAGGGGTCACTCAGACCAATACCCTTGGCAGTAAGCCCAAGGGCGTTTTCATTGCTATAATTTTTAGGACTGTGCGACCTTTTGATCACGTTGTATTGATTTTTTTTATTTTCAAAATGACCAAAAAGTCCATTTTGACTTGGGCGCTATTTCAGTTAGGGGTTAAACCAGGTGAAAAAACGTTATTATATTTGGTATAGATCGGGAATTTTCGGACGCGGCAATACCTAATGTGTTTATGATTTTTAACGTTTATTATTTTTATATCAGTTCTTTTTGAAGCCGCCGGCAGCATTCCCACCGGCGATTCGGTGGGAAAACCCACCCGTGATCGCAGCTCAGCACCCGATTGCGGGTGTTACGGAAAGCCTTTGCTGCAATAGGCCCAGAGCCTCTCCATGCAGCGGATCCGGCGCGACGAGGGGTCAGACGGAGGTACCTGGGACCCATTTGGATGCCTCATTCTCATGATCTTTGGGGTCTCATTGCTGAGACACCCACATCAGTAATTTAGGCCCTATTCTGTGGATAGGGCCTAACTTGCTTGCTGGGAAAACCCCTTTAAAAACAGACAATTGAATTTTTCTCTAAGACCCATTTCAAAATAATCAGAGAGAAAAAAAATTCCATCTGTGCTACAATCAGTGGAGAATCACCTTTTAAATGAAGCGAGATGTTGATGAGGTGTGATGAATGTCCTCTTTAAGAATATCCACCGATCCCCAAAATTCTATGGCTAAACATTTTTTGATGTACACTACAGTAAATTTTCAGCATTCAAAGAACAATGAACGGGATTTTGTATGTTTGTCATGGTAAAGAAAATCAATAACCATGACATGACCCTTATATGCAAAATATATGCCCTCTTCATATCTCTGTTAAAAATATCTGGAATAAAATCTTTAAATTTGTAGTTTTTGTAGATTCTTACACTGCAGCTTTTTATGTACTAAAAATTTTTTATTTCCATTCCTTAATGTTTAATGGTCAGAATATTGAGTTTCATATGGATGCGTTTTTCCAATAAATACATGGCTTTCTATTAAGACTTTTTTTTATATAAAAAGTTATAATTAGAAAGCATACTTTTAAAGGACACTACCACTTGTAGTGGCAGGTTCCGATGGCAATACCGACCAGCTCAGGGTGAGCTGGTGCCGGAGCTTATTTTAGTTTAGTGTTTTAAACCGCGGTATCGCGGTTTAAAGCACTTTTTAAACTTTATAGCCGGCGCAGGCAGGTGCGCGCTCGCGGTCCACGCGCGCGGCCTCATTCACTTCCTATGTAGCCGCGCGCACGGTAAGCGCCGAGCGCGTACCTGCCTGCGCGGCTATAAAAGTTTAAAAAGTGTTTAAACCGCGATACCGCGTTTTTAAAACACTAACTAAAATAAGCTCCGCACCAGCTCACCCTGACTGGTGCTCGGTATTGCATCGGAAACCTGCCACTTCAAGTGGCAGGTTTTTTTGCCACTTGTGAGCTGTCATAACTCACTCAGAAATAATTCTTTTTTGTGAGCTTGCATAACTCATCCAAGATAATGCCAGGAGAACTTAGTGTCATTGCAGCTGTAGATACTGCCTTTTAAGGCAACGTTAACTGTATGTAATTATCCAATGATGTGTCTGTTATGCAAGCTGGAAGGGTGTTGGAGAGTGCTACCCTGACCAAGAGTATATAAAAACCCCTACTGGGTGAGAGCACAGGTTTAGAGTGAGAGGACTCCATCTTGTAATTAGTCTTAGTCTGCAGAGTCAAGCAGGAGGAGGTTACACCTTCATGCTGCCACAGCCATTATCCCTGTGAACTTCTAGTACAGTGATGGTGAATCTATGGCATGGGTGCCAGAGGTGGCACTCGGAGCCCTTCTGTGGGCACTCAGGCCATCACCAGAGATGACTCCAGGTATCTTCCTGCAGTCCCCGACAGCCCAGGACTTGCTGTGCACAGAGCTGTTTTAAAGTGACCACTGTACCTGGGACTATTTTCTGCTTTATTGGTGTCCTCAGAGTGCTTGTATCAATGAAAACTGTGACAGAGAAGGGAGTATAAATCACAAATTAAATTTCTGTGTTGGCACTTTGCGATAAATAAGCAAGTCTTAGTTGAAGTTTGGGCACTCAGTCTCTAAAAGGTTCGCCATCACTGTTCTAGTACCTCAGGCTTACTGCCTGGCACACAGGGTAAATCCAGAGACTTAAGCCAAGAACTCCAGCTTCCACCACCTGGACTCAGTTCCATCTGAACCAACCCACCCTGCATCTACTATCAGGCGGCATGCACCTTTTCTACGGACCAACTCTCCATGACCTTTCCAGCTTAAGGAATCTGCTGTACATCATTCTGGCTGTTTCCTGCTGTTGATTAAAGAACTGTAAGTTGATTTGCACAACGTTGCCTCAGTCTGATCCCTGGATACGGCTGTTACCACCACGGGCTTCAAAAAATGCTTCAGGATTCGTTCACACAATGCGTTTGCCTTGTGTTTTGAAATGCATTGGGCAGAATACATCACATGTAAATACAGTTTCTTACAGCATGTGTGCGATATGTGACATTGTCAGCCATCACTATTAGGGTGCATGCACACATGGTTTTAATGCATGCATTTTGAAATGCAATACAACAGTTGAGAAAAAATTTTTTGCATTTGTTGCAACTGTTAACGCAATGTTAACACACTTCTTAACATTCGGTCGGACTTTGCATGTTCTTTTAGGTGCAAACTGCTTGTACAGGTATTTAAGAAGTGTTTGCACCAGAAATGTGTTGCACGCAACCGTTTTGTGGTGCTGCTGTACTAGGCTTCATACGACACTGAAGGGGGCGTTCTGGTGCTCTGTCGGACCATGCACCAGATTTATCATGCAAAGTCCAACAGAAATGTGTTGCGCACCCCACGTTAAAGGTGCACCAGAAAAAAAGAGGTGCACTCTGTTGGGTCAGTGCAGGGGGCGCCATCTGCACTTTGCACAGGAACTGCACCGTTCTTACTAAATGTGCCCCATTGTGTTAACCAAACGCATGTCTTAACGTTGCTTTTTGTAAATGTCAATGTTAGCAGCACTGTGATTAAGCAAATCCCCTCTTAACGCCATGTGTGAATGCAACATCAATGTTAAAAGATAAAACACATGTTGCTACTTAAAAACGCATATGCATTTGGTGTTGCATTTTGTCTAGTATATTTGGACACATTTCCAGCACATTGGGAGGTGTTTCTCTTAATCGCACGCGCGTTTACACAGATTTTTCATTGTGCACATGCTATTGGGAGAAATCCCCCGCACTGTGCTGCAATTGTGTTCCTATGTGTAATTCAAGTGCAGTGTGTGAACATAACCACCGGGTAGCTGAATTTGTCCACTAACCTTAAGCCAACTTAACCTAGCCACACTAACTGTAAGCTACTGACCTGCTAACATGTACAGTTGCCTCCATATTTAAAGGTGTTGTCCGAGGTGGAGAAGTAAAAACAAGAAGCAGTTGTACTTACCCCTCTCTGGTGCTCCGGTACCCGGTCTGCAGTTACATCACAACCAGAGCGGCATCCTTTGCAGGCTGTGGTTTGTGTAACACTAAGGCCCCTTCCACACTAGCGTTGCGTTTCACGTCAGGGTGCAATGCGTGAAAAACTGAAGTTTTTGGCTGCGTTTTTGTTCCATTTTTCCTTGGAGTAATTAGCGTTTTTGCGTTTTTCATGCGCGTGTTGTTAGCGTTTTTTTTTCCGTTTTCGGTGCGTTTTTCACGCGCGAGTCAATGGGAGACTCGAGCATTTTTCAAAGGGACCATGGTTTGGGATTAAAATGTGTTATTTAATTGAAAAATAATGTCTTCTGATAAGTTGCAAACATCTGCGATCTATTCTTCACTGTTCCGCCGTGTATTTATCTCCCGACAAGTTGCAGATGTGAAGAACAGTGAAGAATAGAATAAAACGTGACACAGTGAACACAGTGAACCAGGACTCATTTAGAGAAAAACACAGTGCAGAACACAGTGCAGCAATAGATTCCAGATGTTTGGTACATCGGCTTCACTTGTCGGGAGATACCGCGTGAAGCGGTGCCAAATCACAAATGTGAAGAACATATATATGTGTGTGATAGAACACATTGCAGATTTTTAAATCATCTGCAAGGTCTTCTTCACACTTAATTGTTCTTCACATGCTTTTTGGGCGCACCGTTCCGCGCGTATCTCCCGACAAGTAAGCAGATGTGCCGAACATCTGTAATCTATTCTGCACTGTGTTCTGCACTGTGTTTTTCTCTTAAATGATCCTGTGTTCACTGTGTTCACTGTGTTCACTGTTTTTATTCTATTCTTCACTGTTCTTCATTGTGTTTTTTAAATTAAATGATCGTTCTCGAGCAGGGGAAATACTGTTATTCTGGTCACCTAGCAACCCTTACGTTTAAAACGCATTGCACTCGCAATGATTGCGAGTGCAATGCGTTCTTGATGCATCTCCATAGACTTGAATGGTGCGTGAAAAACGCGCGTGACACGCAAAAGTAGAGCATGCTGCGATTTTGACGCGCGTGAAAACGAACGCAAGCACGCGCGTGAAAACCAACGCTAATGAAGAAAGACCCATTGAATACAATGGGACAGAGTGCAATGCAAGCTCTGCGCGTCAAATGCACGCGCAGAACTCGCGCGTGAAAAACGCCAGTGTGGAAGGGGCCTCAGACAGATAAAAATCGACATAATAAAACTGATAATGCAGGATCATGCAAGGCAACATGGAGCAACAAATGAGAAGTATATGGACATATCTGCAGCATAAAACATGTAGCGAGACATTATAATAAGTTAAATGAATCTTCTGTCAGAGGGGATATCAAGATTGGAATAGGAGGTGCCAGTCTTAAAGGGGTTGTCTGGGATTTAAAAAAAAATATTATAAATGTCTGTAGACTATATAAAAACAATAAGCCACTTAGCGGTATACTCACCTCCTCTGGAGCCCTTGTTCACTCTCACGCCACCCATTACTGCCAGGTCTATGCTCACTGATAGAGGATTGCCTGAGATGAGCTAATTTTGGAGACTGGAGGAGGGAGCAGCAATTCAGATGACACAAATTTCCAACTATGTCTTCAACTACTTGTATCTTTATTAGCTCCTAGAACCAGTACCCTGAAAATGAGATTCTTATATTTAATATGACACTAAATGCATGGTACTATAAAACCAAAGATATGGGCCTCTAAACTTGACTCAAGCAAACAATGACTCTTCTCTGCTCATTAGCATATGACTTTGGAGCTAATTTTTTTGTGGGTAAATGGGTGAGATTTCATATAAAAGATAGAATAGGGGGCAACCAAGGTAAAATCTCATGACAGTGTCCCTGCCATCAAGATGAAGCATGGTAAACCAGGGGTACTTACCCATATATCCAGGCACTGTAACTGGGGTGATCTGATTATATTTGTTATCCATGGCCTCATTTCTTGTAATATAAACTTTTAACATTATGCCAAAGAGCCTGAAAGGCAACTGTGGGGGTTCCCAGGGACCCTCCATGCAGCAGATTCACAGGCTGCTACACTGTTCACCCTACAACTGCTCGTAGATCTTCCCTTCCTCTACCTGATGTATTCTCACTGCAGCAAAGGAAATTTCAGCACACAGGGGGAGGGGGGGAGGTTTTCTACTGGCACACTGTAACAGCCTGTGAATCTTCAGCACAGTGGGGCTCTGGGATCCACCCCAGTAGCCTTTAAGGCTCATTTGTATAATTTTAAAAGTTGGTTTTAGAAGGAAGGAGGCCATAGATAACAAATATAAGAAGATAACCACAGCCACGGTGCCTGGATCTATGAGTGGTCCTGGGTCATCATGGTTGATTTTGATAGTAGATTTCCTTTATTTCTAGAAGACATTTGAACATACAGGGCAATACAAGACAATAATCGTAATACAAGTCATACTCTGCAGTGTTGGCTGAAGGTAGATTAGTGTTCTTCCACGTCTGTCAACAGCTGCTTGGAGCCAAGTAGAAGTGATGATATTTCTTCTACTTTTCTCATAAGCTTTAAAATAGGGAGATCTTGGTAAAGAAAACGCTAGACTGGACTTCAGAGACAATGTTTATCCAAGGTGGAGCTTCACTTTAAGATAACTATTAACACTGTCCTGTGTATGAAGGTCTGGAATGCCTTTCCCCGAGACACAATATGCAGTTCATAAATACTCCTGTCTGTGTACAGACGCCTGCAGTCGGGTTAAGGCGGCTTTGTTTCGCTTCTAGAAGAGCAGGGGTTAAACAGAGGTTAAACATGCCCAAATCAATAACACGCCATTAAGTGGCTCTGCGGTGTATGAACTGGTTTGTGTGTGCAAGAGTAAACACACCTTTCGTTTTGTCTGAATAAGGATGTTGAGCGAATCCATAAATGGTTGTGTTTGTATGACCACACTGTCTGGGAAGGGAGATGAATGAATCTAGTAATTATATCTGCAGATTACTGCTCGGGTGTGTTCATATTTAAATGCGAGGAAGGCGCCGGCGAGCGTGGCACAAAGAGATGCCACCTTCCATGCATACAATCGCTGCTAAAAGCTTGTGTGAGTAAGAAGCAGAGAGAGAGAGAGAGGTTAAACCGTCTGTTTGTGAGCACTTGGATTTGGGTGGTGGCAGTGAGCGAAGGGAGTGCCCGGAATTACCTGCCAAGGGGGAAAAAAACCCCTTCCAAGCAGCCAAATCAGAGAAAAACAATTTTTGTTTGGGTGAGAATTCTGACTGGGAATGTAAAAACGTGGAGGAGAAAATCCCTGAAGGTGTAGGGAAAAGATTATAATGGAAATGACGTTTTTTTTTTTAAAAATTAACTCTTTCTATCACCGTGGAAGAGTGTTACATGGCCCCCTATCATTTAGCACTCCCATAACTATAACTCTCATTATTCTCCGTTAAAATGGACTGTATTACCGAAGCTCTTACTAGTATAGCTAGTATGAAAGTCCAAGCTACATCACTCACACATCGTCTGGAAGGTTGAGGAGGAGACAGAACTGGACCAAAAGTCTTTTCTGTTAATCACATTTAAGCTACAGAGATGCGTTACCCATAGCAAAGACATATATTTACATACAACATAATTACTTCCTCCTCCCCTTTATAGGAACTACTAATATTTTCGAATGGAATATGGAACGGAGATTTCCTTTATTTATGTAGCGCCAACATATTCCATTGTGCTTGGCGAATCAGTCCCTGTCCCCATGGGGCTCACAATCTAATAGACCTACCAGTATGTTTGGAGTGTGTACCACTGATCTGCTATTTGATACAACATAGCTGCACGGTTAGCATTACAGCCTTGCAGCACTGGGGTCCTGGGTTCAAGTCCCAGGGTCAACATCTGCATAGAGTTTGTATGTTCTCTCCGTGTTTGTGTGGGTTTCCTCCAGGTCCTCCAGTTTCCTACCACATTCCAAAACGTACTGGTAGGTTGATTAGATTGTGAGCCCCATTGGGGGCAGGGACTGATTTGGCACTGTTTGTGTAGCGCTGTGTAATCTGTGTGCGCTATATAAATAAAGAATTATTATTATTACCCTAGGCCAATCCTGATAGTAAGAAAGCTGGGTGATTGGGTGATTCTGGTAATGGTGTCCATATTAGATGCCACCCAGCTTTCTTATAAACTGTGTAAATTAGGAGAAATAGAATTTGATGGAAAAAGGAATCCCAGCTATAATCTATTTTTCATATTCTTGATGTTTACTACAGGACGTATTCATTGAATGGACTGATGTACAAATGGCAATCACTCTACTCGTGTTATTATAACCCAGTTATTAGGACTCTATAAGGAGGCGGAGGATGATAAGAGATAAGAAAAACACACAGTACATAGTTTACTGAGTGCTGGAACTCAACCAACCTACTTGTGAATTCAGATTCAACACCTCACACATGCTTCTGCATTTAATGGCTTACCGTACGTTTACAACAAAAAAGATTTGGCAGTCAAACAGGGACATTTAACCCTTCGCTTGAATTGTGTCTACCGCTAAGAAAATGGACCCAGAGGAGTTAGTGACCTTGCTTGCTTCACAGATTCCATCCTGACAAAACTTCTCAAAGTCAACTGTAAATATTTAAGAAAATGTCTGCGGTTTCTGCTTCTTCCCCCCCCCCCCCCTCAAAAATGTGGAATGTTCAGATATATAATGTTGGGTTCAACATTGTTCACATAATATTATGAATGACCTAATACATATAAGAGAATTGTGTGAATGACACTTGCAAAAATAAAAAATATATATTGTTCGAATTTTTGTTTTTTACTGTAGGAATATTCTTACAAGAGCAAAGCCAGGCTGACCAGGCAGTGGCTGCACGAACAAGCCACCATACCTAGGATAGTATATGATGATACAATGCTAGGACAGGAGAACGTGTACTGAAGTATAACCTAGGTAGGGCTCTGAGAGCAACTTAGAGGGTTAAAACCCTAAGGCAGTGTTCGCACTGTCATTATTTATTTCCGTATTGCTTAGTTTAGGAGCAAAACAAAAAAAAACAATGTGACACGACGGATGCCAACAGAGCCCAAAAGATCCCGGTGACTATAATGGGGAACATTCGGGGAACATTTAGGTGACCTACATTTTATCTGTAATTTTAAACCATTTATTTGATGGAGGTTATTAACTGAGATCCTGACTTTAGAATGAGCATAGCCAAATTCCACCACATTGTGCAAAATATAGAAAGTGTCTACAGCAGACTAAGAAAATCTACTTAATAATGGTGACAACTGACTTTGTGCTGAAATAATAGATGAAGAGAAAGGTCTATGCCCTTGACCTTGGGGGGTCACAAGAATTGTTGTACTTTCATTGTTGGTTTATGCTTATTTTACCCACAAACTGTATTGTCTTTATCTGTTGAGTAGCAAAATTCATATCAACGACGACGAGTAGTGGAGAAACAGAAGAGACCACTCATGGAGTAGGTTCAGATTGTCACATGGCAATGGAAAAAGGAAGAAGGAAGTATCAACAAATCTACTGTTTGTTCATAAGATATAGCTATAATAATATAGTTATAGCTATAGGATAATAATTAATAGGAAAACCTATGAACTACACAATACATGTCAGAGTAGCACACATGTGTCCGGTGGGTTTTCTAGATCTTAGAAGAATTGAACATTTGAAAGCAAAATAGGTTCCAGGATGGAACAGAAATAATTTAATAATTAAAATTCTTTATTTGCTATCATTTATATTGCAAGTCACCACCACCCACTGTCCTGTGGGACCAGCCATAATAATAGGGTAACAATCAAGGTCAATTTACATCATCTTATTACAGTAGAAATTAGGGGATCAGATGACAAAATCAACCCCCCCAGGCAGTCATTACAACAAATATATTGTAACTTAGTTCATTTTCCTTTGTAACAATGGATACTTTTGAAACTGTATCCAAGGGCCAATATTCCATTAATGACCAAGGTAATGTCTAGTAAATATCGGTTGAACAAGATAATGTTCTATTAGTATTATTATTACTATTTATAGAGGACCATTACGGTAATTCCATCAGTAAGGAGGTCACATACATTACATTAAGACAGGAACAAATGCAAGTACAAATACAAGATTAGTGTGATCAGGAGACAAGTGGCAGGAGGACACTGCCTGTTAGGGCTCACAATCTATGGGGCTCATTTATCTTAGAATTTTCTCCTTTATTTCTTTTATTTTTTTGGGCACCTTTATATATTTGCACCTAAATTTGCAACTTTTCCACTCGCCTGGCAAAACTAGGTGTGCAAGAATTTTTCAGTGTTGCGGCCAATATATCTTTAAAAACCAGACAAGAACATACGGAAAGTCGCAATTTTGGTGCAAATCAAGGTTGAAAAGTCGCAAATAAACTCCAGTCCTGACCATGCAAAGGAAAAACTTTAAACAAAGTTGAAGAGCAGGTTGAGACTTTTGTCTAACTTTTTATTAAAAAGTTGCAAAAACCCTATAAACACAACTGCTGATAACAACTGATATATCACCTGTAAAACAAATCAAAGTCCAAAAGGCAAAAAAAAACAAGAAAAGACGAGCATAAATGTCCTGACTGAAGATAAATGACCCCCTATATGTTCTATAAACTGGATATTTAATGCTCTGGGAATATATATATAATCAGTAATTATGTTCTTTCTACATTTGTTGTATAAATTAAATTGAGATATAGGATAAATATTGTCTGACGGGTGCCTCCATGTTGTAGGGGTTAAACTCTGCCCCACTATTGTGCCACTCTTATGGATTTTATAGCTTAGTACACAATTTGCATTTTAGGTGCAAAAGGAAAGCCATAGTCCCCAAAGTCCTCACATTTTTTAGCCACAATAATAAGATGCCTCCTACTTACCAAGAAGAACATCTTCAGCATCATACAAGAAAACATATTTTTATATAAAGAAATAAAATCATAGTTGCACTATTTTTGTTTTCTAGGCTTTGCCTTTAAATGTCCATGTTGACAAACCAGTATTATGCATATTATTTCTGTAGTAAAACACCCTGTGAAGCATTGTGGTATTCACTTCATAAAACCCTCTTATGTGTATATATGACTTGCTTCCCTTTCTGTTTTTCAGCTCGGTTTATTAGTTCTCTATATAAATATATAGAAGATAATAAGAGAAACTTTACAGCCGCATTAATGTCACATTTCTGTAAGAAAAAAAGGAAACATAAAGGGAAGTCAAAAGAAACTGAAAAGTAATTGTAGTCTCATATTCTATGTTCATTGTGATGCATTTGTGGCACCGATATTCAGATTTATTTGTGCACAATATCTTATACAATATGACATTGCGGTGTTACAAGATCAACATTGAAACATAGTTTTCTAACACATAAATAGAAATAGTTTTCATAATCATCTTCTAGAATAACATCTTCATGATTCACTA
Source organism: Engystomops pustulosus (assembly GCA_019512145.1). Classification (NCBI taxonomy): domain Eukaryota; kingdom Metazoa; phylum Chordata; class Amphibia; order Anura; family Leptodactylidae; genus Engystomops; species Engystomops pustulosus. The sequence goes on from CM033644.1 coordinate 36,346,606, forward strand.
CCATATGACACTGTAATATATAAATATGCCTCCATCTATAAGACATATAGTCATCATAAGTGTTTGTTCACATTCAGTTGTTGTTGCAGTAACAAAATCTGTTCCATACATCTGAGGTTTTTCTTGTGGAATATGCATGTTGTTGTTTTTTTTCTTTATAACAAACTCTTTTCAGATTTCTACATCTGGCAAATTTGTTGCAGACATTTCTATAAATGTCTCATACATCAGAATGGGGTTTGTAATAACAGATGTACATAATGCAGAAGCAGCCTCATTCAGATATATGGAGTGGAGTTTCAGTGGATGTGGAGTTTATTGCAACTAATCTGCCATGTGTCTGTGTGAACGTAATCTTATTGGGAGCTGGAATCTTAGGAGAAATATTTCTAGGAATTTTACTGTTTCCTAGATGTTTTGTCACAAGCAGAGGGAATTTGTTTCTGCTTTAGAGGAAATGTATCACCTATAGTGTTAATAATTCAAACCAAATAGCAAAACATTTTTTAAATGTGTTTTTATATAGTTTTTGTAATCCTTATCTCCGTACATTATTATGGAGGTGCTATCTTGCCTAAGGTGTTATTCACAGCATTTAGAGATACAGGAGGTCCCCTACTTAAGAACACCCAATTTACAGACGACCCCGAGTTACAAACGGACCTCTGGATTTTGGTAATTCACTGTACTTTAGTCCCAGGCTACAATAATCAGCTGTAAGAGTTATGAAAGGTGTCTGCAATTAAGATTTATTGTTAATTCTGGTTCTTATGACAACCCAAAGGTTTTAAATTGTCACAGACACCAAAAAATTTTGTCTGGAGCTACAATTATAAAATAATAATAACTATAATTCTTTGTTTATACAGCGCACACAGATTATGCAGCGCTGCACAAAGCATGCCAAATTGGTCCCTGTCCTCATGGGGCTCACAATCTAAACAACCTACCAGTATGTTTTGGAGTGTTGGTGGAAACTGGTGTACCTGGAGGAAACCCACGCAAACACGGAGAGAACATCCAAACTCTTTGCAGATGTTGACCGGGGTGGAATTTAAACCCAGGACCCCAGCGCCTGCAAGGCAGAAGTGCTACCTACTCAGCCACTGTGCCGCCCAAAATATACAGTTCTGACTTACATACAAATTCAACTTAAGAACAAGCCTAAAGAACCTATCTTGTATGTAACCCTGGGACTGTCTGTATGCTTTACACCAGTCACATGGACCTTTGACAGTTGTTTGGAGATGTTTTTGAGGTCTATGGGAGAGTTTTCCAGACATGTTCTTTTATATGTATAGATGTTATTTTAAAGGGAAGGGGTAAGATAAGCTGTGACCATCACTTATTGTAAATAGTAGATGACATCATAGAGGTGCTATCTACGATGTGTAATCCTGCTTGCAATGATAATGAAATGATTGCTGAAAAGTGACCGGAATAGTGTGCAGGATAAAGAACAGGAAGTGTCAGACTAATATTAGGCTTAGTGACCAGTGGCAACCTGCAGGATTTTAGTCATTATTTTTAAAATATTAATAATAACATGCTGCAATACGCTGGAATCTCTGCTTTGATTTAAATAACATCTAATTTTCTAATGACACAATACCTTTAAAAAAATCCATAAACAGTTTTTACCATGCAAAAGTAGGCAAAGGCAGGGGACAGCAGGTGACATGTAACTTTGCTGTAAAAACTGACTCTGACCAAGTGCAAAAGAGGAGGCTCCTTACAATTAAGTGCTCCAGGCATTAAGCATATACAGCTGTTTCTCACTAGATGATGGCCAAAGGAGTGTCCTAGTTGGATGCTGCAGCTTTCACTCAGAGTAGAAAGTGGAGGATGCTTTGCTATTATTAAATAGCATACAATCTAGGACATCAACAACAAAATATCATTTAAAATCATATTCGCAATACTGTCCTAAATAATCTATCTTCTAGTATTTTGTGTTTCTAGCTGTCGGTAACATTATCATGTTTGTATATTTTACATTATTTGACATTTAAGACTTCTCTTATTTCTGAGTACGCCCTGATAGCTACTTGTTCCCAAGACTTAGCGAAACTTAAACCTCCCACCAGCTGAAAATAAGGAAAATAAATCCAAGAGAAAACAATAGCATTTTTTGTGCTTGTATAATGTGCTGGACTTCATGTGAAGGAGTGACAAATGACCTTCGCTTTGCAGTTTCTACCTGCCTATCTGTCCTTTGTGCAGCTGGGTCTTTAAAGGTCACATATAAACACTGTAATTGGCATGAATGCTAAATACATCTTGGGATTTTCTTTTATGAAATCTACTAGTACTGCTAATGTTTTTCTCAAATGTTATCAAGTGTGCTGCCAACATTTGAGACAATGAATAATATAAATCCACATATTTACTATGTATTTACACACATTTGCATGACCCATGATTAGACATATTTGCTGCATAAAAAATTTTTGCAAACGTGATACTATTCCTTAAGTCTGGAGACACAAATGGCTTCTTTTTAAATTGCTTTTTGATAAAGATTTGATCAAAGCTAATAGAGAATTTAGCAGGAGAATTCTAAGTCTTTTCTTCACGTTTCCCATTCCTTGATTACCCGTTTCTGGTTTTGGCTCAAAACAAAAAAAACAACATCTGCACCAAAATAAAACCCCACAAAAAAAACCTAATAAGTCAGATAGATATCCTTACACAGCGATTATAGCTACAATCATGTATATGCTATTATCTTCAATGGTATAACATCCTGTTAAATCTTCTTAAAGGCAATGCCTCGCCTTCATTTCTTCTTTGATAAAGTCAGATAATTAAAGGTAATTTCAGTTTTGTAATCTATTTTCTATATTCTGTCTTTTTTTAAAATGATTTTGGGGAAAGGCATTTTCCAGGCTTCCATTAAGATCACATAGAAATTGCCTTTACAGCAGGTGCTAGAATAATATGTTTAAGACCTTTTAACCACTATTGTAGGTAAAGTTCTCCAAAACTGTAATAAGTACTGAAGACGTACAATTTAGCTAACGCAGAGAACTTTTTCAGAGTTACAGATAGTCCCCAGGTTACATACAAGAAAGGGTCTGTAGGTTTGTTCTTAAGTTGAATTTGTATGTAAGTCGGAACTGTATATTTTATCATTGTAACCCCAGGCACAACTTTTTTGGTCTCTGTGACAATTGGATTTTAAAAATGTTGGGTTGTCATAAGAATCAGGATTAACAATAAAGCTTTATTACAGACATCATTTATAACTGTTATAGATGATTATTGTAGCCTAGGACTAAAGTACAATAAATTACCAATATCCAGAGGTCCGTTTGTAACTAGGGGTCGTATGTAAGTCGAGTGTTCTTAAGTAGGGGACCGCCTGTACTAGGTATAAAAATGGAAACTTTAATGTGAGCTGCAAGCAATGCGTAATCCACGAGTAATCCTATGTGTAATATAGTACCATTTAATCCAATATTAAGTAGATGCTGAGTAAATTGGAAATGCTGTGCAGAATTTTTTACTGCAGATTTCATCCGGATTAGGTTAATTACTGACCTCAGAAATATGTATTTTCAGCCCATTTTTTATTTTATAATATAATTCTACTTTGTGTGTCCCATAAGATATAACATTAGGCATGCTGACATGACAATCTTTCCTCCCACAAAAGTAAAGAATGAGAGTGGTGAATTTAGAAATAGATTAAAGTAAAATATTATTATTTGATCATTTTGTATTAAAAAAAAAAGAATAATTATTCAAACATATTAGATTAATCTTTTGGGGGTTGTTTACTCTTTAAGGAGGATAAACTGATTAAGAATCATAACACGTTATGAAAATTTCTACCAATTAAGAAAAAGACGATCAGGGGTGTTGAATGCTGAGTCCCAGGGTCAACATCTGCAAAGAGTTTGTATGTTCTCTTCGTATTTGCGTGGGTTTCCTCTGGGTCATCCAGTTTCCTCCCACACTCCAAAACATACTGGTAGGTTGATTAGATTGTGAGCCCCATTGGGGACAGGGAACGATTTGGCAAGCACAGTGCAGTGCTGCGTAATCTGTGTGCGCTATATAAATGAAGAATTATTATTATTGATGTTAACATGCCCCATGTTTTGATCCCTCAGGGAGTAGGTTGCAGTCTAGGGAGCACTGGCTGCAGGTATATAATGTGTATGACTGGTCAGGTTGTCACTTTCAGTTATATAATGTGTATAATTTACTCTTGTCACAGTTAATCTCTTTGCACTGCTTTACCTACACATACATTGCTGTTTTTACTGTGTAAGCAAATGTCAACACCAAACTTCCCAATGTTTATCTAGTTATGCAGCGCTGAACAGAACGTGCAATCCGTCCCTGTCCCATGGGGCTCACAATCTAATCAACCTACCAGTATGTTTTGGAGTTTTGTGGAGGACACCGTGTCCCTGGAGAAACCAACCGCAAACGAGAGAACATCACGTCTTTGCAGATTGTTGACCCTGGGACTCAACATTCACACCCCTGACGTCCTTTTTTTATGGTAGAAATTTTCATACGTGTTGATTCTTAATCAGCTTATCCTCCTTAAAGAGTAAACAACCCCCAAAAGATTAATCTAATATGTTTGAATAATTATTCTTTTTTTTTTTAATACAAAATGATCAAATAAATATTTTTTACCTTAATCTATTTCTAAATCACCACTCTCATTCTTTACTTTTGGGAGGAAAATTGTCTGTCAGCATGCCTAATGTTATATCTTATGGACACACAAAGTAGAATTATATTATAAAATAAAAAATGGGCTGAAATCAACATATTTCTGGGTCAGTAATTAACCTAATCCGGATGAAATCTGCAGTAAAAAATTCTGCACAGCAATTTCACATTTACCTCAGCATCTACTTAATATTGGATTAAATGGTACCCATATTACACACTAAGGATTACTCGTGGATTACCGCATTGCTTGCAGCTCACATTAAAGTTTCCATTTTTAATACCTAGTACGGACGCGGTCCTTCTACCCCTACGTTAGAACACTCGACTTACATACGACCCCTAGTTACAAACGGACCTCTGGATATTGGTAATTTATTGTACTTTAGTCCTCAGGCTTACAATAAATCATCTATAACAGTTATAATGAGTCTGTAATAAAGCTTTATTTGTTAATCCTGATTCTTATGACAACCAACATTTTTAAAATCCAATTGTCACAAGAGACCAAAAAAGTTGTGCCTGGGGTTACAATGATAAAATATACAGTTTCTGACTTACATACAATTCAATCCTTACTAACAACAACCTACGACCCTTTCTTGTATGTAACCTTGGGGACTATCTGTAACTCGAAAAAGTTCTCTGCGTTGCTAAATTTACGTCTTCAGTACTTATTACAGCTTTTTGGAGAACTTTACCCTACAATCAGTGGTTAAAAGGTCTTAAACATATTATTCTAGCACCTGCTGTAAGGCCATTTCCTATGTGATCTTATGGAAGCCTGGAAAAATGCCTTCCCCCAAAATCATTTTAGTCACACTACACAGGGGCATATATTTTTTTCATTTTCTATAGTAGTTCCAGGCACCATTATATTATTCCAAATAGTTCATATTTTTAAACGATTTTCAATTGTTACAATTGAATCTGACCTTGAAAACCAATAGCACAGCAGGTAAAGGGGTCAAGAAGAGAGGAGCGAGTAGTGAAGAAAAGTACAGAAAGAGACTGGGTTGATCGAGGACCACCGATAGTTAAAGGGCAAGGTTCATTGGCGAAAGTAGATGAGGAAGGTGGATAATAGATGGGAGGTAGAAGCTTCCTTATAGCTATGCCTAGGGTTCTGCCCATGAGGGAGATTTCCGCCCACCAGTGGTGTCAAAAAGAAAAAAGAAAGGTGTAAATTTGGTGGCGGGGGTCGTATGTTTTCTTGCGTGTGCGGAGATAGGGTCAACTTGGGTCACAAATGTCGGAGGCGGTACCACACCTCCCACGTTTATATCTAACAGGAATAGGTCCCATCAAGGAATCCCCTAAGAGGTTGGCGAGGGGTAGTGACCATTCGCCCAAGTCCGTCGTTGTTGTTCGCTCTGCAGGGCCATGAGTATTAATTGATTAATTACTTCGCTGGGGATTTCCGATTTGTCCGACGATCAATGTGTACAATCACCAGTAAGTAGGGTAGGTACCGGGAGGGGCCAAGAACACAGCTGAAAAGGGGAAGGGTAGATAACCAGAACGTGTGTGGCTGGGATTAAGGACGGACTGCAAAGGGAGAGTCGCCCGAGAATGAGGGCATGTTAGATCTGAGAGGCCGGTGGGAGGCATATTCCAAATGTTTGAAAAGTATGTCGAGAGAACCAGTGGTCAGACCAACGGAAGTGAGGCCGGAGGGGCAAAGAACGCGTCGGGTGAGGGGCCATGGAGTTGAGGGGAAAACGCGCGCTTCCCGAGCAGCGAAGGGTCCAGGATAGCAAGAGATCCCTGAGGCGGGTCAGACACGTAGCTTCGAGGGTAGATAGATAAGAAAGAGGGTAGGCACACACACCTTGCCGCAACGAGCTGGGAATGGGTAGTCATTTTTTCCTACTAAGGAAAGGTTGAAAGAGTAATTAGGATAGGGAAGAATGCTAAACTAAGAGGAGAAAAAAAATTCAATATAATGGTCATAGTACTGTAGGAAAGTTCTTAGGTCCTATACCTGCTATCTGGAGGAGTCGAAAATACAGTACGTAGACTTGAAGAGGGTGAAGGGTAGGGCCCTTAGCACTAAATCCTATCCCCTTCCAGTGGAACATAGAGCGCTATAAATTAGGCACCAAGGGGGATAAGGAGACTAGGCTTGGGGGGAGTTTTCGTCACCAAGGGGCGGCGTTAGTCTCAAGTCGAAAGGTCGAATAATTTTTCGCCGACTAGAGCTTGCCACAAATTGGCGACGTGTTCCGTGATTTCTGAAAGCCAGTCGTAGAAGGAAGATCCAACTTAAGAAGAACAGTACTAAAGATGAACCTGATGGGAACCCCACTCCCTCCTATCCTGCCCCGGTCGCGGTGTCCCCCCCTTGCCCATTTACCTTTACTTATCTGACTTTCTCAAAGAAGAAATGAAGGCGAGGCATTGCCTTTAAGAAGATTTAAGAGGATGTTTACGCATTGAGATAATAGCATCTATCATGATTGTAGCTATATCGCCTGTGTATAGGATATCTAGGGTTTTTTTGTGGGGTTTTATTTTGTTCTAGATATTGCGTTTTTGTTTGAGCCAAAACAGAAACGGGTAATCAAGGGCATGGCTGAAACGTGAAAGAAAAGACTTGTAGAATTCTCCTGCTAAATTCTCTATTAGCTTTGATCAAATCTTTATCAAAAAGCAATTTAAAAAGAAGCCATTTGTGTCTCCCTGACTTAAGGAATAGTATCACGTTTGCCAAAAAATTTTTATGCAGGCAAATATGTCTAACATGGGTCATGCAAAGTTGTAAATTACAGTATATGTGGATTTATATTATTCATTGTCTCAATGTTGGCAGCACACTGTATAACATTTGAGAAAAACTTAGACAGTACTAGTAGATGTTCATAAAAGAAAATCCCAAGATTGTTAGCATTCATGCCAATTACAGTGGTTATTGTGACCTTTAAAGACCCAAACTGCACAAAGGACAGATAGGCAGGTAGACAACTGCAAGCGAGAGATGCATTTGTGTCACTCCTTCACATGAAGTCCAGCAATATCATACAAGCACAAAAAATGCTATTGTTTTCTCTTGGATTTATTTCCTGTTTTTCAGCTGGTGGGAGGTTTAAGTTTCGCTAAGTCTTGGGAACAAGTAGCTATCAGGGCGTACTCAGAAATAAGAAAGTCTTAAATGTCAAATAATGTAAATATACAAACATGAGATGTGTACCGACAGCTAGAAACCAAAACTAGAAGATAGATTATTTAGGACAGTATTCGAATAGGATTTAATGATATTGTTGTTGATGTGCTAGATGTATGCTATTAATAATAGCAAAGCATCCTCCCTTCTACTCTGAGTGAAAGCTGCAGCATCCAACTAGGACACTCCTTGGCCATCATCTAGTGAGAACAGCTGTATATGCTTATGCCTGAGCGCTTAATTGTAAGGAGCCTCCTCTTTTGCACTTGGTCAGAGTCAGTTTTTCAGCAAAGTTACATGTCACCTGCTGTCCCCTGCCTTGCCTACTTTTGCATGGTAAAAACTGTTTATGGATTTTTTAAAGGTATGGTGCATTAGAAATTAGATGTTATTTAAATCAAAGCAGACGATTTCCAGCGTATTGCAGCATGTATATTTTAATATTTTAAAAATAATGACTAAAATCCTGCAGGTTGCCACTGGTCACTAAGCCTAAGATTAGTCTGACACTTCCTGTTCGTTATCCTGCACACTATTCCGGTCACTTTTCAGCAATCATCATTTCATTATCATTGCAAGCAGATTACACATCGTAGTAGCACCTCTAATGTCATCTACTATTTACAATAAGTGATGGTCACAGCTTATCTTCCCCCTTCCCTTTAAAACATCTATACATAAAAGAACATGTCTGAAAACTCTCCCATAGACCCTCAAAAACATCTCCAAACAACTGTCAAGGTCCATGTGACTGGTGGAAAGCTACAGACAGTCCCAGGGTACATACAACGATAGGTTCTTTAGGCTTGTTCTAATGAATTTGTATGTAAGTCAGAACTGTATATTTGGGCGGCACAGTGGCTGATAGTAGGCACTTCTGCCTTGCAGGCGCTGGGGCTGGGTTTAAATCCACCCCGGTCACACTCTGCAAAGAGTTGGTGTTCTCTCCGTGTTTTGCGATGGGTTTCCTCCAGGTACACCAGTTTCCACCAACATCCCAAAACATACTGGTAGTTGTTTAATTGTGACCCCCATGGGACAGGGACCAATTTGGCATGCTTTGTGCAGCGCTGCATATCTTTGTGCGCTGTATAAAAAAGAATTATAGTTATTAATTTTATAATTGTAGCTCCAACAAAAATTTTTGGTGTCTGTGACATTTAAACCTTGTGGTTGTCATAAGAACCAAATAACAATAAATCTTATTGCAGACACCTTTCATAACTCTTACGCTGATATTGTAGCCTGGGACTAAAGTACAGTGATTACCAAATCCAGAGGTCCGTTTGTAACTGGGGTCGTCTGTAAATTGGGTGTTCTTAAGTAGGGACTTCCTGTATCCCTAAATGCTGTGAATACACCTTGGCAAGATAGCACCTCACAATAATAATGTACGGAGAAAGGATTACAAAAACTATATAAAACACATTAAAAAATGTTTGTCATTTGGTTTGAATTATTAACCACTATGTGATACATTTCCTCTAAAGCAGAAACAAATTCCCTCTGCTTGTGCAAACATCTAGGAAAACGTAAAATCCTAGAAATATTTCTCCTAAGATCCAGCTCCCAATAAGATAACGTTCACACGACACATGGCAGATTAGTTGCAATAAACTCCAACTCCACTGAAACTCCACTCCATATATCTGAATGAGGCTTCTGCATTATGTACATCTGTTATTACAAACCCCATTCGATGAGTATGAGACATTGATACGTGCGCATGAGAAGTCTGCAACATCTGAGAGTGAATCGAAAGAGGTTATAAGAAAATAAAACAACCACAGCATCTTTCCACAAGAAAACCTCAGATGTAGGAACAGATTTTGTTACTAGCCAACACAACTGATGTACAACAACACGTATTGACTATAGTCTTATAGATGGAGGCATATTTATATATTACAGTGTCTAATATGGTAGTGAATCATGAAGAGGTTATTCTAAAGAGATTATGAAAACTATTTCTATTTATGTGTAGAAAACATGTCAATGTTGACTTGTAACACCGCAATGTCATATTGTATAAGATATTGTGCACAAATAAATCTGAATATCGGTGCCCAACCATGCATCACATGACATAGAATATGAGACACAACTTTTTTCAGTTTCTTTTGACTTCCCTTTATGTTTCCTTTTTTCTTACAGAAATGTGAATTAATGCGGCTGTAATTTCTCTTATTATCTTCTATAATTTATATAGAGAACTAATAAAACCGAGCTGAAAACCGAAAGGGACAAGTCATAATCACATACAGGGTTTTATGAAGTGAATACCACAATGCTTCACCGGGTGTTTACTACAGAATAATATGCATAATACGTTTGTCAACATGGACATTTTAAAGGGCAGCCAGAAAACAAAAATAGTGCAACTATGTTTTATTTCTTATATAAAAATATGTTTTCTTGTATGATGCTGAAGATGTTCTTCTTGGTAAGTAGGAGGCATCTATTATTGTGGCTAAAAAATGTGAAGACTTTGGGGACTATGGCTTCCTTTGCACCTAAAATGCAATTGGGTACTAAGCTATAAAATCCATAGAGTGGCACAATAGGGGCAGAGTTAACCCCTACAACTGGAGGCACCCGTCAGCAATATTTATCTATATTCAATTTAATTTAACAACAAATGTAGAAAGAACATAATTACTGATATATATAATTCCCAAGCATAAATATCCAGTTTAAGAACATAGAGGGGTCATTTATCTTCAGTCAGGACATTTATGCTCGTCTTTTCTTGTTTTTTTTTGCCTTTGGACTTGATTTGTTTACAGGTGATATTCATTGTTTATCAGCAGTGTGTTTATAGGGTTTTTGCAACTTTTTAATAAAAAGTTAGACAAAAGTCTCACACTGCTCTTCACTTTGTTTAAAGTTTTCCTTTGCATGGTCAGGACTGGAGTTTATTTGCGACTTTTCAACCTTGATTGTGCACCAAAATTGCGACTTCCGTAGTTCTTGTCTGGTTTTTAGATATATGGCCCAACACTGAAAAATTCGCACCCTAGTTTTGCCAGGCGAGTGGAAAAGTTCCAAATTTAGGTGCAAATATATAAAGGTGCCCAAAAAAATAAAAGAAATAAAGGAGAAAATTCTAGAAACTGAGCCCCATAATTGTGAGCCCAACAGGCAGTGTCCTCCTGCCACTTGTCTCCTGACACACTAATCTTGTATTTGTACTTGCATTTGTTCCTTTCTTATGTAATGTATGTGACTCCTCTCTTACTGATGGAATACCGTAATGGTCCTCTATAAAAGTAATAATAATACTAATAGAACATTATCTTGTTCAACCGATTTTACTAGACATTACCTTGGTCATTATGGATATTGGCCCTTGGATACGTTTTCAAAGTATCCATTGTTACAAAGGAAAAGGAACTAGTTATCAATATATTGTTTGTAATGACTGCCTGGGGGGTTGATTTTGCAATCTGATCCCCTATTTCTACTGTAATAAGATGATGTAAATGACCTTGATTGTTTCCCTATTATATGGCTGGTCCCACAGGACGTGGGTGGGTGACTTGCAATATAAATGATAGCAATAAAGAATTTTATTATTAAATTTTCTGTTCCACCTGGAACCTATTTGCTCCAAATGTTCAATTCTTCTAAGATCTAGAAAACCCACCGGGTCACTATACTACTGCTCACATCTTATAGTATATCAGCACTACTACTGCTCACATCTTATAGTACGATCATCACAATACTATGCTCCACATCTTATAGTACTATCATCACAACTACTACTGCTCACATCTGATGTACGATGAATCACTACTATGATGCCTCACTCTATACTACTATAATCACTACTAATAATCCACATTTTAAAGACTATCATCATACACGCCTAAACTTATAGTACTATCAATCACTAATACTGCTGCTCACAATTATACTACTTATATCATAATACTATAATAAACTCTTACAGTACTATCATTCACTACTACTCCCACATCTGATAGTGACTATCATCAGAATGCATCTCACATCTATAGTAAGACATCACTACTTCTGCTCAAATCTCATAGTACTTCATCACTACTACTATGCTAAATCTTATGTGTGTCAGCACGAATAATGCTCCCATCTATAGTAATATCATCACTACTATCTAATGCTCACATAGTTAGAGTATCTTTCATCAACTACTACTGCTCACTTATTAGGGTACTATAATCACTAATACTACTACTACTCACTTTACAAGTTACTATTCAATCACTACTTTCTGCTACATCTTTGATAGTACATATCATCACACACGCTCACAATTATAGAGTATCATCACATAATACTGCTCACGTCTGATGTCCTACCATCACTATACGCTGTAATCGTATAGTACTATCATCACTACTACTGCTCACATCTTATAGTACTATCATCACTACGACTTCTGCTCGCATCTTATAATACTATCATCCCTACTACTGCTCACATGTTATAGTACTATCATCACTGTTCCTGCTGCTCACATCTTATAGTTCTGTCATCACTACTACTACTCCTAACATCTTACACTACTTCATCACAATACCTGCTCACATCGTATGTACTACATCACTTACTACTATCTAACAGCTTACATAATATATCACTACTACGCTCACATCTTATAGTACTGTCATTCACTATACTACTCCGACAGTCTGATACTAATATCTCACTACTACTGCTCACATCTTATAGTACATCTCACTACAACTTTGCTCGCACCTTATAGTACTATCATCACTACTACTGCTCACATGCTATAGTAACTATCATCAATTAATTACTGCTGACTCACGATCCTTATAGGATGTTCATCACTACTAACTACTCCTAACATTTACACTATATCACATACTACGCCCAATCTATGAAAAAAAAATACTCTCATCACACTAATACTCCTAACATCTACATACTATCATCAATAATACTGCTACATTCTTATAGTACTGTACCCCCTACTACTACTCCTTCACATATTATATAATATTATCACTACTACTGCTCAAACGATCTTACTATCATCACTACAACTTCTGCTCGCGCACCTGAAGTACTATCATTCATACTACTGCTCACATGTTATAGTACTATCACATATTACTGCTGTCACATCTTATAGTACTGTCATCACTACTACTACTCCTAACATCTTACCACTACATATCATCACTAGACGGCCTCATATCTTACACTACTATCATCACTACTACCTCACATCTTTATAGTACTATCATCACTACTACTACTCCACATTTACATACTATCATCAACTACTACTGCTCATATTCTTAAGTAACTGTCTCAATACTACTACGACTCTTCACATCTTATAGTAATATTATCACTACTACTCCAACATATGGATATACTATTCCTCACTACAACTTCTGCGCGCATCTTATAGTAAGATCATCAATATTGATGACTCTCACATCTATGATATCATCACTACTACTGCTCACATCTTATAGTACTATCATCACTATTTACTGCTGCTAACTCTTACTATTACTGTCATCACTACTTACTACCCTAACATCTCACTACTCACCATACTAATGCCTCACATCTCTAGTTACTGTCCATCAATACTACTACTCACATCTGATAGTACTATATCACTACTACTCCTCACATCTTATAGTAATATCATCACTACACTTAATCCGCACATTCTTATAGTAATATTATCACTACTATGCTCACCATTTTTATAGTACTATCTGCACTACGATCCTCACATGTTATACCTACTATCGTCACTACTACTACTGCTCACAATCTTATAGTAATATTATCACTACACCATGCTCACATCTATTAGTAATATATCACTACTACTGTACTCAATCTTATAGTACTATCACACTACTACCTCCTATTCACATCGTATATTACTATTATGGACGACGACCTGCCACATTCTTATAGGATTATCGATCAATCAATACACTACTATTCACCATTCTTATAGTAATATCATCACTACTACTGCTCACATCTATAGTGTACATCACACTATGCGGCTCAATCTATCGTACTATCAGAGCACTAACTTTATGCTCAAAAATATAGTACCATCATCACTATATTTACTACTCTCACATTTATAGTACTATCATCACTACTACTCTGCTTTCATGTATAGTACATATTATCACTACTACGCTACATCTTATATTCCTATCATAACTTACGACTTAATTACAAAGATAGACATCATCACTTAATACTACTGCTAACATCGTATAGGCACTATTATCCTACTATGCTCACATCCTATAGTAATATCATCACTACACTACTGCTACATCATTATAGTCTAGCAACCACTCTACTTCTCACATCTGAGAGTACTAATCACCACTGGTTACTTCTCACCCACAAACCCCCACAAATCTTAGTATCCACACCTCTGTAACAACCAAGAATAAAAGTAATTATTGAAAGATGAACGCAGTTAAAAACCCGCCAAAAAAATTATTCATTTTTTATCTATGCATCCAACATAAAATGCAATAAAAAAAGTGATTTAAAAAAAAAACATATGTACTCCTGAATGATACTGTTGCAAAGTACAACATGTCCTGCAAAAAAACAAGCCATCAACCAAGCTCCATAGGCCAAAAAGTTTAAAATGTTTATGCCACTTGGAAGACGGCGATGCAAAACTGAGAGATTTTTCCCCACATATGGTTTTATTGGCAAATTAGTAAAGGTAAGAAAAAATTATCATTATTGTATCTCCGTAATCGTATCGACCCGTGAATAGAAGATAACATGATTATTAGGCGTAACTGCGTGAACACCAAAAAAAAAGGGATACCAACCACAAATGGTAACAATGGAAAAAGCCAACCATCCACATGTCCCAATACTAAATCCTGCAGCTGCCGGGTCGATCCTTCCTCTGCGCTCGCTTTGCTCCCCAGTAAAACAAGTAACGACCACATGTGGGGGGGGTTCTCTGCACTCGGGAAGAAATCGCATACCAAACTTGTATGGGGGTTTCTCTTTTCTATCTTGGAAATGTGTACATTTTGGGCTAAATGAACATATAAAATGACAAATTTGACCTTTCTAAATTTCACGCCTTGTTGAGTAATACTATGAAGATCTCAAGGGTTAACAATCTTCCTATAAAGCCTTGTTGTCTGCATAGTTTGAGGGGTTCAATGAAATGTTGATTCTATATGGGTTTTGATGGAAAGATGTTAAAATTTCATTTAAACCGTATTTATCCCAAAGGGTCAATTCTGAAATCCATAAACTATTTTGTAAGAGCGTTTCGTCCGAACATCAAAATCAAATGATCCAGACATTTCAAAAATGGATTGAAAATGTAAGACATAGGGCAAATGGTATGCAGGCAAAATTTAGTGAGTTAAACTATCTGCCTTGAAAACGCGATGATTTTGAATTTCGGAAATGGCTAATTTTTTTAAAACTCGTCATTGTTCTTTTTTTTTTTCAGAAATAAACGCAAAAGACTCACCAACCACCATTTCACTAAAATAAAGTACAACAGTGAGGGAAAACAGTCTCAGACGAATTTTGATAAGTACAGTGTTAAAAAGTTATTACCATATAAGCGAAGTAAGTCAGAATCCAAAAAATGAGGACTGAGCCTTAGCTACAAAATAGCTGCGTCTTGAGGAGTAAAGTTCATGACATTTTATTACAAATAATCTGCAAAAGCTCTGAGCAGGACAGAAGAAGTTGTTAGGATGTTCAGAGACATACAGAGAAGTGTCACCAGTAGCAGGACGACATACTGGGTCTGGGGAGGAATTGCCCAGTCATTACAGGGGCGGCAGCAGAATGATCAGACTGGGGGATCCCCCCAAAGAGAAGTCACTGCTGAGGAGGTCACTGGGTGCAGGTGTCACAACACCTGGGCCTGCTGGGAGGGTGTTTTAATGGTTGGGGGTTGGGGAAGAAGCATAGTGGAGGTGTAGGGGGATCAGCATGTAAGTGCGAATCTAAACATTGTCCTAAGTAAAGTGCAGTCGGGACACAAATATGCCTGAGGACTCACATGTGATTAATAAGAGGCAAAAAAAACTCTAAATCATCAAAGAGGATGTAACCCCAATGCGTCTCGTTATGCATAAAAACGGACTACTAGTGCGAGGACTGTGATACATACTGGCTCTATTATTATATATCCATCATTATACTTCTGTTGCTCCACATTATTATAATACTTACCTATAAGACCACACTACTAAATACAGGCTGGTCCCTACTTAAGAACATCGAAGTACATACGACCCCTAGTACAAACGACCACTGGATATTGGTAATTTATTGTACTTTAGTCCTAGGCTACAATAATCAGCTATAACAGTTATCATGGTGTTATAATGAAGCTTATTGTTAATCCTGGTTCTTATGACCAACCCAACATTTTAAAATCCATTGTCAGAGACCAAAAAAGTTCTGGCTGGGGTTTACAATATAAAATACACAGTTCGACTTACATACAAATTCAATTTAAGAACAACCTACAGACCCTACAGGTATGTAACCCGGGGACTGCTGTCTGCCACATATCATTAATGTCATACCAGCACTACTACCTTCTGCTGCTCCACATATATATTATATATTATAATGCCATCACTACTTCTGCTTCACATTATAATACTATATGATAATACCATCCTATTCTTCTGCTGTCTCACATTATATACATATATAATACCATCACTACTTCTTATGCTTTCCATCAGTACTACTATCATAATACCATCACTATACTCTATATACATAACATACCTCCACACACTATACATATATAATATTACCTCCCAAACGTCCTGGATTCAGCCGGAAATTCCCATTTTTGGGCTTGTCGCGTAGTCGAGGTGGCTGGGAGAGGTCCACACTGCCCACTTTGCCCCGGTTTGTCCCGCTCCTCCTGGACGAAGGAGAAATTTTAATGAGTGACGACCTTACCCATGAATCCTTGTAGAATATATATATACACTCACACGGCCACTTTATTAGGTACAACCATGCTAGTAACGGGTTGGAGCCCCCTTTTGCCTTCGAACTGCCTCAATTCTTCATGGCATAGATTCAACAGGTGCTGGAAGCATTCCCTAGAGTTTTGGTCCATATTGACATGATGGCATCACACAGTTGCAGCAGATTTGTCGGCTGCACATCCATGATGCGAATCTCCGTTCCATCACATCCCAAAGATGCTCCTATTGATTGAGATCTGGTGACTGTGGAGGCCATTTGAGTCAGTGAACTCACCTGTCATGTTCAAGAACCAGTCTGAGATGATTCCAGCTTTTATGAATGGCGCATTAATCCTGCTGAAAGTAGCCATCGATGTTGGGTACATTGTGGTCATAAGCAGAGCATGCATTAGTATTCATCATACATGGGGATATTTTCGTGTTCGGGTGATAGAGGCTACTACCACCCCCATCCTGTCAAATTCATCAATTCATTGATGTACCTGTCAGGCGGTCGGCAACCCTGTACAACCTTCATGGTGTGGAGTGGGTGGTGTATATATATATTATATACGACACTCACCGGCCACTTTATTAGGTACATCCTGTCCACTGCTCGTTAACATTAATTTCTAATCGGCCAATCACATTCAGCAACTCAGGCATTTAGGCATGTAGACATGGTCAAGACAATCTCCTGCAGTTCAAACCGGCATCAGTATGGGAAGAAGGTGATTGTTGAGTTGCCTTTGAACGTGGCATGGTTGTTGGTGCCAGAAGGCTGTTGAGTATTTAGAAAAACTGCTGATCTACTGAGGATTTTCACGCACAGCCATCTCTAGGGTTTACAGAGAATGGTCCGAAAGAACAAAAAACATCCAGTGAGCGGCAGTTCTGTGGGCGGAAATGCCTTGTTGATGCCAAGGACAGGCAGAGGAGAATGGGCTGACTAGTCGAGCTGATAGAAAGGCCAACAGTGACTCAAATCGCCACCCTTATGACCAGGTAGACAGAAGAGCATCTCTGAACGCACAGTACGTTGATACTTTGAGGCAGATGGGCTACAGCAGCAGAAGACCACACCAGGTGCCACTCCTTTCAGCAAGGACTGGAAATGAGGCTACAATTTGCACAAGCTCATTGAAATTGGACAGTAGAAGATTGAAAACGTGCCTGGTCTGATGAGTCTCGATTTCTGCTCGGACATTCGGCATGATAGGGTCAGAACTTGGCGGTCAACAACAGAAAGCATGGATCCATCCTGCCTTGTATTAACGGTTCAGGCTGGTGGTGGTGTGTCATGGTGTGGGGAATATTTTTTGGCACTCTTTGGGCCCCTTGGTACCAATGAGCATCGTTGCAACGCACAGCCTACCTGAGTATTGTTGCTGAGCCTGCCATCCCTTTATACCACAATTTACCCAACATCTGATGGCTACTTTCAGCAGGTAATGCGCATGTCATAAAGCTGGAATCATCTCAGACTGGTTTTCTTGAACATGACAATGAGTTCACGTACTCGAAATGGCCCCACAGTCACCAGATCTCAATCCAATAGAGCATTTGGGAGTGTGGAACGGGAGATTCGCATCATGGATGTGCAGCCGACAATCGCGGCAACTGTGTGATGCCATCATGTCAATATGGACCAAAATCTCTGAGGAATGCTTCCAGCACCTGTTGAATCTATGCACGAAGAATGAGGCAGTCAGTTCTGAAGGCAAAAGAGGGTCCAACCCGTACTAGCATGGGGTACCTAATAAGTGCCGGTGAGGGTAATAATGATTTCAATGACATGTTGCAGCTCCCCCAGATCCCATCATAGCATGCATCTCAGACATTATCATATTCGGATGCTGCTGGACATTCCAATAATTTGTAGTGCTGCCGTTGAACATCTAGATTCCAGGCATATTAGCGGGCCATTATTATGGTCATTGCTAGGAATAGTAAGCACTAAGGATCCACATTCCTGCCTCTTTAGTAACATTCTATCCCCATCCTACTTCTTAATTCCTATCTCATAAAGTATTGGTTAGTAATGGTTACTACACATGGCTTCCACATAAATGATTTTATCGCACTTGTTTTATATCCGAATAGACATCACAATTCCAATGTGCTGTCCCTCCAACCAATCTAATACTATAACACGACCTGTATAAATTCAATCTCAAATCTTTTGGCTTTAATTTGGACTCTTTGTCTATGATGACATCCAATTTCGTATGATTACATCTTTTGACGGATAAGTGCACATTTGTCATATTGTTCATTTTAGTTCAGTCGACAATATCGAAAGACAAGATCAGTTATTAGTAGTGTTTGCCTGAGCCATTTCTGTATAAAGGAAATCTAGCATGGAGTATGCATGGCATCTTCCTTAAATTCAACTTGTAAATTATGAAAACCAGCCTAATGGGCTGGTGGGGGTGTTATTGGAGCTCCATCTGTATTGTAGCTTCCCCCACTATTACACTGTCCAAGGAGCACTTCACATTCCACTGTGTGTTAAAACCTTCTGTGCTGCGACAATATTACATCAGGCAAGAGGAGGGAAAGTGCTAAAGGGCAGAGGAGACAGTGTAAACCTGCGTGCAGCACGGAGGGGCTCTGGCAAGCCCCCAGAAGCTCTTGTATGCTAATTTGCATAATGTTAAGAGTTGATTTTAGAGAGTAAAGAGGCCCATGGTAACAATAGAAGATGACCACAGTCACAGTGCCTGGATCTATGAGTAAGTGTCCCTAGTTTATCCATACTTGATATGATGGTAAATTGGTAGTAAGTCTAAAGACTTTTCTATACATACAGTAGGCTACACTGTACACAAACATTGCAAAATGGGATGGGAAAATGGATAAGCATCACTCTGGCCTGTGTTTTCATGGCTGTAATAAACTAAGGTCTATGAATCATCTGTAAAATGGTTCTGTCTAGAACATGCTCTACTCTTAAGGGATCGTCGTATGGTCTATAAAATAACGTCCGTGGGTAGTGTTCCATGGAAAAGTATGGCATGTAGCGCAGCCATGTGCTGAACATCAAAAGACGGACGGCCCATGGCCATTCTTCTGCCCATAAATCTCATGAACTCTCCTTACGGAGGACCATCAATATCAGATAGTAGAGAAATCTGACTCCCGCATCTGGCTTGGGGATAGAGCGGCAGATCTGTGACTGCTTACCAGCCAGATGCTACAGCTGAAATGAATAGTCACTACATGGGAGGTAGACAAAGGCTGCAGAATTCTGAGTAAGTGACATTCTTTAATTTTAATTTTTAAATTTTTTTTAGTATTTTTTTATACTAGGCACACATTTTGTGATGTGGATTTATTATATATCTGCTTAACATCAGATTGGATATACAGAATGTGAGGTTTTTATAGGCAGATAATACAATGATTAGCACACACACAGGTAGTAACTACAAGAGCTGCTAGCCTACTGCGGCCTGCAAGGATCTCTGTGAACAGACCTAAGATTGTCCATAAGCTGATGCCATAGAAGTGTAAAACAAATTTTCCTACTTTTTGCTTTTAAATTCGGTTAGAGGATCCTCTAGTCTACAAAAATCCAGGTTAATGGGTGGTAAATATATACAGTAATTACAAAAGTTTATGGAATAGCTGGCATAGTATAGACAAGAAATTGTACTTCCTGTCTACAAACCTACACATTCCATGGTAACGCGAAAAGACACATCCATCTTTGTTCCATTCCATTCAGAGAGCTTGGAAAAGCAGAAAAAACACAAAAGGGCTTATTTACAATGGGCTGTATATAGTAATTGTTTGGGTTCACATTTATTTCATTAAAATACAAGGAAAAATAAGCATATGGGAAAAAAAAAAACTGTAAAAATGTCTAAAAGCATTTCATGTTGTATCTTTTAAAGTAATGATTTATCATTTATCAAAAAGTCATAATATATGCCGCTCTGATGTGCATTTTTTAAATGGGCTTTCTCCCTATGGGGCACATTACCTTAGCCGTCTTGTCGCGATCCTGAGGTGCGTGTCCGATGTGGAGTTCACTAAGATTGTGCCTCAATTTCCGCATGTGTTGCTATCCCCCGCTGAGGTCGTCGGAGTCACCTTCTTTTTCCTGAGTGCATGTAAGTGCATAATTCTGCAACACAATTTTGAATGTTAAATCCCGCGCTTAGTCCGATACAGTCGGGTTGTCCGACGGCTACGCCCCTGATTTGTTTGCATGAAGTCGGCGATTGCAATGTTCGCCAAAACTCAGTTAGATGCGGCGCTAAACAAAATGTCGGAAAACCCAGGAAAATGCGGCGTGCGGACCCTTAGTAAAGGTGCCCTATGTGTCAAAGTGCAAGAAAAACAACATGGAGACCAAACTCCACCCATCACAGTAGCTCAATGATCCCGCCGGACCCGAATCCAGCGCAGAGAACGCGCCCGCTGGGATCGCGAATGGACCAGGTAAGTAAATCTGCCCCATGACTGTATTAGTCTGATATAAGATATATATGATATATCCTGATAATGAATATATTATTGTACATATATAAACAGTTTTTAAACTTTAAACAAAAAAAGTGCTAGAAAACACATAAGGTGGGACATAACTGTGCGAACCATGTACTGTAGTAACGAGCAGCAGGTACTGATGGTAGGATTCCTCGGAGTAACCTGTGGTGGATGGATTGGCACCAGCTCCACCAACTTTGTTATTTACTGTGTCTTTCTCTTATCCCCCTGCCTTTCTTCCTTATTAAGAAGTTTTGTGTAAATCAGGTTTTTGTCCTCTATCCACTGACAGACTGAGAGATAAGAAACCTGATAAAGTGTCTGATGACTAGAGGGGTATTCTCATGAGATAGATTCTTAATATATACTTGGATATCAAATAATACTTATCACTGTTTATCAAAAATACGACATTTCACAAATATATTCCAACCTGTCTCTATCAGTCCTGATGTTACAATTGGTTGCCCTCGGATATGACTGTAAATCTTGTGACTATGGTGGATTCTTCTCATGAAAATTAGCTTTCTTGTACTGCACAATGCACTGTTCTCTGCCTCCGCTCTCTCTCCCATGCATTAAAAGACCAGCTCAGACACTGGCACTTCCTGTCAGTGAGCAGCAGTGTGCAGAGACTTACTCTACAAGCTACAGGAGTATAAGGTCCTCTATCTGGGAGGGGGGCATATAGCAGAGCTGACTCTGAGTGTGTTATAGGTGAATTCGCAGTAGCTGACAGTGCCATGTGTTTTATATTCATCTCATGGATTCATCATCTCTCATCTCTAAACGGTGTCATCGATGTGTCAGATACTAGAATGTAGATAAACTCTGTACCCTGACAATCTAAGCACATTGTCAGACACAGCACTAGAGCAGTGATGGCAAACCTTTTAATGACTGAGTGCCCAAACTAACAACCCCAAATCTTCATATCGAGATGTGCCAACCACAAATTAAAGCAGTAACTTACTTGCTACCTGTTTCTTCAACAATGTTCATCATACTGGCCTCCTAGGACCTAAACACAGTAGAAAGAAGGAGGGAAAATTTTGCTAATTGTAGCTTCTTTCAGTGTCCCTTTGTACACAGAAAATCATGGGGCCAAGTAAAGTCACTTTAAAATATCACTGAAAGCAGCATCTTTGCTTCCAAGTTGCTTGGAACTGCAGGAAAATGTTTGGAGTCCTGTCTGGTGTGCTGGGGTGATGGCCCGGTGCCCACAGAAGGGCATGGAGTGCCGCATCTAGCACCCAGTTGCCATAGGTTCGCCACCACAGAATAGAGGGATCATGAAGTGTCTGCCTAGAGAGTCCCCACCCACATCTGGGGTTTTTGGATGGAGCTAAAACAGAATAAAGCTAATAAAACTGTAAATTATCTTTTTATGTAACATCACAGTGGATTAAAAAATTTGAGAACTTTCTATCATGAGAAAACCCCCTTAACCCTTTACAGACAGTGGAAGGTAATCTCCTTACAAAGCTGATAATCAGGAATATGCTCTAGGTATGGAAGAGTTAAGTTCCTGTCCCCTTATCTGTGTGAAGTGGACAGGATCCATGAAGGCTTTCAGATATACTGTTGGAGCGAAATACAGATTAGAGAAGTATTTTTAATTTATAAAGTATTTTACAAAGTTGATCTTGAGTACCTGGCTATTCATGTTTGAAACAATAGAACAAGCTTTTTCAGCTGTTTGCATTCATATTGTGTTTAATCTCAAGATTATAGGTGGTTACTTCTCACGAACGAGACCATTGCGCCATTCCTCACAATAGTTCATGTTTGCTAAGAGCATGTAAGTTGTCCTTGCCAAAAGTTGTCTCACTACACTTACGTATATATTACCTGTTGCAAGTGGCGTGAACTACCATCCCGTACACCACGTAGCTGTTATGGGACTCATACACGGCTATGCCCCCAGGTGGTCCATGGCATGCCTCACCTGTGGTAAGCCTCCAAGTCGTTCCCCCTGCGCCGCTTGTTTCCTGTAATACCGTTTGTCCCTAACAACCTTCATAGACACTGCCCTTCCGCACGGTGATCCTGCCACATCTGACCCCTCGCACGTGACCGCCCGCCCATCCCGTGCATCACAGTGGCCGTGACAGAGCCGATGATAAGCCCTCCTCACTCCACATTACGGCCCGTTACAACTCCCTGATGAACAGCACCCCTCGACACCAAAGCGCCACGCCCTACCTAACCTCTACGTGACCAACCACCGGTTCGGAGCCGCCTCGTCTACGGCACGGGACCCCACAGGCACCAGTGGTCCTGCGGTACTCACACGCCCACCCCCCTGCACGGGCCAAACGGCGATGCCGCCTAACAGGCCAATTCTACGAGCCGCTACCAACCCCGGGCTTCGAACCAAGCACCCCCTCATCGACACGCGAACCAACTACAGTTTCGGTGTAACAGATAGCGCCCTTGTACTAACCCCGGTACTATCTGCAGGATGGTATGCAACGTACGAGGTAGGTCAGGATAGGGGCGTATAAGAGGAAAGGAGACGATAGACAAAACCACCACACATCGTAGTGAAAGGTGTGGTCATACATACACGGCTATAGTGTATGATAATACGCCTGAATCATCCAAACGAGAAGGGACATGTGTACCTGAAACAGCCCCACCCCTGCACGTGGCCAAACAACATCGCCCGACCAACCCAGGGCCAAACAGCACCTCGAAAAGGAACTAATACATATGTATTATCTGTGTGAATTGTTATACTGTGTATATACGGTTGTGATATATGCATGTACGGTGTATATACGATTATATATGTATACTGTGTATATGTGAATACTGGTATATATGTATATACTGTGTTTATGTATATATACTGTGTTATATGCTCTACTGGTATACATGCATCTATGTGTAATACGTGATATATATATACTTGTATGTGTATTTACTGTGTTACATGCATCTACGGTATGTGTATAAATGTATATCTGTGTATATAGTATATACTGTGTATATGTGAATATCTGTGTAATGGTATTATGCTACGTATTTTACACGCACATATTTATATAAGCATATATACTGTAAGTGCACATTTAAATATATGCACATATGTGATGGTGTTTTTGTATATGTTTGTGGTGTATGGAATGTATGTATATGCTCACAGAACGTATGGGGGACGTATATCTGGCTGCAAATTGCTCACGGATATACTTCCCTCATAGGTCTATACGCCTCAGCTCGGTACGATGAGCACAGTGAGTACTCACTGTTTGAGCCATGGCCTCAAAAGAGATAGAGACTGCTCTACACTTGGCTTGTAGAACGACCATGTGGCTCTATTCTCTATGGAGAGGGGAGGGGTGAGCCGTGATCACCTCTCCTCCTCCCCAGCACGGACGTGTGCCTGCCATGCTAAGCCGGGTGGGCAGACGTTTATGTGAATGCAAGCCAACATATGTATATATTTTTTAAGGGGAAGGGGGCCCCATTCAGAAATGCTATGTTACCCCCCTGCCTGGGCCACGTTGTCACTGAAAAGACAGGCAAAGGCTGACAGAAAACTTAGTAAATGTGTTCCGTTATCTGTTACCCAAAGCACAGGTATAAAGTCTGTTAGCTGGGAGTCCGGCCTGCTGGGACACCAAACCGCATTATACATGCCCATGCCTAATGGAGATAATCTGTCTGTATTTAATAATAATTCCTTTATTCAATAGCACACACAGATTACTTAGCGCTGTGCAGAGCTTACCAGATGTCCCCAATGGGGGTTCACATCTAACAAACCTACCAGTATGTTTTTGGAGTGTGGGAGGGGGAAACGGGAGGACCCCCACACAAACACAGAGAGAACATACAAACTCTTTACATATGTTTACCAGGATGGGACTTGAACCCAGGACCCCAGCACTGCAAGGCAGAAGTATACTACCCACTCAGCCACTGTACTGTTTTCCAAAATGACATAATAAAAATAGAAATTCACTTGTCTACAGTTGTGCACACTAATCCCAAAATCATGTAATAATACAGATAAGAACTTGAAATACACATCTAAGAGATTTTAATCCAGATATGAACAGTGTGGTTATTTGCCCTCTGTGATTCTCTTACACTTTGTTATCAGTTTGCCTAACTTTTTGGAAAGAGTGTAAAGCTGTTGTTTTTCTACCCTTTGTGTTAATATAATTGCCATTGTGATTTAAATGGGTTTACTTTTATTAATTTTCAATTAATATACCAAAATGTGTTAATTCAAGTCTAACTATTGGGCTTTCATCTATTGAGAGATCGGGAGTTATAGAAAGCCCAGAACATAACCTCAGAATATATATACAGACGGTACCCTACTTAAGAACACCCAACTTCCAGCAAGCCCTATTTACAACGGCCCTCTGGATGTGGAAATTACTGAACCGTATATACTCAAGTATAACCAGAGACCCTAATTTAACAACAAAAACAGGAAAAACCTATTGAATCGAGTATAAGCCGAGGGTTGGAAATGCATTGAACACAGCCTCCGCAGTATATGCCAGCACAGCCCCTTGTAGTAATACCCTGCCAGCCCCCTGTAGTATATAGCCTGCCAGCCCAATGTGAGTATATAGCCTGCCATGCCCTGTAGATATAGCTGCCAGCCCCTAAGATATAGCCCGCAGCCCCTAAGTATATAGCCTACCAGCCCCTGTAAATATAGTCTAGCCCGTGTCTGCCAGCCCCTGTCAGTGTGATAGCCAGCCCACTGTAGTATATAGCCTGCCAGCCTGTAGTATATAGCCTTTCAGCTTGTATTATAGCCTGCCGCCCCCCGTAGTATAGCCTGCCAGCCCCTGTAGTATATACCTGCCAGCCCCAGTAGTATAAAACCTGACACCACTGAAGTATATAGCTGACACCCACTGCCCCACAATAAAGCTCTGTAAGAAAAAAACAAACAGGTGTATCCCCTCCGAAGCCCCCCTGACAGGTCCCTCTTCCGTACATCGCGGCGCTCCGGATCAGCTCCGTGCCCCGCATGGGCAACATAGACGTCACTCGCTCGCTTACACATAGTTGTGGGCCGAGCCGGCTACATACCGCCCCGTCTCCATAAGATATATAGCGCACAGCGCGTATTAAGGAGAAAGATAGGACACTCCCATTGGGTGCTGTACGCCCATTGCCGTCTATGGGGACGTTATTCGGCCGATATACAGACGTTCCCCTACTTAAGGACACCCCCTAGTTACAGACAGACCCCTCTGCCCCTTGTGATCCTCGTTGAAGCTCCCTGATAGCTACTTACCTAGTCCAAGATTGTAATGAGTACAGCTTGTATAAGTAGTTCTGTAATGACGTTTTTTATATAATCCTTGGTCATTACAGTAAAAAAACTCCAATTGTCATGAGGCAAAAAAAACATGTTGGTCTGTAGTTACAATTATAAAATATACAGTTTTGACTACATTCACAATTCAACTTAAGAAACAACTATGGAACCTATCTGTAGGGAGACCGGAGGACAGCCTGTAGTCCCCATACGGTAGGTGAAGTAGCCTAAACTGAAAACGCACAGGACATACAGGTCTGTTTCTGGTTTCGCAATCCTATGGACTACTATATGCTTCGAGACATGATTCACAAATCAAAGGTCCACCATGTGTCATGCCCATACGTGTTGGCTGTTTCTAGTCCCTTACCCACAGGTTGTCTTATTTTTTCTCAAAGATGACAGTGGACATGGATAGGGAAACACTTGTGCCATGGGCATTAACAACGCCCCGCCAATCCACAATGTAGTAACCAATTACACAGGCCTTGTAGTACTGGTCTTAGGAAAAAAAAAAGAAGCAAAGTTTTACTGTGTGAGTCATGCTTGTGCTTAAAATCCCCATTGACAAAAAAAGGAGACACAAGATCAAAGTGTGAAGTAAAGTAAAGGAGGTAAATCTAAGCAAACAAGCCACAGCGGATGTCACCTCAAGTATCAACTGAATTTGCAGTCAAGTTTCAATACATGGGCTCTTGAGAACTAGTCAGGACATAGTTTTTTTCCTGTACGTTTATTTATCTTGACACACTTGCGGAGGTGAGGCACCTGCCAACCTCAGAAATAGTTATAATTAATCCTTATCTGGGTGACGCAAGTAAATTTTTCTCTTTTGATGCAGAACATTAGATCCTGTGTACTCTGTTTCAAATCCCCTTTCCTGATGATGTGACCTTAATAATGTCACTGTGAAAAAACCTACGGAAATCCTACAGTGGGCCTTTGCTCGCAAGGTGGACTATAGTAAAAGTGTCTGAACCTGTTATGTCTCCCAGAAAGATTATGTCATGGGAAAGATGAAGACTGTTGTAAACATAATCGGTGCTTGTTGTTACTAGCAGCATGACTGTGAAATATGACTTTAATACATGGTTTCAGGTCCTGCAAGTGTCTGAGGGACGTCTTCTTCTTTCAAATGCTCTCTAAATTTAAGTATCTGTAAGCCCTATCATTTGCAAAGGCAGATTAAGACTGACATGGACCCTGGGCTGTAAAAATGTGTGGGCCTACAACAAAATTTTGATTTGTTGACATTTACTGTCTACAAATGGTAACATAACCAAGCTTCTAGGAAAAGAGGTGGGGTTCCTGTTGCCACTTTCAGTTCTGTAGTTTAAGGACCTGGACAATTTTCAAAGGTCCTGGAGGGCTCTATATACAGGTTGTGTTTCTGCCAGCACAATTTAAATATACCGAGCTTGAGTCCCTCTCTTTATTATCTCTACAGAATCATCAAACTGGTTGGTGTTTAGGGTATAGATCTTAGGCTCCCACCCAAACCGCCCATGTTATTATGTGCTATGCCCCTCTGCTCTGAGTGACAGCTGTAGCTGCTATGTGCATCAGCTCAAATCAAAGAGCAATTCAGGGGGAAGGCTGACCTTAGAGATCTTTAAGTGCTACGGCTCTGGATTATAAGTCCTCTTTTTTCACAATTATACTGCAACAAACAGTATACCGTGAAGTATGTATTGTCAGGATTAGGAGTCTAGTGGATCTCTGGACCACCGCGAACGATGACATAAGCCAACACCTGGAACCGGAGTGGAAGTGGCACCCGGTTTCACAGCCCGACACAAAGCGAGTTGGACTGCTGAGGCATGGTACCCAACAGGTCGTTCCACAGGTGCGACTTTGCCCTCGGTGGCAGCCAAAGCGAGGTACAAACCGTTGAGCAAATCGTATATTTGGGGACAGACAGGAGGTCAGGAGAGCCGGCAGGAATATGTTGGGGACGTAAGAGAGGTCAAGGCAGGCGCGGAGGAGTGTAGTCAGAATGGAACAACTGGGGTCACAATGGGAAATCACACAAACAGTCTTAGGGTATCAGACAAAGCTGTCTCTAAGGACAACAAGGCAGGAAGATCCGGCAGGGGAACAGGAAGGGGCTGGAATGAAAGAAGAAGAAGAAGCTCTAGGAGGTGGGAACGCACGCCACACCCACCAGAGTCAGTGCTGGATGCAATGAGGTAAGTAAGCCAGCGGGGGACCGCAGCAACAGAGGGCACGGGTGCGCTACGACCGGGAGGTGGGTCGCAGGAGCACCCATGACATGTATAAATATAGTTTCCAAGATGTCACAAGATAGATATGCAGTTTTTCCTAAACAGTTTTACATCTCTACATACACATCAAAAGGTATATGTCATAAATAGTAATAGAGAGCTCCAACACTCGCGGCCTGCCAGCTATCTGAAATAAAGCTCTGCTGATCCCCTCACACACTCGGCCGAACTGACCACATGAAACTCTATGGCAGAGAAGAAAAACTTCCAAGACTATACACTTGGCAATCTCTTAGAGTAGAGGTGGGAAGGGGTCAGTGAACCTCGTTCACAATATGAAGACCTAGAGAATCCTGTGGATATGTCATACATAGTGTAGATGGGAAACCCTTGAAGACTTCTTGTGCATAGATGACCAGAACAACTAACACTTCACTCCTATTAAGTCGAGAGAACAGTAATCTGATGGGTACATAATATTAATGGAATCAGGTATATGGCTAAGTAAATGTAAAATAAAGCAATAGCTTTGATAGTTAGGAATAATACACTAGTTGCTGTAATGTAAGACACAGAAGCATGATGCCACGTACACTGCTGTACTATAGACAACATGCTGTTACTGTTATGCCATACCACCACTGAACAAAAAATTGTACAGCACCCACATCACTCTACAGGAACATGAAACCAGGCTATTCACTTAAAGACACAGGGCAAACACCGACGGCTGTCTACCAACTTTCTCTCCATATCTGTCATCTATCATATATGTTGTAATAGATGTTTTAAAGAGTCCAAATCCGAGAGATTCCACAAGTCAATCGATGCGCTATCAGTTTAGAGTAGGAAGTATTAAATAAACATAAATGGTCAATCACTATTTAGTCCATTGACTTCTAAAGAATAATATGATCTATGTATCTTGAACCATGATGCTAGAATAGTGAGCTCATGGATAGTTCTACGTATATATTTGTAGCTCAGGCAATGGTTTCCTTGGACTGTTACAATTTACAGATGTATCTCAGATTTTGTGGAGGGCAAACTGTATATTTTTCAACTTTTCAAGCTTGCGGTGTCTTGAGAGGGAGCCATGGACATTACATGGGGCAGGTTTCTCCTTTGAGTCAAAGCATGAGGAGTTTCAAATAAGCAAGATCTTCCCTGATATAGATGGTCATTTGTTCTTATCTAAACATCTCAAGTTTATGGCCAACTGAAGAAGTAAAGTAACAACCACAGAAGAACATTGATACTTTTGAGAGTACATATTATCGATATAAATATTGTGAAATCATATGATATTAATTTATTGTAATTGACCTTTTTATAGATGCTAGACTACCTGTACTGTACATCAGATGTAGTCTGGTGGATAAAAAACCGATACTGTTAAAACGAGTTAGGAGTTATTGAAATCTCATAATCAGTCCATTGCCCTGAGCTTTTCATTTACGTGATTAGGAATAACCACATCTGTGTGCGCTATATAAATGAAGAATTATTATTATTGATGTTAACATGCCCCATGTTTTGATCCCTCAGGGAGTAGGTTGCAGTCTAGGGAGCACTGGCTGCAGGTATATAATGTGTATGACTGGTCAGGTTGTCACTTTCAGTTATATAATGTGTATAATTTACTCTTGTCACAGTTAATCCCTCTGCACTGCTTTACCTACACATACATTGCTGTTTTCACTGTGTAAGCAAATGTCAACACCAAACTTCCCAATGTTTATCTAGTGGTTATTCCTAAACACGTAAATGGAAAAGCTCAGGGCAATGGACATGATTATGAGATTTACAGATAACTCAGTTTTAAAGTATAGGTATTTTTTATCCACCAGACAATACATCTGATGTACTAAAACTGAGTTATCTGTAAATCTCATAATCACTGTCCATTGCCCTGAGCTTTTCATTTACGTGATTTAGGAATAACCACTAGATAAAAATTGGGAAGTTTGGTGTTGACATTTGCTACACAGTAAAAACAGCAATGTATGTGTAGGTAAAGCAGTGCAAAGAGATTAACTGTGACAAGAGTAAATTATACACATTATATAACTGAAAGTGACAACCTGACCAGTCATACACATTATAACCTGCAGCCAGTGCTCCTAGACTGCAACCTACCCTGAGGGATCAAAACATGGGGCAGTTAACATCAATAATAATAATTCTTCATTTATATAGCGCACACAGATTAGCAGCTGCACGGCTTGCCAAATCGTCCCTGTCCCCAATGGGGCTCACAATCTAATCAACCTACCAGTATGTTGGAGTTTGGGAGGAAAACCATGGCCGGAGGAACCCACGCAAAACGAGAGAACATCCAAATCTTTGCAGAGTTGACCTGGGACTCAACATTCACACCCCTGATCGTCTTTTAATGGTTAGAATTTAGAAATTTCATAACGTGTTAGATATAATGCTATACTCCTTAAAGAGTAAACAACCCCCAAAAGATTAATCTAATATGTTTGAATAATATCTTTTTTTTTTTTAATACAAAATGATCAAATAATAATATTTTTACTTATCTATTTCTAAATTCACCACTCTCATTCTTTACTTTTGTGGGAGGAAAGTGTCATGTCAGCATGCCTAATGTTATATCTTATGGACACACAAAGTAGAATTATATTATAAAATAAAAAATGGGCTGAAATACATATTTCTGAGGTCAGTAATAACTAATCCGGATGAAATCTGCAGTAAAAATTCTGCACAGCATTTCCAATTTACTCAGCATCTAATTATATTGGATTAAATGGTACATATTACACATAGGATTACTCGTGGATTACGCATTGCTTGCAGCTCACATTAAAGTTTCCATTTTTATACCTAGTACAGGCGGTCCCCTACTTAAGAACACTGACCTTACATACGACCCCTAGTTACAAACGGACCTCTGGATATTGGTAATTTATTTGTACTTTAGTCCTAGGCTACATAATCATCTATAACAGTTATAATGATGTCTGTAATAAGCTTTATTGTTAATCCTGATTCTTATGACAACCAACATTTTAAAATCCAATTGTCACAGAGACCAAAAAAGTTGTGCCTGGGGTTACAATGATAAAATATACAGTTCTGACTTACATACAAATTCCAACTAAGAAAAAACTACAGACCCTTTCTTGTATGTAACCTGGGGACTATCTGTACTCTGAAAAAGTTCTCTGCGTTAGCTAATTTGTACGTCTCAGACTTATTACAGTTTTGGAGAACTTACTACAATAGTGGTTAAAAGGTCTAAACATATTATTCTAGCACCTGCGTAAAGGCAATTTCTATGTGATCTTAATGGAAGCCTGGAAAATGCCTTTCCCCAAAATCATTTTAAAAAAGACAGAATATAGAAAATAGATTACAAAACTGAAATTACCTTTAATTATCTGATTTCAAAGAAGAAATGAAGGCGAGGCATTGCCTTTAAGAAGATTTAAGGAGTTTTACCATTGAGATAATAGCATCTATCATGATTGTAGCTATAATCGCTGTATACGGATATCTAGGGTTTTTTTGTGGGGTTTTATTTTGGTTCAGATTTGTGTTTTTGTTTGAGCCAAAACCAGAAAGGGTAATCAAGGAATGGGAAAAGTGAAGAAAAGACTTAGATTCTCCTGCTAAATTCTCTATTGCTTTGATCAAATCTTTATCAAAAAGCAATTTAAAAAGAAGCCATTGTGTTCTCCTGACTTAGGAATAGTATCACGTTTGCCAAAAATTTTTATGCAGCAAATATGTCAATCATGGGTCATGCAAATGTGTGTAATACGTAGTAATATGTGGATTTATATTATTCATTGTCTCAATGTTGGCAGCACACTTATAACATTTGAGAAAAACATTAGCAGTACTAGTAGATTCAAAAAGAAAATCCCAAGAATTATTTAGCATTCATGCCAATTACAGTGTTATATGTGACCTTTAAAGACCCAATGCACAAAGGAAAGATAGGCAGGTAGAAACTGCAAAGCGAAGGTCATTTGTCACTCCTTCACATAGAAGTCCAGCATATTATACAAGCACAAAAAATGCTAGTTTTCTTCTTGGATTTATTTCCTATTTCAGCTGGTGGGAGGTTTAAGTTTCGCTAAGTCTTGGGAACAAGTAGCTATCAGGGCGTACTCAGAAATAAGAGAAGTCTTAAATGTCAAATAATGTAAAAATACAAAACATGATATGTTACCGACAGCTAGAAACACAAAACTAGAAGATAGATTATTTAGGACAGTATTGCGAATATGATTTTAAATGATATTTTGTTGTTGATGTGCTAGATTGTATGCTATTTAATAATAGCAAAGCATCCTCCACTTTCTACTCTGTGAAAGCTGCAGCATCCAACTAGGACACTCCTTGGCCATCATCTAGTGAGAACAGCTGTATATGCTTAATGCCTGGAGCCTACTAATGTAAGGAGCTCCTCTTTTGCACTTGGTCAGAGTCAGTTTTTACAGCAAAGTTACATGTCACCTGCTGTCCCCTGCCTTGCCACTTTGCATGGTAAAAACTGTTTAGGATTTTTTTAAAGGTATTGTGTCATTAGAAAATTAGGTTTATTTAAATCAAAGCAGGATTCCAGCGTATTGCAGCATGTTATTATTAATTTTAAAATAATGACTAAAATCCTGCAGGTGCCATGGTCACTAAGCCTAATATTAGTCTGACACTTCCGTTGCTTATCTGCACACTATTCCGGTCACTTTTCAGCAATCATTTCATTATCATTGCAAGAGGATTACAACATCGTAGATAGCACCTCTATGATGTCATCTACTATTTACAATAAGTGATGGTCACAGCTTATCTTACCCCTTCCTCTTTAAATAACATCTATACATATAAAAGAACATGTCTGGAAAACTCTCCCATAGACCTCAAAAAACATCTCCAAACAACTGTCAAAGGTCCATGTGACTGTGTGTGTAAAGATACAGACAGTCCCAGGGTTACATACAAGATAGGTTCTTTAGGCTTGTTCTTAAGTTGAATTTGTATGTAAGTCAGAACTGTATATTTTGGGCGGCACAGTGGCTGAGTAGGTAGCACTTCTGTTGCAGCGCTGGGGTCTGGGTTTAAATCCACCCCGGTCAACATCTGCAAAGATTGGATGTTCTTCCGTGTTTGCTGGGTTTCCTCCAGGTACACCAGTTTCCACCAACACCCAAAAACATACTGGTAGGTTGTTTAGATTGTGACCCCATGAGGACAGGGACAATTTGGCAGCTTTGTGCAGCGCTGCTAATCGTGTGCGCTGTATATAAAAAGAATTATATGATTATTATTTTATAATGTAGCTCCGACAACAAATTTTTGGTGTCTGTGACAATTAAACACTTTTGGGTTGTCAGTAAGAACCGAGAATTAACAATAATCTTAATTGCAGACACTTCATAACTCTTACAGCGATATTGTAGCCTGGGACTAAAGTACAGTGAATTACCAAAATCCAGAGGTCCGTTTGTAACTGGGGTCGTCATGTAAATTGGGTGTTCTTAAGTAGGGGACTCCTGTATCTCTAAATGCGTGAAAACACTTGGCAAGATAGCACCTCCATAATAATGTACGGAGATAAGGATTACAAAAACTATATAAAAAACACATTTAAAAATGTTTTGCTATTGGTTTGATTATAACACTATAGGTGATACATTCTCTAAAGCAGAAACAAATTCCCTCTGCTTGTGACAAAACATAGGAAACAGTAAAATTCTAGAAATATTTC
This sequence comes from Engystomops pustulosus, assembly GCA_019512145.1. Lineage (NCBI taxonomy): Eukaryota > Metazoa > Chordata > Amphibia > Anura > Leptodactylidae > Engystomops > Engystomops pustulosus. The sequence continues at coordinate 36,381,227 of CM033644.1, forward strand.
TCCTAAGATCCAGCTCCCAATAAGATTAGTTCACACAGACACATGGCAGATTAGTTGCAATATAAACTCCACATCCACTGAAACTCCACTCCATATTCTGAATGAGGTGCTTCTGCATTATGTACATTGTTATTACAAACCCCATTCTGATGTATGAGACATTTATAGAAATGTCTGCAAACAAATTGCCAGATGTAGAATCTGAAAAGAGTTTGTATTTAAAGAAAAAAAACACCAACATGCAATTCCACAAGAAAACCTCAGATGTATGGAACAGATTTTGTTACTGCAACAACAACTGAATGTGAACAAACACTTATGATGACTATAGTCTTATAGTGGAGGCATATTTATATATTACAGTGTCATATGGTAGTGAATCATGAAGCGGTTATTCTAGAAGATGATTATGAAAACTATTTCTATTTATGTGTTAGAAAACTATGTTTCAATGTTGATCTTGTAACACCGCAATGTCATATTGTATAAGATATGTGCACAAATAAATTGAATATCGGTGCCACAAATGCATCAATGAACATAGAATATGAGACACAATATTTCAGTTTTTTTGACTTCCCTTTATTTCCTTTTTTCTTACAGAAATGTGACATTAATGCGGCTGTAAAGTTTCTCTTATTATCTTCTATAATATTATATAGAGAACTAATAAACCGAGCTAGAAAACAGAAAGGGAAGCAAGTCATATATACACATAAGCAGGGTTTTATGAAGTGAATACCACAAGCTTCACAGGGTGTTTACTACAGAAATAATATGCATAATACTGGTTTGTCAACATGGACATTTAAAGGGAAAGCCTAGAAAACAAAAATAGTGCAACTATGATTTTATTTCTTTATATAAATATGTTTTCTTGTATGATGCTGAAGATGTTTTCTTGGTAAGTAGGAGGCATCTTATTATTGTGGCTAAAAAATGTGAGGACTTTGGGGACTATGGTTCCTTTTGCACTAAATGCAATTGTGTACTAAGCTATAAAATCCATAAGAGTGGCACAATAGTGGGGCAGAGTTTTACCCCTACAACATGGAGGCACCCGTCAGACAATATTTATCATATATCTCAATTTAATTTATACAACAAATGTAGAAAGAACATAATTACTGATTATATATATATTCCCAAGGCATAAATATCCAGTTTATAAGAACATATAGGGGGTCATTTATCTTTCATCAGGACATTTATGCTCGTCTTTTCTTGTTTTTTTTTTGCCTTTGGACTTGATTGTTTTACAGGTGATATCAGTTGTTATCACAGTTGTGTTTAAGGTTTTTGCAACTTTTTAATAAAAAGTTAGACAAAAGTCTCAACTGCTCTTCACTTGTGTTTAAAGTTTTTCTTTGCATGGTCAGGACTGGAGTTTTATTTGCGACTTTTCAACTTGATTGACACAAAATTGCGACTTTCCGTATGTTTGTCTGGTTTTAAAGATATATTGGCCGCAACACTGAAAAATTCTTGCACACCTAGTTTTGCCAGGCGAGTGGAAAAGTTGCCAAATTTAGGTGCCAATATATAAAGGTGCCCAAAAAATAAAAGAAATAAAGGAGAAAATTCTAAGATACATGAGCCCCATAGATTGTGAGCCCTAACAGGCAGTGTCCTCCTGCCACTTGTCTCCTGATCACACTAATCTTGTATTTGTACTTGCATTGTTCCCTGTCTTATGTAATGTATGTGACCTCTTACTGATGGAATTACCGTAATGGTCCTCTATAAATAGTAATAATAATACTAATAGAACATATCTTGTTCAACCGATTTTACTAGACATTACCTTGGTCATTATGGAATATTGGCCCTTGGATACGTTTTCAAAGTATCCATTGTTACAAAGGAAAATGAACTAAGTTACAATATATTGTTGTAATGACTGCCTGGGGGGTTGATTTTGCATCTGATCCCCAATTTCTACTGTAATAAGATGATGTAAATGACCTTGATTGTTACCCTATTATTATGGCTGGTCCCACAGGACAGTGGGTGGTGGTGACTTGCATAAATGATAGCAAATAAAGAATTTTATTATTAAATTATTTCTGTTCCATCCTGGAACCTATTTTGCTTTCAAATGTTCAATTCTTCTAAGATCTAGAAAACCACCGGACACATGTGTGCTACTCTGACATGTATTGCTTGTAGTCATAGGTTTTCCTAATTAATTATTATTCCTATAGCAACACTATAACTATATATTATAGCTAATCTTAATGAACAAACAGTAGATTTGTTTGACTTCCTTCATTCCTTTTTCCATTGCCATGTGGAAACTGAACCTATCCATGAGTGGTTAAAGTATAGGTATTTTTTATCCACCAGACAATACATCTGATGTACAGTACAGGTAGTTAACAAAAAAGGTCAATTACAATAAAATTAAATATAATACTACTTCTCAAAAGTTACAATGTTCTTCTGTGGTTGTTACTGTACTTCTTCAGGTGGCCATAAACTTGAGATGTTTAGATAAGAACAGATGACCATCTAATATCAAGGGCAGATACTTGCTTAATTTGAACACTCCTCATGCTTTGAGCTCAAAGGAGAAAACCTGCCCCATGTAATGTCCATGGCTCCCTACTCAAGACAAATGCAAGCTTGAAAAGTTGAAAAATATACAGTGCCTCCACAAAATCTAGAGATACATCTGTAAATTGTTAACACAGTCCAAGGAAACCAATAGCCTTGCTACAAATATATACGTAGAACTTATCCATGAGCTCACTTATTCTAGCATCCAATGGTCAAGATACATAGATCAATCTATTCTTTAGAAGTCAATGGACTAAATAGTGATTGACACAATTTATGTTTATATTAATACTTCCTACTCCAAAAACATGATAGCGCATCGATTGACTTGTGGATATCTCTCGGATTTGGACTCTTTAAAACATCTATATACAACATATATGATAGATGACAGATATGGAGAGAAAGTTGGTAGACAGCCGTCGGTGTTTGCCCTGTTGACCTGTAAGTGAATAGCCTGGTTTCATGTTCCCTGTAGATGTGATGTGGGTGCTGTACATGTATTTTTATCAGTGTGGTATGGCATAACAGTAACAGCATGTTGTCATATAGTACAGCAGTGTACTGTGCAGTCATGCTTCTGTGCTTTACATTACAGCACTTATGTATTATTCCTAACTATCAAAAGCTATTGCTTTAGTTTACATTTACTTAGCATATACCTGATTCCATTAAATTATTATGTACCCATCAGATTACTGTTTCTCTGACTTAATAGGAGTGAAGTATTAGTTGTTCTGGTCATATATGCACAAGAAAGTCTTCAAGGGGTTTCCCATCTACACTATGTATGACATATCCACAGGATATCTCATAGGTCTTCTATATTGTGAACGGAGGTTCACTGGACCCCTTCCCACAGCTCTACTCTAAGAGATTGCCAAGTGTATAGTCTTGGAAATTTTCTTCTCTGCCATAGAGTTTCATGTGGTCAGTTCGGCCGAGTTGTAGGAAAGGGATCAGCAGAGCTTTATTTCAGATAGCTGGTCCAGAGTTAGGAGCTACATCTATTATCTATTTATGACATATCCTTTTGATGTGTTATAGTAGAGATGGTAAAACCTGTTTAAGGAAAAACTGCATATCTATCTTGTGACATCTTGGAAGAGTCATATTTATACATGTCATGGGTGCTCCTGCGACCCACCTCCCGGGTCGTAGGCGCACCCGTGCCCCTCTGTTGCTGCGGTCCCCCGCTGGCTTACTTACCTCATTGCAGTCCAGCACTGACTCTGGTGGTGTGGCGTGCGTGTCCCCACCTCCTAGAGCTTCTTCTTTCTTTCAATTCCAGCCCCTTCCTGTGTCCCCTGCCGGATCTTTGTGCCTTGTGTCTTATAGAAAGCTTTGTCTGATGCCCTAGGCTGTTGTTGTGATTTCCCATTGTGACCCCGGTTCCATTCATAACTACACTCCTCCGCTGCCTGCCTTTACCTCTTGCTACATCCCCGACTCTGATCCTGTGCTGCCCGTCCTGACCTCCTGCCTGTCCCCGAATATGATTTTGCTCAACTTCGTACTTTGTACTTCGCCTTGGCTGCCACCGAGGGCAAAGTCGCACCTGTGGAAAGACCTGGTGGTACCATGCCTCAGCAAGCCCAACTCGCTTTGTGTCGGGCTCTGGTGAAAACCGGGTGCCACTTCCACTCTGGTCCCAGGTGTTGGCTTATGTCATCGTCCGCGGTGGTCCAGAGGATCCACTACCTCCTAATTCTGACAATACATACTTCACGGTATACTGTTTGTTGCAGTATAATTGTGAAAAAAGAGGACTTATAATCCAGAGCCGTAGGCACTTAAAGATCTCTAAGGGTCAGCCTTCACCCTGAAGTGCTCTTTGATTTGAGCTGATGCACATAGCAGCTACAGCTGTCACTCAGAGCAGAGGGGCAGTAGCACATAATAACATGGGCGGTTTGGGTGGGAGCCTAAGATCTATGACCCCTAAACACCAACCAAGTTTGATGCTATTCTGTAGAGATAATAAAGAGAGGGACCTCAAGCTCGGATATATTTAAATTGATGCTGGCACAAAACACACCTGTATATAAGAGCCCTTCCAGGACCTTTGAAAATTGTTCAAGGTCCTTAAACTACAGAACTGAAAGTGGGCAACAGGAACCCCACCTCTTTTCCTAGAAGCTTGGTTATGTTACCATTTGTAGACAGTAAATGTCAAACAATCAAAAATTGTTGTAGTAGGCCCACACATTTTTACAGCCCAGGGTCCATGTCAGTCTTAATCTGCCTTTGCAAATGATAGGGCTTACAGAGTACTTAAATTTAGAGAGCACTTGAAAGAAGAAGGACGTCCCTCAGAGCACTTGCAGGACCTGAAACCATGGATTAAAAGTCATATTTCACAGTCATGCTGCTAGTAACAACAAGCACCGAATTATGTTTACACAGGTCTTCATCTTTCCCATGACATAATCTTTCTGGGAGACATAACAGGTTCAGACACTTTTACTATAGTCCAGCTTGCGAGCAGAAGGCCCAGACTGTAGGATTTCCGTAGGGTTTCACAGGTGACATTATTAAGGTCACATCATCAGGAAAGGGGATTTGAAACAGGAAGTAACACGGATCTAATGTTCTGCATCAAAAGAGAAAAATTTACTTGCGTCACCCAGATAAGGATTAATTATAACTATTTCTGAGGTTGGCAGGTGACCTCACCTCCGCAAGTGTGCAAGATAAATAAACGTACAGGAAAAAAAACTATGTCCTGACTAGTTCTCAAGTTCCCATGTATTGAAACTTGACTGCAAATTCAGTTGATAGCTTGAGGTGACATCCGCTTGGCTTGTTTGCTTAGCTTACCTCCTTTACTTTACTTCACTACTTTGATCTTGTGTCTCCTTTTTTTGTCAATGGGGATTTTAAGCACAAGCATGACTCTACACAGTAAAACATTTGCCTCTTTTTTTTCCTAAGACCAGTACTACAAGGCCATGTGTAATTGTGTTACTACATTGTGGATTGGCGGGGCGTTGTTAATGCCCCATGGCACAAGTTGTTTCCCTATGTCCACTGACATCTTTATGAAAAAATGAAGACAACCGTGGGTAAGGCTGCATTCACACTAACGTATGGAGGACGTATATACGGACGACGTATATACGGCTGATATACGTCTTCCATAGACGTCAATGGGCGCATGGCGCCCTTCGGGAGCACACGTGCGGCACCGTACCGCTCCGTACCCGGAAAAAGATAGGACCTGTCCTATCTTTTGCCGTAATACTGCGCCGTGCGCCATTAATTCCTATGGAGAGGGGTGGGGGTGAGCTGCACTCACTTCCTCCTCCTCTCCCCGTGCACTGCCGTTGCCCGCTACGGTACGGTACGGGCGGGCAACGGCAGTGTGAATATAGCCTAAGGGATTAGAAACGTATGGCAGACACAATGGTGGCCACAATGGTGGCCTTGATTTTGTAATCATTGTCTGAAGCATATAAAGTAGTCATAGAATTTTGCAAAACCAAGAAACAGACCTGTATGTCCTTTGCAGTTTTCAGTATTAGGCTACATTCACACTACCGTATGGGGGACGTACAGGCTGTCCCCGGGTTACATACAAGATAGGTTCCATAGGTTTGTTCTTAAGTTGAATTTGAATGTAAGTCAAAACTGTATATTTTATAATTGTAACTACAGACAACATTTTTTTTTGCCCGAATGACAATTGGAGTTTTTTTTACTGTAATTGGACCAAGGATTATAATAAAACCTCATTACAGACACTTTACAGCTGATCATTACAATCTTGGACTATAGTAAAGCATCCAGGGAGCTTCAACAGAGGTCACAGTGGGCAGAGGGGTCTGTCTGTAACTAGGGGGTGTCCTTAAGTAGGGGAACGTCTGTATATACGGCCGATAAACGTCCCCCATAGACGGCAATGGGCGTACAGCACCCAATGGGAGTGTCCTATCTTTCTCCTTAATACAGCGCTGTGCGCTATATATTCTTATGGAGACGGGCGGGTATGTATGCCGGCATCGGCACACACTATGATGTCAGCGAGCGAGTGACGTCATGTTGCCCATGCGGGGACACGGAGCTGATGCCGGAGCCGCGATGTACGGAAGAGGACCTGTCAGGGGGGCTTCGGAGGGGGATTACACTGTTTGTTTTTTTCTTACAGGCATTATATTGGGGGCAGGGGTGTCAGGCTATATACTTCAGGTGGTGTCAGGTTATATACTACATGGGGCTGGCAGGTTATATACTACAGGGGCTGGCAGGCTATATACTACGGGGGGCTGGCAGGCTATACTACAGAGGCTGGAAGGCTATATACTACAGGGGCTGGCAGGCTATATACTACAGTGGCTGGCTATACACTACAGGGGCTGGCAGGCTATATACTACTGGGGGCTGGCAGACTATATATTACAGGGGCTGGTAGGCTATATACTATAGGGGCTTGCGGGCTATATACTACAGGGCTGGCAGGCTATATACTACAGGGGGATGGCAGGCTATATACTACATGGGGCTGGCAGGCTATATACTACAGGGGGCTGGCAGGGTATATACTACAAGGGGCTTGCTGGCTATATACTGCGGAGGCTGTGTTCAATGCATTTCCAACCCTCGGCTTATACTCGATTCAATAGGTTTTTCCTGTTTTTTGTGTTAAAATTAGGGGTCTCTGGTTATACTTGAGTATATACGGTTCAGTAAATTACCAACATCCAGAGGGCCGTTTGTAAATAGGGCTTGTCTGGAAGTTGGGTGTTCTTAAGTAGGGTACCGTCTGTATATATATATTCTGAGGTTATGTTCTGGGCTTTCTATAACTCCCGATCTCTCAATAGATGAAAGCCCAATAGTTGAGACTTGAATTTATAACACATTTATGGTATATTAATTGAAAATTATATAAAAGTACAAGCCCATTTAAATCACAAATGGCAATTATATTCTAACACAAAGGGTAGAAAAACAACAGCTTACACTCTTTCCAAAAAGTTAGGCAAACTGATAACAAAGTGTATAGAAGAATCACAGAGGGCAAATAACCACACATGTTCATATCTGGATTAAAATCTCATTAGATGTGTATTTCAAGTTCTTATTCTGTATTATTACATGATTTTAGGGATTAGTGTGCACAACTGTAGACAAGTGAATTTCTATTTTTATTATGTCATTTTGGAAAACAGTACAGTGGCTGAGTGGGTAGTACTTCTGCCTTGCAGTGCTGGGGTCCTGGGTTCAAGTCCCATCCTGGTAAACATATGTAAAGAGTTTGTATGTTCTCTCTGTGTTTGTGTGGGGGTCCTCCCGTTTCCTCCCACACTCCAAAAACATACTGGTAGGTTGATTAGATTGTGAACCCCATTGGGGACATCTGGTAAGCTCTGCACAGCGCTAAGTAATCTGTGTGTGCTATATGAATAAAGGAATTATTATTAAAATACAGACAGATTATGCTCCATTAGGCATGGGGCAGTATAATGCGGTTTGGTCCCAGCAGCCGGACTCCCAGCTAACAGACTTTTATACACTGTGCTTTGGGTAACAGATAACGGAACACATTTACTAAGTTTTCTGTCAGACTTTGCCTGTTCTTTTCAGTGCAAACAGCTTGCCCAGGCAGGGGGGTAACATAGCAGATTTCTGAATGGGGCCCCCCTTCCCCTTAAAAAAATATATACATATGTTGGCTGCATTCACATAAACGTCTGCCCACCCGGCTTTAGCATGGCAGGCACACGTCGGGCGTGCTGGGGAGGAGGAGAGGTGATCACGGCTCACCCCTCCCCTCTCCATAGAGAATAGAGCCACATGGTCGTTCTTACAGCCAAAGGTAGAGCAGTCTCTATCTCTTTTGAGGCCATGGCTCGAAACAGTGAGTACTCACTGTGCTCATCGTACCGAGCTGAGGCGCTATAGACGCCTATGAGGGAAGTATATCCGGGAGCAAATTTGCAGCCAGATATACGTCCCCCATACGTTCTTGTGAGCATATACATACATTCCATACACACAACATATACAAAAACACACATCACATATGTGCATATATTTAAATGTGCACTTACAGTATATATGCTTATATAAATATGTGCGTGTATAAATACAGTAGATGCATAAATACACATATACACAGTATATACACATATACACAGTATATACTTATATACACAGATATACATTTATACACATATACACAGTAGATGCATGTATACACAGTAAATACACATAAACATAGTATATACATATATACACAGTATATACACAGTAGATGCATGTATACACAGTAGATGCATATATACACAGTATATATACATAAACACAGTATATACATATATACACAGTATATACACATATACACAGATATACATAGTATATACGTATATACACAGTACATGCATATATACACCGTATATACACAGTATAAACATATATACACACAGATAAATACATATGTATATAGTTTCCTTTTCGGAGGTGCTTGTTTGGCCCTGGGTTGGTCGGGCGGATTGCTTGTTTGGCCACGGTGGCAGGGGGGGGGCTGTCCAGGCACTGGCCTGTTCGGCCACCGAGGGGGGGGGGGGTGGTGGGGCCGGGTTGGGCGGTTTTGGGGGGGGGGGGGGGGGGGGGCTTCTTGGGGAGGGGGGGGGGGGGACAGGTTTAGGAGTGGACACAGAGGCAGGGGCCAGGGGGCACGTTCCGGCAGGCACCCACACTGCAGGCACACTGCAGGCACCCACCCCGGGCCCCTTAACCTCACTGGTCCCATAGCAACCGCTACGGCTGCTACGGTGGTAGTTACGCCACTGTGCACAGGTAATTAAGAAGTGACTGAGACACATTTCTGGCGCAAGCGACAATATACACAGGCAGACATACTTTTAGTAAATGTGCCCCAGTGTCTTTTGTGACATAACCACTCTAAATTTGGAATTAAACAGAATTCATTTAATTCAAAGCTATTTTTTTGTTTCAAACATGAATAGCACAGGTACTCATAGATCAACTTTGTAAAATACTTTATAAATTAAAAAATACTTCTCTAATCTGTATTCTGCTCCAGCAGTATATCTGAAAGCCTTCTGAGATCCTGTCCACTTCACACAGATAAGGGGACAGGAACCTTAACTCTTTCCATACCTAGAGCATATTTCCTTGATTATTCAGCTTTGTAAGGAGATTAACCTATCCACTGTCTGTAAAGGGTTAAGGGGGTTTTCTCATGATAGAAAGTTCTCAAATTTTAATCCACTAGTGATGTTTACATAAAAAAGATTAATTTTACAGTTTTATTCAGCTTTATTACTGTTTTAGCTCCTATCCAAAAACCCCAGAGTGTGGGTGGGGACTCTCTAAGCAGACACTTCATGATCCCTCTAGTGCTGTGGTGGCGAACCTATGGCACGGGTGCTAGATGCGGCACTCCATGCCCTTTCTGTGGGCACCCGGGCCATCACCCCAGCACACCAGACAGGACTCCAAACAATTTTCCTGCAGTTCCAAGCAACTTGGAAGCAAAGATGCTGCTTTCAGTGATATTTTAAAGTGACTTTACTTGGCCCCATGATTTTCTGTGTACAAAGGGACACTGAAAAGAAGCTACAATTATGCAAATTTTCCCTCCTTCTTTCTACTGTGTTAGGGTCCTCAGGAGGCCAGTATGATTGAACATTGTTGAAGAACAGGTAGCAATAAGTTACTGCTTTAATTTGTGGTTGGCACCTCGCGATAAATGAAGATTTGGGGTTGTAGTTTGGGCACTCAGTCATTAAAAGGTTTGCCATCACTGCTCTAGTGCTGTGTGCTGACAATGTGCTTAGATTGTCAGGGTACAGAGTTTATCTACATTCTAGTATCTGACACATAGATGAGACAGTTTAGAGATGAGAGATGATGAGATCCATGAGATGAATATAAAACACAATGGCACTGTCAGCTCTGCGAATTCACCTATAACACACTCAGAGTCAGCTCTGCTATATGCCCCCCTCCCAGATAGAGACCTTATCTTCCCTGTAGCTTGTAGAGTAAGTCTCTGCACACTGCTGCTCACTGACAGGAAGTGCCAGTGTCTGAGCTGGTCTTTTAATGCATGGGAGAGAGGCAGGAGGCAGAGAACAGTGCATTGTGCAGACAAGAGAAGCTATTCATGAGAAGAATCCAACCATAGTCACAAGATTTACAGTCATATCCAGGGGCAACCAAATTGTAAACATCAGGACTGATAGAGACAGGTTGGAATTATATTTGTGAAATGCTGTATTTTTGATAACAGTGATAATGTATTATTTTGATATCCTAAGTATATTTAAGAATCTAATCTTCATGAGAATACCCCTTCTAGTCATCAGACACTTTATCAGGTTTCTTTATCTCTCATCTGTCAGTGGATAGAGGACAAAAACCTGATTTACACAAACTTCTTAAATAAGGAAGAAAGGCAGGGGATAAAGAAAGACACAGTAAATAACAAAGTTGGTGGAGCTGGTGCCATGCACATCCACCACAGGCTACTCCGAGGAATCCTACCATCAATACCTGCGTCGTTACTACAGTACATGGTTCAGAACAAGTTATGTCCACCCTTATGTGTTTTTCTAGCACTTTTTTGTTTTAAAGTTTTAAAACTGTTTATATTAGGTACAAATATATCAGTCATTATCAGGATATATCATATATATATATATATATATCAGACTATATCAGTCATGGGGCAGATTTACTTACCTGGTCCATTCGCGATCCAGCGGCGCGTTCTCTGCGCTGGATTCGGGTCCGGCCGGGATCATTGAGCTACTGTTGAGGGAGTTTTGGATCTCCATTGTGTTTTTCTTGCACTTTGACACATAGGGGCACCTTTACTAAGGGTCCGCACGCCGCATTTTCCTTGGGTTTTCCGACATTTTTGTTTAGCGCCGCATCTAACTGAGGTTTTTGGCGCATGCAATCGCCGACTTTCATGCAACACAAATCAGGGGCGTAGCCGTCGGACAACCCGACTGATTCGGACTAAGCGCGGGATTTAACATTCAAAATTGTGTTGCAAGTTATGCACTTACATGCACCAGGAAAAAGAAGGTGAACTCCGGCGGACCTCAGCGGGGGAAGCAACACATGCAGGAAATTGGAGGCACAATCTTAGTGAATCCACATCGGACAACGCACCTCAGGATCGCGACAAGACGGCTAAGTAAATGTGCCCCATAGGGAGAAAGCCATTTTAAAAAATGCACATCAGAGCGCATATATTATGACTTTTTGATAAACGATAAATCATTACTTTAAAAGATACAACATGAAAATGCATTTTTACATTTTTACAGTTTTTTTTTCCCATATGCTTTTTCCTTGTATTTTAAAATGAAATAAATGTGAACCCAAAACAATTACTATAATACAGCCACATTGTAATATAAGCCCTTTTTGTGTTTTTCTGCTTTTTCCAAGCTCTCTGAATGGAATGGAAAAGATGGATGTGTCTTTTCGCGTTACCATGGAAATGTGTAGGTTTGTAGACAGGAAGTACAATTTCTTGTCTATACTATGCCAGCTATTCCATTATAACTTTTGTATATACTGTATATATTTACACACACATATACACTGGATTTTTGTAGACTATAGGATGCCTCTAACCGAATTAAAAGCATAAAAAAGTAGGAAAAGTTGTTTTTACACTTCTATTGGGCATCAGCTTATTGACATATCTTAGGTCTGTTCACAGAGATCCTTGCAGGCCGCAGTAGGTAGCAGCTCTTGTAGTACTATCCTGTGTGTGTGCTAATCATTGTATTATCTGCCTAATAAACACTCACATTCTGTATATCCAATCTGATTGTTAAGCAGATAATATAATAATCCACATCACAAAATGTGTGCCTAGTATAAAAAAAATACTAAAAAAAATTTAAAAATTAAAATTAAAGAATGTCACTTAACTCAGAATTCTGCAGCATTTGTCTACCTCCATGTAGTGACTATTCATTTCAGCTGTAGCATCTGGCTGGTAAGCAGTCACAGATCTGCCGCTCTTCCACCAAAGCCAAAGATGCTGGGAGTCAGATTCTGACTTATCTGATATTGATGGTCCATCCTAAGGAGAGTTCATGAAGATTTATGGGCAGAAGAATTGGCCATGGGCCGTCCGTCTTTTGAATGTTCAGCACATGGCTGCGCTACATGCCATACTTTTCCATGGAACACTACCCACGGACGTTATTTTAATGGACCATACGACGATCCACTTAAGAGTAGAGCATGTCTTAGACAGAACCATTTTACAGATGATTCATAGACTATAGTTTATTAGCAGCCATGAAAAACACAGGCCAGAGTGATGCTTATCCATTTTTCCCATCCCATTTTTGCAATGTTTGTGTACAGGTAGCCTACTGTATGTACTAGAAAAGTCTTTAGACTTACTACAATTTCCCATCATAATCAAGTATGGATAAACTAGGGACACTTACTCATAGATCCAGGCACTGTGACTGTGGTCATCTTCTTATTGTTATCCATGGCCTCTTTACTCCTTAAATCAACTCTTAACATTATGCAAATTAGCATAAAGAGCTTCTGGGGGCTTGACCAGAGCCCCTCCGTGCTGCACCAGCTGTTACACTGTCTCCCTCTGCCCTTTAGCACTTTCCCTCTCTTTGCCTGATGTAATCTTGCTGCAGCAAAAGAAGGTTTAACACACAGTGGGAATGTGAAGTGCTCCTTGGACAGTGTAATAGTGGGGGAAGCTACAATACAGATGGGCTCCAATAACACCCCCACAGAGCCCATTAGGCTGGTTTTCATAATTTAAAGTTGAATTTAGAAGGAAGGATGCCATGCATACATCCATGCTAGATTTCCTTTAATACAGAAGTGGCTCAGGCAAACACCTACTATAACTGATCTTGTCTTTCGATATTGTCGACTGAACTAAAATGACACAATATGACAAAAATGTGCAACTTTATCCTGTCAAAAGGATGTAATCATACGAAAATTGGATGTCATCATAGACATAAGAGTCCAAATTAAAGCCAAAAGATTTGAGAATAGAATTTATACAGGTCTGGTTATAGTATTAGGATTGGTTGGAGGGAGCAGCACATTGGAATTGTGATGTCTATTACGGATATAAAACAAGTGCGATAAAATCATTTATGTGGAAAGCCATGTGTAGTAACCATTACTAAACCAATACTGTATGAGATAGGAATTAGAAGTAGGATGGGGATTAGAAATGTTTACTAAAGAGGCAGGAATGTGTGATACTTAGTGCTTACTATTCCTAGCAATGACCATAATAATGGCCGCGCTAGATATAGCCTGGAATCTAGATGTTCAGACGGCATGCACTACAAATTATTGGAATGTCCAGCAAGCATCCAGAAATAATGATAATGTCTGAGATGCATGCTATGATGGGATCTGGGGGGGCTGCTAACATGTCATTGAAATCATTATACACTCACCGGCCACTTTATTAGGTACACCATGCTAGTAACGGGTTGGACCCTCTTTTGCCTTCAGAACTGCCTCAATTCTTCGTGGCATAGATTCAACACTGTAAGTCGGGTGTCCTTAAGTAGGGGACCGCCTGTATGTCTTTTTATATGTTTTGAGGCTTATGGGCATTTTTATTGATTTATTGATTTATTTTTTATTGAACAACATTTTGCTTCAATAAATTTATTATTTCCACCATGGGAAATGAACAAGAAATCATCTGATTGCTTGTTCATGATAATAGCCTGCAATACTGATGTATTGCAGAGTATTAGCAGTGTCAGCCTATGCACATGCATAGGCTAGCACTGTGCCTTTAAGATGACATCACAGACGTCATCTTACAGAACCCTGCCTGCCAGAAGACTTGGGGTCCTGATCGGACCTAGGGGCTACCATAGCAACGATCGGCACCCCCCCTCCCAGAAAACGGCTTGGGGGCGATCGTGGGGGAAAGACCCCAAAGGCATTTTAACGTGTTTAACGGGTTAAACACCATGATCGGAGCCCACTCCGACCGCGGGTGTTACCCAGAGATGTCGCGATAAATTACAGCTGACATCCTGCGACTCCAGATGCCGGATCGGCTCTGGTGCCGAGCCGAACCGGCATCGGCTCAGCTCCATATACAGTGAGTATGGTGCTGTGTGCTAAGGGGTTAACCACCATTATTTATGCATTCAGTATGCATACATTTGAGACTTTGATACCAAAAGGATTAAATGAAGAAAATTTTACTTTTTGGTCTCTTTAGGTTAGTTGAGGTATGTGGGCTCCACAGTACGCTTCCACCATTCCACATCTTGGATTATATCTTATTTTATATATTTTGATTATAGTTTTGTTGATTATTGCTTATTTCGTATATTCTGTAGAATCTTGGGTCCCTTCTTAGAAGACAATATACACTCACCGGCCACTTTATGCTAGTAACGGGTTGGACCCTCTTTTGCCTTCAGAACTGCCTCAATTCTTCGTGGCATAGATTCAACAAGGTGCTGGAAGCATTCCTCAGAGATTTTGGTCCATATTGACATGATGGCATCACACAGTTGCCGCAGATTTGTCGGCTGCATATCCATGATGTGTATCTCCCGTTCCACCACATCCCAAAGATGCTCTATTGGATTGAGATCTGGTGACTGTGGAGGCCATTTGAGTACTGTGAACTCATTGTCATGTTCAAGAAACCAGTCTGAGATGATTCCAGCTTTATGACATGGCGCATTATCCTGCTGAAAGTAGCCATCAGATGTTGGGTACATTGTGGTCATAAAGGGATGGACATGGTCAGCAACAATACTCAGGTAGGCTGTGGCGTTGCAACGATGCTCAATTGGTACCAAGGGGCCCAAAGAGTGCCAAGAAAATGAGTGCCGCCTCCCAGAGGACAACCACCAGCCCTAACCTGTGATACTACAGGCAAGATGGTCCAATGCTTTCAGTTGTTGTTGACGGCCAAATTCTGACACCTACCATCCGAATTGTCCGCAGCCAGAAACTCGATACTCATCAGACCAGGCAACATTGTTCCCAATCTCTATTCTCTGTCCAATTTCGATGAGCTTGTGCGAAATTGTCGCCTCATTTCCCCCTGTTCTAGCTTAAGGAATGGCAACCCGTGTGGTCTTCTGCTGAGCTGTAAACCCATCTGACTAAGTTCGACGTACTGTGCCGCCGTTTTCAGAGATGCATGCTTCTTTCTTTCGCCTGACATGTACTGGGTCGCGAGTTTTAAAGTCACACTGTTGCCTCTTTCTATCAGCATTGAACATCTGGCTGGCCCATTCCCTCGTTGACGGAACTGGCATCAACAAGTCATTAATCGGCGGCCACAGAATGAGACGCTCCGCTCAACTGATTGTATTTTTCTTTTCGGGACCATGTCTCTGTACAACCCTTAAGAAATGGTTGTGCAATGGAAAATCCCATAGATCAGCATTTTCCTGAGATACTTAGCGCAGCGCGCCTTCTGGCACCAACACCATGGCGACACCCTTCAAAGTACAACTCAAATCACCGTTTCTTCCCCAGTAGGGGGGGGGGCTGATCTCGGTTTGAACTGCAGGAGATTGTCTTTGACCATGTCTACATATGCCTAATGCACTGAGTTGCCGCCAGGTGATTGGCCTATTAGAATTAAGTGTTAACGAGCAGTTGGACAGGTGTACCGAATAAGTTGGCCGGTGAGTGTATATTCCCTGCCGGGCCAAAACTTTGGGGTCACCCAGAAAAATTTTGTGTTTTCCATGAAAACTCATATTTTTATTTTTCGTCTAATGAGTTTGCTAAGTCAAAGAAACACTGACAAAAGCTTTAAATATTTTTTACATTTGAGCAATAATTTTCTCCTTCAAGCTTTGCTTTCAATCGATTTAATGCCATTTGCTGCTATCCCCAGCAGACAGACCTTTTGCAGTCAGACTGTTACTTTGCTGAGTAATTTGGATGTTCACACCCAATCTCCTAAAGCCTCCCACAGTCAGATTGCTGTGATGGCACTTTTTGCGTAGCAACCCTTGGTCAAAACTGCTCCCAAAACCGTTTCAATGGGCTGAAGATTCTGGTGACTGGGGGCTGGTCACTCTCCATTACATACCAGCGGCTGCTTCTTCTTCCCTAAATAATTTATTGCATAGTTGGAGGTACTTCGGGTCACTGTCCTGTTGTAGGCTAATTGGGTTCATCAAGCGCTGTCCCAAGGTATGCATGGTGGTTGAATTGAGGACCTGATAGCTTTCCCTTATTCAAAATCACATTTTACTCTGTACGCAATCTCCCACTAGTATCGCACAAAGCACCCCCAGACCATCACTTACGTCCATGCTTGACAATGGCATCAGTATCATTTTCCAGCATCTTTTCATTGTCTGCATCTCGAAATGTTCTTCTGTGAAATCCAACCACCTCAAACACTTATATTTGTCGTGTCAATAACATTTAAGATTTCCAATATTTTCCTCTGTCCAATGCTGTTGTTCTTTTGCCCATATAATATTTTTCCCTCTAGCCGCTCGTCTCAGATGGGCTGTTTCTTTCCCGGTGTCTATTTTATGAACTGGGCATTTTTAAGACCTGTGACTGTAAGAGTCGTTTCCTCACCGAGACTCTATGTACTTGTTCTTGCTAGTTGGTGGCAGCTGGGCCTTTCACTTCTCTTTCTACTCTGTTTTAAACCTGTTGTTTTGCTCTCCTACTTAGGAGAAGTACCAACCGTTGTAGGAATCGTCAGTTTCTTGCACGGCATTGCATGGAATGGCCGTTTAGTTCTAAGAACAAGGAATAGAATGTTGATTCACATGAAAGGTCTGTTTCGGCCATTGTGAGAGTTTCATTTCCACTCTAAGGAAAGTCATTGTCACAGGTTTTTTCTAAACCAGCAATTAGCCCTATTACACAGTTAGCAAACACATGAATGTACCCTTAAAATCACTGAAGTGGTGGTATTGGAGATGGGCCTACTAGCATACCCCTTGTAGAATTGCATTAAAAAGAAGAGTGTTTGAATATACACTCAACCACGCTTCCACTTTATTAGGTACACAAAAAAATGCAACTACATCAACGTGTTTTGAACCCCCTCTTTTGCCTTCAACTGCCTCAATTCTTCGGGCCTAGATTCACACCAAAAGGTGCTGGAAGCGTCTCATAATTTTGTCCATATTGACATGATGGCATCACACAGTTGCCGCGAATTAGTCGGGCTGCACATCCATGAGTCGAATCTCTCCCGTTCCACCAATAAAGTCCCAAAAGTTCTCTAATTGGATTGAGATCTGGTGACTGTGGAGGCCATTTGAGTAATGAACTCATTGTCAATGTTCAAGAAACCATCTGAGTATGATTCACTTGAATGGCCATTAACTTCAAGAGCATGATTTGGAATTTTTCATAAAGGATGACAGACAACAATACTCAGTAGGCTGTGGCGTTGCAAGACGATGCTCATTGGTTACCAAGGGGCCCAAGGTGCCAAGAAAATATCCCCACACCATTATGTACACACCACCACCTGTCCTTGACACCTCGAACCGTTGATACAAGGCAGGATGGATCCATGCTTTCATGTTGTTGATGCCAAATTCTGACCCTACCATCCGAATGTCGCAGCAGAAATCGAGACTCATCAGACCAGGCAACGTTTTTCCAATCTTCTACTGTCCAATTTCGATGAGCTTGTGCAAATTGTAGCCTCAGTTTCCTGTTCTTAGCTGAAAGGAGTGGCACCCGGTGTGGTCTTCTGCTGCTGTAGCCCATCTGCCTCAAAGTTCGACGTACTGTGCATTGAGAGATGCTCTTCTGCCTACCTTGGTTGTAACGGGTGGCGATTTGAGTCACTGTTGCCTTTCTATTATTCTGCCCATTCTCCTCTGACCTCTGGCATCAACAAGGCATTTCCGCCCACAGAACTGCCGCTCTCTGGATGTTTTTTCTTTTTCGGACCATTCTCTGTAAACCCTAGAGATGGTTGTGCGTGAAAATCCCAGTAGATCAGCAGTTTCTGAAATACTCAGACCAGCCCTTCTGGCACCAACAACCATGCCACGTTCTAAGGCACTTAAATCACCTTTCTTCCCCATAATGATGCTCGGTTTGAACTGCAGGAGATTGTCTTGACCATGTCTACATGCCTAAATGCACTGAGTTGCCGCCATGTGATTGGCCGATTAGAAATTAAGTGTTAACGAGCAGTTGGACAGGTGTACCTAATAAAGTGGCCGGTGAGTGTGTATATATATTGTATGTATATTGTTTTCCTTGTCCCATCCTGGAAAACTGGACCCAACAAAGCCCTTGACAGTTGGGTATCGATTCCTTCTGGAATAGATATACTGGTTTGGTTTTAATCCCACATCATGTTATTAGGCTTCCTGAAAGTCATGCTTGATGGTAAAGGGGCTGCCTTACAAAGTATTAAAAGAGTTTGGGTTTTCCTTGTCCCATCCTGAAAAACTGATTTGCATATTTTCCATAATCCCCTAGTCGAGCATTTATTGGCAAAGTCTCCATACGAGAACTATTACATCCCAGTCCACATGCTTTAGGAATTCTGCTCTCTCATCGGGGCAGAAAACCTAATTTAATGGGGATGAACATCAATGATACTGACAGTCTCAATTGACTTATGTAGGGCTCTGTCAGGTTATGGACCTTACAGCCAAATATGACAGAATCTGTGATGATCACATGTGTGAAGAGAGCCCAAGACAGATAAGTGCTGTTACCAGAGAAAGTGTAGTGTAGTATATTGGTGGTATACAGGCTTGAACGGGTGCAAGTTAAAGCTAACGGGTGGCGATTTGAGTCACTGTTGCCTTTCTATCAGCTCGAACTAGTCAGCCCATTCTCCTCTGACCTCTGGCATCAACAAGGCATTTCCGCCCACAGAACTGCCGCTCACTGGATGTTTTTTTCTTTTTCGGACCATTCTCTGTAAACCCTAGAGATGGCTGTGCGTGAAAATCCCAGTAGATCAGCAGTTTCTGAAATACTCAGACCAGCCCTTCTGGCACCAACAACCATGCCACGTTCAAAGGCACTCAAATCACCTTTCTTCCCCATACTGATGCTCGGTTTGAACTGCAGGAGATTGTCTTGACCATGTCTACATGCCTAAATGCACTGAGTTGCTGCCATGTGATTGGCCGATTAGAAATTAAGTGTTAACGAGCAGTTGGACAGGTGTACCTAATAAAGTGGCCGGTGAGTGTATATATATATATATATACACACGCCACTCCACACCATGAAGGTGTACAGGGTTGCGACCGCCTGACAGGTACATCAATGAATTGATGAATTTGACAGGATGGGGGTGGGAGTAGCCTCTATCACCGAAACACGAAAAATATCCCCATGTATGATGAATACTAATGCACTGCTCTTATGACCACAATGTACCCAACATCTGATGGCTACTTTCAGCAGGATAATGCGCCATGTCATAAAGCTGGAATCATCTCAGACTGGTTTCTTGAACATGACAGTGAGTTCACTGTACTCAAATGGCCTCCACAGTCACCAGATCTCAATCCAATAGAGCATCTTTGGGATGTGATGGAACGGGAGATTCGCATCATGGATGTGCAGCCGACAAATCTGCTGCAACTGTGTGATGCCATCATGTCAATATGGACCAAAATCTCTGAGGAATGCTTCCAGCACCTTGTTGAATCTATGCCATGAAGAATTGAGGCAGTTCTGAAGGCAAAAGGGGGTCCAACCCGTTACTAGCATGGTGTACCTAATAAAGTGGCCGGTGAGTGTATATATATATTCTACAAGGATTTCATGGGTAAAGGTCCTACTCAGTATAAAATTTCCTCCTGTCGTCCAGGAGGAGGCGGGACAAACCGGGGGACAATGGGGCAGTGTGGGACACTCTCCCAGCCACCCTCGACTACGCGACAAAGCCCAAAAATGGGAATTTCCGGCTGAATCCAGGACGTTTGGGAGGTAAGGTATTATATATAGTATTATGTGATGTGAGCAGTAGTGATATTATTGTATATAGTAGTAATAGTGATGGTATTATGATAGTAGTACTGATGTGAACAGCAGAAGAAGTAGTGATGGTATTATATATAGTATTATAAAATGTGAGCAGCAGAAGTAGTGATGGTATTACATATAGTATTATATAATGTGAATAGCAGAAGTAGTGATGGCATTATATATAGTATTATATAATGTGAGCAGCAGAAGTAGTAGTGATGGTATTATGTAATGATGTGAGCAGTACAGGCAGTCCCCGGGTTACATACATGTAGGGTCTGTAGGTTTGTTCTTAAGTTGAATTTGTATGTAAGTCGGAACTGTGTATTTTATTATTGTAAACCCAGCCAGAACTTTTTTTGGTCTCTTTGACAATTGGATTTTAAAAATGTTGGGTTGTCATAAGAACCAGGATTAACAATAAAGCTTCATTGTAAACACCAGTGATAACTGTTATAGCTGTTTATTGTAGCCTAGGACTAAAGTACAATAAATTACCAATATCCAGTGGTCCGTTTGTAACTAGGGGTCGTATGTAAGTCGAGTGTTCTTAAGTAGGGGACCGCCTGTATTAGTAGTGATGGTATTATATGTAGTATTATATAATGTGAGCAACAGAAGTAGTAATGATGGTAATATATATAGAGCCAGATGTATCACAGTCGCACTAGTCCCGTTTTTATGCATAAACGAGACGCATTGTTACATCCATCTGTGATGATTTGAGTTTTTGCCTCTTATTAATCAACATGTGAGTCTCAGCATATTTGTCCGACTGCACTTTACTTAGGAACAATGTTAGATTCGGACACTTACATGTGATCCCCCTACAAACTCCACTATGCTTCTCTCCCACACCCCACCATGAAAACGACCCTCACAGCAGAGCCCAGGTGTGTGACACCCTGCACCCAGTGACCTCCTCAGCAGTGACTTCTCCTGGAGGGGATCCCCCAGTGCTGATCTTCTGCTGCCCCCCTGTAATTCTGGGCAATATCCTCCCCAGACACCAGTATGGTCGTCCTGCTACATGGTGACACTTCTCTGTAGTATCTGCAACATCCTACAAACTTCTCTTCTGTCCTGCTCAGAGCTTTTGCAGATTATTTGTAAATAGAAGGTCATGAACTTTAACTCCTCAAGGACGCAGCTATTTTGTAGCTTAAGGCTCAGTCCCATTTTTTGGATTCTGACTTACGTCGCTTTATATGGTAATAACTTTTTAACACTGTTACTTATCAAAATTATTCTGAGACTGTTTTTTCCTCACATGTTGTACTTTATTTTAGTGGTAAATGTTGGTTGGTGAGTTTTGCGTTTATTTATGAAAAAAAAAAGAAAAAATGACGATTTTTTAAAAAAATTAGCCATTTCCGAAATTCAAAATCATCGCGTTTTCAGGCAGATAGATTTACCAACTAAATAAGTTGCTGAATACCATTTCCCATATGTCTTACATTTTCATCATTTTTGAAATGTCTGGATAATTTATTTTGATGTTACGCGGCTTACAAATAGTTTATGGATTTTCAGAATTGACCATTTTGGGGATAAATACGGTTTTAAATGAAATTTTACATATTTAACATCAAAACCCCTTATATAATCAACACATTTTCAAATATGAACCCCTCAAACTATCAGAAACAGCTTTTAGGAAGATTGTTAACCCCTTGAGATCTTCATAGTAATTACATCAAAATGGCGGTGAAATTTAGAAAGGTCAAATTGTGCCAGTTATATGTTCATTTAGCCCTAAAATGTACACATTTCCAAAAGATAAAAAGAGAAAACCCACCATACAATTTGTTATGCGATTTCTCCCGAGTGCAGAGACCCCCCACATGTGGTCGTTACTTGTTTTATGGGGGCAAAGCGAGGCGCAGAAGGGAAGGAGCACCCGGCAGCTGCCAGGATTTTAGTATTGGGACCATGTGATGGTGCTTTTTCCATTGTTACCATTTGTGGTTGGTATCCCCTTTTTTTTGGTGTTCACCATTTAGCCTAATAATCATGTTATCTTTATTCTACGGGTCGATACGATTACGGAGATACAATACATGAATAATTTTTCTTACATTTTACTAAATTTGCCAAATAAAACCATATGTGGGGAAAAATCTCTCAGTTTTGCATCGCCGTCTTCCAAGTGGCATAACATTTTAACTTTTTTGGCTATGGAGCTGGTTGATGGCTTGTTTTTTTGCAGGACATGTTGTACTTTGCAACAGTATCATTCAGGAGTACATATGTTTTTTTTAAATCACTTTTTATTGCATTTTATGTTGGATTCAATAGCTAAAAAATGATAATTTTTGGCGGGTTTTTAACTGCGTTCATCGTTCAATAATTTACTTTTATTCTATGGGTTGTTACAGAGGTGGTGATACTATATTTGTGGGGTTTGTGGTGAGAAGTAGAAGTGGTGATAGTACTATAAGATGTGAGAAGTAGAAGTGGTGATAGTACTATAAGATGTGAGCAGTAGTAGTAGTGATGATATTACTATAGGATGTGAGCAGTAGTAGTGATGATAGTGCTATAAGATGTGAGCAGTAGTAGTAGTGATGATAGTACTATATGTTGTAAGTAGTAGTAGTTATGATAGGACTATAAGATGTGAGCAGTAGTAGTGATAATTGTACTATAAGATGAAAGCAGTAGTAGTAGTGATGATAGTACTATAAGATGTGAGAAGTAGTATTAGTGATGATAGTACTATAATTTTTGAGCAGTAGTAGTGCTGATAGTACTATAAGATGTGAGCAGCATTAGTAGTGATGGTAGCACTATAAGATGTGAGCAGTAGTAGTGATGATATTAATATAAGATGTGAATAGTAGTAGTAGTATTAGTGATGATAATACTATAAGATGTGAGCAGTAGTAGTCATAATAGTAATATAAGATGTGAATAGTAGTAGTAGTAGTGGTGATAGTACTATAAGATGTGAGCAGTAGTAGTGATGATATTACTATAATTGTGAGCAGTGGTAGTAGTGATAATATTACTATAAGATGTGAGCAGTAGTAGTAGTGACGATAGTAGTATAAGATGTGAGGAGTAGTAGTGATGATAGTACTATAGAGAATGTGAGCAGTAGTAGTGATAATATTACTATAAGATGTGAGGAGTAGTAGTAGTGATGATATTACTATAAGATGTGAGGAGTAGTAGTGATGATAGTACTATATTTGAGAGTAGTATTATGACAGTACATAAGATGGAGCATAGTAGTGGATAGTAGTGTAAGATGTTGGAGTAGTAGTAGTGATACATAATATAGATGTGAGCAGTCGTAAGTATGATAGTATAGATGTGAGTAGTAGTTAGAAATAGTACTATAAGATGTGAGCAGTATAGTAGTGATGATATTACTATACAAGATGCGCGCAAGTTGTAGTGATGATAGTACTATAAGATGTGAGCAGTAGTAGTGATAATATTACTATAAGATGTGAGGAGTAGTAGTAGTAGTGATGACAGTACTATAAGATATGAGCAGTAGTAGTGATGATAGTAGTGTAAGATGTTAGGAGTATGAGTAGTGATGATAGTACTATAAGATGTGAGTAGTTGATGATAGTAGTGTAAGATATGAGCAGTAGTAGTGTTGATAGTAGTGTAGATGTTAGAAGTAGTAGTAGTGATGACAGTACTATAAGATGTGAGCAGCAGTAATAGTGATGATAGTACTATAACATGTGAGCAGTAGTATGATGATGATAGTATAAGGGGTGCGAGCAGAAGTTGTAGTGATGATAGTACTATAAGATGTGAGCAGTAGTAGTGATAATATTAGTATAAGATGTGAGGAGTAGTAGTAGTGATGACAGTACTATAAGATGTGAGCAGTAGTAGTGATGATAGTAGTGTAAATGTTAGGAGTAGTAGTAGTGATGACAGTACTATAAGATGTGAGCAGTAGTAGTGATGATAGTAGTGTAAGATGTTAGGAGTAGTAGTAGTGATGACAGACTATAAGATGTGAGCAGCAGTAGTAGTGATGATAGTACTATAACATGTGAGCAGTAGTAGTGATGATAGTACTATAAGGTGCGAGCAGAAGTTGTAGTGATGATAGTACTATAAGATGTGAGCAGTAGTAGTGATAATATTAGTATAAGATGTGAGGAGTAGTAGTAGTGATGACAGTACTATAAGATGTGAGCAGTAGTAGTGATGATAGTAGTGTAAGATGTTAGGAGTAGTAGTAGTGATGATAGTACTATAAGATGTGAGCAGTAGTAGTGATGATAGTAGTGTAAGATGTTAGGAGTAGTAGTAGTGATGACAGAACTATAAGATGTGAGCAGCAGGAACAGTGATGATAGTACTATACACTGTAGCAGTATGGGATGATATATTAAAGATGCGAGCAGAAGTCGTAGTGATGATAGTACTATAAGATGTGAGCAGTAGTAGTGATGATAGTACTATAAGATGTGAGCAGCAGTAGTAGTGATGGTAGTACTATAAGACGTGAGCAGTAGTATAAGTGATGATATTACTATAATATGTGAGCAGTAGTAGTGATGATTGTACTATAAGATGTGAGCAGAAGTAGTGATGATAGTACTGTGAGAATTGAGTATAGTAGTATTATGTTATTTAGTACCATAAGAAGTGAGCAGTAGTAGTGATGAAGCTATAATATGTGAGCAGTATGTAGTGATATAGTACTATAAGATGGGAGCAGTAGTAGTGATGACCTGCACTCTAGATGTGAGCATTAGTAGTATGTGAGAGTACTATGATTTGAGCAGAAGTAGTGATGAGTACTTAAGAATGTGAGATCCTTAGATGATAGTACTATGATGTGGGAGTATGTATGGAAATAGTTACTGTAAATGTGTAGTAGTAGTAGTGATGATAGTGTGTATAGTTGTGAGGCAGAGTTCGTGTGATGAAGTACTAAGATGTAGGAGTAGTAGTGATGATAGTTACTTTAAGATGTGAGGTAGTAGTAGTGATGATAGTAGTAACTAAAGATGTGGAGAGTAGTAGTGTGATATATATAGATGTGAGCGCGAGTAGTAGTGATGATAGTACTATAATGTGAGCATAGTAGTTGTGATGATAGTACTATAAGATGTGAGCAGTAGTAGTGCTGATGAGTACTATAAGATGTGAGCAGTAGTAGTAGTGATGATAGTACTATAAGATGTGAGCAGTAGTAGTGATGATAGTACTATACGATGTGAGCAGTAGTAGTGATGATAGTACTGTAAGTTGTGAGCATTAGTAGTAGTGATGACATTACTATAAGATGTGAGCAGTAGTAGTGATGATAGTACTATAAGATGTGAGAAGTAGTAGTGATGATAGTACTATAAGATGTGAGCAGTTAGTAGTGATGATTGTACTATAAGATGTGAGCAGTAAAGTAATTATAGCACTTTAAGATGTGAAGAGTAGTAGTGATGATAGTACTATAAGATGGGAGCAGTAGTAGTGATGACAGCACTATAAGATTTGAGCATTAGTAGTAGTGATGAGAGTACTATGAGATTTGAGCAGAAGTAGTGATGATAGTACTGTAAGATGTGAGATGCAATTCAGTGATGATAGTACTATAAGATGTGAGCAGTAGTAGTGATGATAGTACTATAAGATGTGAGCAGTAGTAGTGATGATAGTACTGTAAGTTGTGAGCAGTAGTTGTAGTGATGTAACATTATAAGATGTGAGCAGTAGTAGTGTTAATTGTACTATAAGATGTGAGCAGTAGTAGTGATAATTGTACTATAAGATGTGAGAAGTAGTAGTGATGATAGTACTATAAGATGTGAGCAGTAGTAGTAGTGATGATGTACTATAAGATGTGAGCAGTAGTAGTGTAATAGTACTATAAGATGCGAGCAGTATAGTAATATAGCACTTTAAGATTTGAGGAGTATATGTGATAGTAATATAAGATGTGAGGAAGTAATAGATAGTACTATCAGATGGAGTAGTAGCGTTAGTGATTAGTATGGATAGTTTTAGTTTTTATATACTTTGGAGCAGTAGTAGTGTATGATGATATACTATAGATGTGAGCAGTAGTAATAGTGATCTTGTACTATAAGATGTGAGCACAGCAGTATGTGATGGTAGCACTATAAGATGTGAGAAGTATACTAGTTATGATAGTAGATAAGATTTGAGCATAGTAGCGATGATAGTAATATAAGATGTGACGCAGTAGACCGTATATGCCGGCGTTAACGATCCTGGTGTATAGACGACCCCCCCACTTTCCTGTTTAAAATATAGAGTTTAGATATATTCGCCGTATAAGGACTACCCCTTTTCCAACGCTCAACTAGTTACGCACAGCCCCCCCGTATTATACAGCAACACCCCAGTATAACACACAGCCCCCAGTAGTTACAGCACAGCCCCAGTAGTATACCACTGCCCCAGTCATGCCGCCCTAGTACCCCGCCCCAGTAGTATACAGCACTGCCCCCAGTAGTATACAGCAACAGTAGCCCCCAGTAGTATACAGCCCAGCATTTAAAAAAAAATAATCATTTACTCACCCCGATGCTCCCCCGATGTCCGCGCCGTCTTCTTTCTTCTGCCGGGCGCCGCATTGATCTTCCCCGCAGGCGCCTAGTATGACGCGCCGCTGCTGACGTCATACTAGGCGCCGACCGCGGGGAAAAACATGGCGGCGCCTAGCAAGAAAGAAGACGGCGCGGTGGTATGTCCCATGCGCTCTTTTTTGAGGCTGCCGGCAGCTTTGCCGGAGCCATCGCTGTGAAACACCCCGATCGGTGCTAGCACCGATCGCGGGTGTACCCGGTAAGCGCTTGCTGCCAATATGCAGCAAAGGACTTACCGGCTATGGAGAGGGATCAGCCCGTGAGCCCTCTCATGCAGCGCGATCCGACCGCGATCGTCTTATACGCGTTCATTACGGCTATAAGACGATTACCGGCGTATACGACCCCAGAGAAGACAGAAGATTTTTCTGTCTTCAAACGTCTTCTTATACGCCGGTATATACGGTAGTAGTGATGATAGTACTTTAGGATGTGAGCAGTAGTAGTGATGATAGTACTAAAAATGTAAGCAGTAGTGATAATATAACTATAAGATGTGAGCAGTGGTAGTAGTGATGATAGTACTTTAGGATGTGAGCAGTAGTAGTGATGATAGTACTAAAAATGTAAGCAGTAGTGATAATATAACTATAAGATGTGAGCAGCAGTAGTAGTGATGATAGTACTATAAGATGCGAGCAGTATAGTACTGCTACACTTAAGATGTGAGGAGTAGTAGTGATGATAGTACTATAAATGGAGCAGAAGTAGTAGTGATGATATTACTATAATATGTGAGCAGGAGTAGTGATGATAGTACTATAAGATGTGAGCAGCAGTAGTAGTGATGATAGTACTATAAGATGTGAGCAGTAGTTTTAGTGATGATAGTACTATAAGATGGGAGCAGTAGTAGTAGTGGTGATAGTACTATAATATGTGAGCAGTAGTAGTGATGTACTAAAAGATGTGAGCAGTAGTAGTAGTGATGATGTACTATAAGATGTGAGGAGTAGTAGTGATGATAGTACTATAAGATGCGAGCAGTAATAGTAATGATAGCACTTTAAGATGTGAGCAGTAGTAGTAGTGATGATAGTACTATAAGATGTGAGCAGAAGTATTAGTGATGATATTACTATAATATGTGAGCAGTAGTAGTGATGATAGTACTATAAGATGTGAGCAGCAGTAGTAGTGATGATAGTACTATAAGATGTGAGCAGTAGTTTTAGTGATGATAGTACTATAAGATGTGAGCAGTTTTAGTAGTAATGATAGTACTATAGATGTGGGGAGTAGTAGTGATGATAGTACTATAAGATGTGAGCAGTAGTAGTGATGATGCACTATAAGATGTGGGCAGTATTAGTGATGATTTACTATAAGATGTGAGGAGTAGTAGTGACGATAGTATATAAGATGTTAGGAGGGTAGTATGTGATATTACTATAAGTTGGCAGTAGATGATGATAGTACATAAGATGTGAGCATTAGTAGTGTATGATAACTATAAGATGCGAGCATAATAGTATGATAGCACTTTAATGTGAGCAGTAGTAGTAGTGTATAGTACTATATATGGAGCAGTAGTAGTGATATAGTACTATAGATGTGAGCAGCAGTAGTAGTTTGACTGTAGTACTATAAGATGTGAGCAGTAGTTTTAGTGATGATAGTACTATACATGTGAGCAAAGTATTGAGTTATGAGTATTACTATAATATGTGAGCAGTAGTAGTGATATGTACTAGAAATGTGCAGCAGTAGTATTGATATAGTACTATAAGAGGTGAGCGTAGTTTTTAGTGATGATAGTACTATAAGATGTGAGCAGTAGTAAGTGATGATAGTACTATAGATGTACAGAAGTATTAGTGATATTACTATAATATGTGAGCAGTAGTAGTGATGATAGTACTATAAGATGTGAGCAGTAGTTTTAGTGATGATAGTACTATAAGATGTGAGCATTTTAGTGTGATAGTACATATATGGAGCAGTTAGTGATGATTACTAAAAGATGTGAGACTACTAGTGATGATGTCCTATAGATGTGAGAGTAGTGTGATGATAGTAACTCTGTGTGAGGAGTAGTAGTGATGATAGTACTATAAGATGGGAGGAGTGTAGTGAGTGATGATTACTATGGAATGTGGCAGTAGTATAGTAGTGAGATAGTAGTATTAAGATGTGAGCAGCAGTAGTAGTGATGATAGTACTATACGAATGTGAGGACTAGTGATGTAGTACTATAAGTTGTGAGGATAGTAGTGATGATGTACTATAAGATGTTGAAGTTAGTAGATGTGACTATGTACTAATACGAGGTGTAGGAGTAGTAGTGATGATAGTACATACGATATGAGGTAGTATGATGATTAGTACTATAGATGTAGGAGTAGTAGTGGTGATAGTACTAAAGAATGTGAGGAGTAGTATGATGAATAGTACTATAAGATGTTGAGCAGTAGTAGTGATGATAGTACTATAAGAATGTGAGGAGTAGTAGTGAATGATAGTACTATAAGATGTGAGGATATAGGTAGTAGTACTGATAGTATCTATAAGAATGTGAGGACTTAGTGATGATAGACATATAAGATGGAGGACGTAGTTGATGATGTCCTATAAGATGTGAGGAGTAGTAGTGATGATATACTATAAGATGTGAGAGTAGTAGTGATGATAGTACTATAAGATTGTGAGGAGTAGTAGTGATTGATAGTACTATAAGTGTGGGGTATTAGTAGTGAATATTACTATAAGATGTGACAATAGTAGTGATGATATTACTATAATAAATATGTGAGGAGTAGTAGTGATATAGTACTATAAGATGTGAGGAGTAGTATGACGATTATGTAGTATAGATGTGAGCAGTAGTAGTGATATTACTATAATGTGAGGAGTAGTAGTGACGATGGTAGTATAAGATGTGAGGAATAGTAGGGACGATGGTAGTATAAGATTGTGAGGTAATAGTAGAGTGTAGTATAAAGATGTGGAGTAGTAGTGATGATAGTACTATAAGATGTTAGCAGTGTAGTGATGATAGTACTATAAGATGTAGGAGCTAGTGATGATAGTCTATAAGATGTGAGGAGTAGTGAGGGATGATAGTACTATAAGATTGTGAGGAGTAGTAGTGATGATAGTACTTAAGTGTGAGCAAGTAGTGATGATAGTAATGTAGATGTGAGGGTAGTAGTGATGATAGTACTATAAGATGTGGATCGTAGGTGATGATATACTATAAGATGTGAGTCAGTAGTAGTGATATGACTATAAGAGTGAGGCAGTATAGTGATGATTTTACTATAAGATGTGAGGAGTAGTATGCGATGGTAGTACTAAGATGTTGAGAGTAGTTAGTGATGATAGTACTATAAGATGTTGTCATGTAGTAGTGATGACTATGAGTGTATAAATAAGTGTGAGCAGTAGTAGTGTATGGATAGTACATACCAGATGGAGCAGTAGTAGTGATGATATTACTATAAGATATTAGAGTAGTAGTGATGATAGTACTATCAGATTTGGGAAGGTAGTAGTGATGAAGTACTATAAGATGTGAGTTAGTAGTGATGATAGTACTAAAGATGTGAGCAGTAGTAGTGATGACAGTACTATAGTGTGTGGGCGTAGTGTGATATATTATTATAGACTGTGAGCAGTATATGATTACAGTACTTAAGATGTGGAGGAGTAGTGTGATATATTACTATAACGATGTGAGAGTAGTGTGATGATGTACTATAAGATGTGAGTATTAGTAGTGATGATATACTATAAGAATGTGAGCGAGTTACTGTAGGTAGGATGATATACGATAAGATGGAGCAGATAGTGAGGATCAGTACTATAAGATGTGAGGAGTAGTAAGTGATGTGTTCTTACTATAAGATGTGAGCATGTAGTAGTTACTAGTGGAGTAGAGTGAGATTCCTATACACGATGTGAGAGTAGTAGTGATGATAGTACTATAAGATGAAGTAGTAGAGGGTTAGAGTATAGTGAGTGAGGATGAGCTACTATAAGGCTGTATTCACACCTGCCTTGCCCAGCGCCGTAACCGGACCGAGCGGAACGGCAGCGTACGGGGAGAGGAGGCGGAGAGGTGAGGAACTAATACCCGCCCCTCTCCAATAGCAACCTATGGCGCACGGCAACGTAACTACTGGTAAGAAAGGGAACAGGTCATCTTTTATCCGAGGAAGGAACGGTTACGGTGCCGCACGTGTGCCTGCATCGTACGTCCCCGTAAGGTGCCGTGGCGCCATAGGGAGTGTATGGGGGACGTATATCGGCCGTATATACGTCGGCCGTATATACGTCCCCCATACGTTCGTGTGAATGTAGCCTAAGATGTGAGCAGTAGTAGTGATGACAGTACTACAAGATGTGGGGAGTAGTAGTGATGATAGTACTATAAGATGTGAGGAGTAGTAGTGATTATAGTAACTAGAAGATGTGAGCAGTAGTAGTGATGATAGTACTATAAGATGTGAGCAGTAGTAGTGATGATAGTACTATAAGATGTGAGGAGTAGTAGTGATGATATTACTATAAGATGTGAGGAGTAGTAGTGATGATAGTACTATAAGATGTGAGCAGTAGTAGTGATGATATTACTATAAGATGCGCGCAGAAGTTGTAGTGATGATAGTACTATAAGATGTGAGCAGTAGTAGTGATAATATTACTATAAGATGTGAGGAGTAGTAGTAGTAGTGATGACAGTACTATAAGATATGAGCAGTAGTATTGGAGAAGTATATGTAAGATGTTAGGAGTAGTAGTAGTGATGATAGTACTATAAGATGTGAGTAGTAGTGATGATAGTAGTGTAAGATATGAGCAGTAGTAGTGATGATAGTAGTGTAAGATGTTAGGAGTAGTAGTAGTGATGACAGTACTATAAGATGTGAGCAGCAGTAATAGTGATGATAGTACTATAACATGTGAGCAGTAGTAGTGATGATGATTATATAAGGGGTGCGAGCGAAGTTGTAGTGATGATAGTTACTATAAGATGTAGCATTAGTAGTTATATATTAGTATAAGATGTGAGGAGTAGTAGTAGTGATGACAGTACTATAAATGTGAGCAAGTAGTGATGATAGTAGTGTAAGATGTTAGGAGTAGTAGTAGTGATGATAGTACTATAAGATGTGAGCAGTAGTAGTGATGATAGTAGTGTAAGATGTTAGGAGTAGTAGTAGTGATGACAGTACTATAAGATGTGAGCAGCAGTAATAGTGATGATAGTACTATAACATGTGAGCAGTATAGTGATGATAGTACTATAAGGTGCGAGCAGAAGTTGTAGTGATGATAGTACTATAAGATGTGAGCAGTAGTAGTGATAATATTAGTAATAGTATGGAGTAGTAGTAGTGATGACAGTACTATAATGGTGAGCAGTAGTAGTGATTATAGTAGTGTAAGTGTTAGGATAGTAGTATTGATGATGTACTATAATATGTGCAGCAGTATTAGTGATGATAGTAGTGTAAATTAGGAGTAGTAGTAGTGATGACAAACTGAAGATTGACAGCAGAACAGTGATGATAGTACTATACACTGTAGCAGTATGGGATGATAGTATTATAAGATGCGAGCAGAAGTCGTAGTGATGATAGTACTATAAGATGTGAGCAATAGTAGTGATGATAGTACTATAAGATGTGAGCAGCAGTAGTAGTGATGGTAGTACTATAAGACGTGAGCAGTAGTATAAGTGATGATATTACTATAATATAGCAGTAGTAGTGATGATTGTATATAAGATGTGAGCAAGTAGTGATGATAGTACTGTGAGAATTGAGTATAGTAGTATTAGTGATTATAGTACCATAAGAAGTGAGCAGTAGTAGTGATGAAGCTATAATATGTGAGCAGTATGTAGTGATGATAGTACTATAAGATGGGAGCAGTAGTAGTGATGACAGCACTATAAGATGTGAGCATTAGTAGTAGTGATGAGAGTACTATGAGATTTGAGCAGAAGTAGTGATGAGTACTTAAGAATGTGAGATCCTTAGATGATAGTACTATAAGATGTGGGAGTAGTGATGAATAGTACTGTAAATGTAGTAGTAGTAGTGATGATAGTAGTGATAGTTGTGAGCAGATTGTGTGATGAAGTACTATAGATGTAGGAGTAGTAGTGATGATATACTTTAAGATGTGAGGTAGTATAGTGATGATAGTAGTATATAAAGATGTGAGCAGTAGTAGTGATGATAGTACTATAGATGTGAGCGAGTAGTGTGATGATAGTACTATAAGATGTGAGCAGTAGTAGTTGTGATGATAGTACTATAAGATGTGAGCAGTAGTAGTGCTGATAGTACTATAAGATGTGAGCAGTAGTAGTAGTGATGATAGTACTATAAGATGTGAGCAGTAGTAGTGATGATAGTACATACTAGTGAGCAGTAGTAGTGATGATAGTACTGTAATTGTAGCATTAGTAGTAGTGATGACATTACTATAGAGATGTGACAGTATAGTGATGATAGTACTATAAATGTGAGAAGTAGGTAGTGAATGATAGTACTATAAGATGTGAGCATTAGTAGTGATGATAGTACTATAAGATGTGAGGCAGTAAAGTAATTATAGCACTTTAAGATGTGAAGAGTAGTAGTGATGATAGTACTATAAGATGGGAGCAGTAGTAGTGATGACAGCACTATAAGATTTGAGCATTAGTAGTAGTGATGAGAGTACTATGAGATTTGAGCAGAAGTAGTGATGATAGTACTATAAGATGTGAGATGCATTAGTGATGATAGTACTATAAGATGTGAGCAGTAGTAGTGATGATAGTACTATAAGATGTGAGCAGTAGTAGTGATGATAGTACTGTAAGTTGTGAGCAGTAGTTGTAGTGATGACAGTACTATAAGATGTGAGCAGTAGTAGTGTTAATTGTACTATAAGATGTGAGCAGTAGTAGTGATAATTGTACTATAAGATGTGAGAAGTAGTAGTGATGATAGTACTGTAGAGTGTGACAGTAGAGTGTGATGATGTACTAAAGATGTGAGCAGTAGTTAGTGTATATAGTACTATAAGATGCGAGCAAGTATAGTAATTATAGCACTTTAGATTTGAGGAGTATATTGATGATAGTAATATAAGATGTGAGGATAGTAATAGATAGTACAATCAGATGTGAGTAGTAGCAGTTAGTGATGTATGATAGTTTAGTTTTATATACTTTGTGAGCAGTAGTAGTGTATGATGTATATACTATAGATGTGAGCAGTAGTAATAGTGATCATTGTAACTATAAGATGTGAGCACAGCAGTATGTGATGGTAGCACTAAAGATGTGAGAAGTATTACTAGTTTATGATAGTAGATAAGATTTGAGCATTAGTAGCGATGATAGTAATATAAGATGTGAAGCGTAGTACCGTATATGCCGGCGTTAACGATCCTGGTGTATAAGACGACCCCCCACTTTCCTGTTTTAAAATATAGAGTTTAGATATATTCGCCGTATAAGACTACCCCTTTTCCAACGCTCATACTAGTATACGCACAGCCCCGTATTATACAGCACACAGTAAACCACAGCCCCCAGTAGTTACAGCACAGCCCCAGTAGTATACCAACTGCCCCAGTAACACACTGCCCCCTAGTAACACCGCCCCAGTAGTATACAGCACTGCCCCCAGTAGTATACAGCAACAGAGCCCCCAGTAGTATACAGCCCAGCATTTAAAAAAAAATAATCATTATACTCACCCCGATGCCCCCCGATGTCCGCGCACGTCTTCTTTCTTCTGCCGGCGCCGCCATTGATCTCCCCGCAGGCGCCTAGTATGACGCGCCGCTGCTGACGTCATACTAGGCGCCGACCCGGGGAAAAACATGGCGGCGCCTAGCAAGAAAGAAGACGGCGCGGTGGATATGTCCCATGCGCATCTTTTTTGAGGCTCCGGCAGTTTTTGCCGGAGCCATCGCTGTGAAACACCCCGATCGGTGCTAGCACCGATCGCGGGTGTTACCGGTAACGCTTTGCTGCAATATGCAGCAAAGACTTACCGGCTATGGAGAGGGCTCAGCCCGTGAGCCCTCTCCATGCAGCGCGATCCGACCGCGATCGTCTTATACGCGTCATACGGCGTATAAGACGATTACCGGCGTATACGACCCCAGAGAAGACAGAAGATTTTTCTGTCTTCAAAAGTCGTCTTATACGCCGGTATATACGGTGTAGTGATGATATACTTTAGTGATGTGAGCAGTAGTAGTGGATGATAGTACTAAAAATTAAGCATAGTGATAGATAACTATGAAGATGTGAGCATGGTAGTAGTGATGATAGTATTTAGGATGTAGCATATAGTGATGATAGTACTAAAAATTGTAAGCAGTAGTGATATATAACTAAGATGTGAGGCAGCATAGTGTGATGAGTACTATAAGATCGAGCAGTATAGTACTATGATAGCACTTTAAGATGTGAGAGTAGTAGTATGATAGTACTATAATATGTGGCAGAAGTAGTAGTGATGATATTACTATAATATGTGAGCAGGAGTGTGAGGATATGTACGTATAAGATGTGAGCACAGTAGTAGTGATGATAGTACTATAGATGTGAGCAGTAGTTTTAGTGATGATAGTACTATAAGATGGGACATAGTAGTATGTGTGATATACTATAATATGTGAGCCAGTAGTGTGATGTACTAAAAGATGTACAGTAGTATAGTGATGATGTACTATAAGATGTGATGAGTAGTATGATGATGTACTATAAGATGCGAGCAGTAATAGTATGATAGCACTTTAAAGATGTGAGCATAGTAGTGTGATATAGTACTATAAGATGTGAGCAGAAGTATTAGTGATGATATTACTATAATATGTGAGCAGTAGTAGTGATGATAGTACTATAATGTGACACATAGTAGTGATGAATACGTCATAAAGATGTGAGCAGTGTTTTAGTGATGATAGTACTATAAGATGTGAGCGTTTTTAGGTAGTAATGATGTACTATAGATTTGGGGAGTAGTGTGATGATAGTACTAAAGATGTGAGGCAGTAGTAGTGATGATGCACTATAAGATGTGGCATTATATTGATGATTTACTATAAGTTTGAGGAGTAGTGCGATAGTAGTATAAGATGTTAGGAGGAGTGAGTAGTGATATTATATAAGCTTTGCAGTAGTATGATGATAGTACATAAGATGTGAGCATAGTAGTGATGATAAGTACTATAAGATTGCGAGCATAATTAGTATGATAGCACTTTAAGATGTGAGCAGTAGTAGTAGTGTATATACTATATATGGAGCAGTAGTAGTGATTGATAGTACTATAGAGTTGAGCAGCAGTAGTAGTGACTGATAGTACTATAAGATGTGAGCAGTAGTTTTTAGTGATGATGTACTATACATGTGAGCATAAGTATTCGTTATGATATTACTATAATATGTGAGCAGTAGTAGTGATATGTACTAGAAATGAGCAGCAAGTATATTGATGATAGTCATAAGAGGTAGCGTAGTTTTTAGTGATGATAGTACTATAAGATGTGAGCAGTAGTATATGATATGTACATAGATGTAAGAAGTATTAGTGATGATGACTTAATATGTGAGCGTAGTAGTGATGATAGTACTATAAATTGAGCAGTAGTTTAGTGATGATAGTACTATAAGATGTG
This sequence comes from Engystomops pustulosus, assembly GCA_019512145.1. Classification (NCBI taxonomy): domain Eukaryota; kingdom Metazoa; phylum Chordata; class Amphibia; order Anura; family Leptodactylidae; genus Engystomops; species Engystomops pustulosus. The sequence continues at coordinate 36,418,000 of CM033644.1, forward strand.
AGCAGTTTTAGTAGTGTGATAGTACTATAATATGTGAGCAGTAGTGATGATGTACTAAAAAGATGTGAGGACTAGTAGTGATGATGTCTATAGATGAGGAGTGTGATGATAGTACTCTGTGTGAGAGTAGTAGTGATGATAGTCACTATAAGATGGGAGGAGTGTAGTGAGATATTACTATGGAATGTGGAGTAGTATATAGTGATGATAGTAGTATAAGATGTGAGCACAGTAGTAGTGATGATAGTACTATAGAATGTGAGGACTAGTGATATGTACTATAAGTGTGAGGAGTAGTAGTGATGATGTACTATAAGATTTGATTGTAGAGTGACTATGTACTAATACGATGGTGAGGAGTGTAGTGATGATAGTACGATACGATATGAGGTAGTATTGATGATTTACTATAAGATGTGAGGAGTAGTAGGTGATAGTACTAAAGATGTGAGGAGTAGTATGATGAATAGTACTTAAGATGTGAGCAGTAGTAGTGATGAAGTACTATAAGATGTGAGGATAGTAGTGATGATAGTACTATAAGATTGAGGAAGGTAGTAGTATGATAGTACTATAAGAGATGTGAGGACTTAGTATGATAGATATATAAGATGTGAGGATCGTAGTAGTGATGATCTCTATAAGATGTGAGGAGTAGTAGTGATGATATACTATAAGATGTGAGGAGTAGTAGTGATGTAGTACTATAAGATTGTGAGGAGTAGTAGGATATGATAGTACTATAAGACATGTGGGCATTTAGTAGTGTATATATTAGCTATAAGATGTGACAAGTAGTAGTGATGATATGTACTATAATGATAATAGTAGGAGTAGTAGTGATATATGTACTATAAGATGTGAGGAGTAGTATGACGATTGTAGTATCAGATGTGAGCAGTAGTATGATATTACTATAATTGAGGAGTTAGTAGTGATGAAGTAAGTACTATAAGATGTGAGGAGTAGTAGTGACGATGGTAGTATAAGATATGTGAGGTAATAGTAGACGATGTAGTATAAGATGTGGAAGTATTAGTTGATTATAGTACTGATAAGAGATGTTAGCATGTAGTATGATAGTACTATAAGATGTGAGGACTAGTGATGATAGTACTATAAGATGTGAGGAGTAGTAGTGATGATAGTACTATAAGATGTGAGGAGTAGTAGTGATGATAGTACTTAAGTGTGAGCAAGTAGTGATGTATAGTAATGTAGAATGTGAGGCGTAGTGTGATGATAGTACTATAAGCTGTTGGAGTAGGAGTGAATGATAGTACTATAAATGTGAGCAGTAGTAGTGATATGCACTATAAGAGTGGGCAGTATAAGTGATGATTTTACTATAAGATGTGAGGAGTAGTATGCGATGTATAAAGATGTTGAAGTAGTAGTGATGATAGTACTATAAGATGTGCATTAGTAGTATGACTATGGTGTATAATAAGTGTACAGTAGTAGTGTATGGATGTAATAGATGGAGCAGTAGTAGTGATGATATTACTATAAGATATAGAGTAGTAGTGATGATAGTACTATAAGATTGGGAGTAGTAGTGATGATACTATAAGATGTGAGTTAGTAGTGATGATAGTACGTAAAATGTGAGCAGTAGTAGTGATGACAGTACTATAGTGTGTGGGCGTAGTGTGATATATTATTATAGACTGTGAGCAGTATATGATTACAGTACTTAAGATGTGGAGGAGTAGTGTGATATATTACTATAACGATGTGAGAGTAGTGTGATGATGTACTATAAGATGTGAGTATTAGTAGTGATGATATAGCTATAAGAATGTGAGTCGAGACTTTAATGTAGGAGTAGGATGATAGTACGATAAGATGGAGCAGTGTAGTGAGATGAGTACTCTAAGATGGTGGGAGTAGTAAGTGATGTTTATTTACTATAAGATGTGAGACATGTAGTTAGATTAAAGATGATTGATGAGTGCCTATAACGATGTGAGAGTAGTAGTGATGATAGTAGTATAAGTTAATAAGTAGAGTGTAGTATAAGTGATAGGAGGAGGACCTATAAGGCGTATCACACTGCCTTTCCCAGCGTACCGGTACCGTAGCGGCAACGGCAGGTACGGGAGAGGAGGGGAGAGGTGAGAAAACTACAACACCCGCCCCTCTCCTAGCACACCTATGCGCACGGCAAAGTAATACTGGTAAGAATAGGAACAGGTCATTCTTTTACCCGGGAATACCGGAAGGTTACGGTTGCCGCACGTGTGCCTGCATCGTACCGCCTCCGTATATGGTGCCGTGAGCGCCACATAGGGGTGTATGGGGGACGTATATCGGACGTATATAGTCGGCCGTATATACTTCCCACCATATCGTTCGCTAGTGAATGCTAGCCTAAGATGTGAGCAGTCAGTAGTGATGACAGACTACAAGATGTGGGGAGTAGTAGTGATGATAGTACGATAAGATGTGGCAGGATTAGTAGTGATGATAGTAACTAGACAGTGTGAGGAGTAGTAGTGATGATAGTACTATAAGATGTGAGACGTAGTATTGATGATGCACTATAAGATGTTAGCAGTCGGAGTGATGATGCACTATAGCGTTGGGGGGGGGGTTAGTAGGAGTAGTCCTATAGTGTGAGTAGGAGTGAGTAGACTATAAGAGTGAATGGTATAGTGATGATGTACTATAAGATGTTAGAGTATAGTGATGATGCACTATACGAGTGGGCCAGTAGTAGTGACGAGCATAGATGTGGGAGATATGGATGTGAAAAGATGAAATGAACGCAGTAGTAGGTGACGTGATATTGACTCATAAGATATGAGAGTAGTAGTGACGATGGTAGTATCAGATGGGAGGAGTAGTAGTGATGAGTGTACTATAGAGTGAGGAGTGTATTGGACTGATAGTAGCATAAGATGTGAGCAGTAGTAGTGATGACAGTACTATAAGATGTGGGGAGTAGTAGTGATGATATTACTATAAGATGTGAGCAGTAGTAGTGATGATGCACTATAAGATGTGGGGAGTAGTAGTGATGATATTACTATAAGATGTGAGCAGTAGTAGTGTTGCTGGTGATGTTGCTCCTCCCGGCGCTGCTCCAGTCCGTGTTTTGCAGGCGGCCGCTCAGTGTGTATGTGAGTCTATGTGAGTGTGCGGTGTCTCAGCCTCTTGTTTACAGCATTAACGTCACATAGACGAGGCAGCGGAGAGGGATCACACAATGAGAGCGCCGCAGCCGGACACCCGCCGCACACCGAGCCCGCTGACTGACTGACCGCCTGGCCCCGCGCACCGTCTACTGTGACCTTCAGCGGCCGGGAGTGAGAGGCCGGCGGCGGCGGAGGAGGGGGACACTTCCATTCATTGGTCCCGCAGCGGCCTCCTGCGGGCTGAGCTCCGGGAGTCAGGCGGGTGACATGGAGGCGGAGGACTCGGAGCTGCTGCTGCCGTGCACTGCGGGTGTCTGCTGCGTGCTCCTCACGTCTGAGCGGCGGCGGCGCTGACCCGGAGCTACACCCGGCTACTACTACTATCACTACTACTACTACACCCCGGAGACACCCGCGGGCGCCTGCGTCACGTGACTGCGCCCCGTCTATCACAGGGGAAGGTATTTGGGGTCGTAACCTCCAGGGTCGGGCTGTTCGGTGTCATCCCGGGGTTGAACCTAAAAAAACCAAGCCCCCACACTTTCCCGGGGGGACCGGGGCAAGGTCACGGAGCGCGGCCGGTATCGCTCCCCGGGCGGGCGGGTCAGTGCGTGTGTGTGGGCTCCGGCCGCCATCTTTCTCCCGGGCACTTTGGGGCTGCTGTTAATGTGATCGGAGGATCCTCGTCTTGTGTGGACATGAAGGCCGGATCGGGCTGGGGGGCTCCGGCCTGGATATCGGGGGTCCCCCTGCTCCTGCTGCTTCTCCTGTGCCCGGGCCTCTGCCTGGGGTCCCTGGGTGGGAAAGGTGAGTGTCTGCCCTCTGTCTGCTCTGCTGCCCCGCATACACGTGGAGGGGATGCCCTGACAATGCTCAGCTGCCACAAGTGGCTCTAGGGAACTACAACCCCCAGCATTGCCCTCCTTGTGCCCACCTCAGGTTGTGTCAGGTTGCCCACAGATGTGCCCAGCCTTGTAATAATATGGTATAGCAGCATCCTATAGGGCCTCCTATCATGTGCCCATCTGCATGAGATGTGGGTGCTGGTACCGGTCCATTGGCATTGTGACACCAGTCTGTACAGCTGGGTGTTATGTCTGCCTATATGTAATTTATGGCATAGGTGTGACATCTGTACATCCAGGTCATGTGACCGCTACCTGCGTACACATGTAATAATGCCGCCATATAGTGGTCGTATTCTGTATACCTGACAGTGGTCCCTGGTTATAATCTATTACTTCATCTCCGGCTAGATGTTTGTATCTACAACATGGATGTGGTGGTTGCTATAATAACACATGGATCCTGGCTGTCTGATAACCTCATACTTGGCTATTAAATCTGAGCTGTCTGATTACTATGTCATTCGAATCCCTCTGTTGTTCTCTGTTATCAGCCATCACTAAGTGTTGGGGTCTACAGGGGAATAATCACCTACTGTACATATGATGCTGTCACCTCTCTTATAGGTCCTATTTCTATCCATATGATATGACTAGTTGTGTGGACAAGGAGTGACCATGGGTAGGAATTGTATTTTTAGGGCACATTGATACAGCATCTGTGTTATCAGACTGGTATAATGTGCCCCCCATATATATCTCATGACTTTAGTTAGGTAAGATGGGCACACGCTGCCAGCGATCAGAACTATAGGGGATGTAATTCCTTTACTTTCCTGGACCATGTGGACTCTGCCCTATAGATGATCTCTGCACATGGCGGTGTATACAGCCCTGGTGTAATATAGAGATCTCTGCTCATGGCTATGTATATAGAGCTATGCTCATGGTGCTGTATACAGCCTTGGTGTAGTATATAGATTTCTGCTTATGGTGGTGTATACAGATCTATGCTCATGGTGGTGTATACAGGCTTGCTCTAGTTTACAGATCTATGCTCATCGCTATGTGTACAGCCTTGGTGTATTATATAGATTTCTGCTCATGGTGGTGTATATAGGCTTGCTGTAGTATATAGATTTCTGTTCATGGTGGTGTATATAGGCTTGCTGTAGTATATAGATCTATGCTTATGGTGGTGTATATGGTCTTTCCGTAGTATATAGATCTCTGCTCATCGCGATGTATACAGCCTTGGTGTAGTATATAGATTTCTGCTCATGGTGGTGTATACAGATCTATGCTCGTGGTGGTGTATATAGGCTTGCTGTAGTATATAGATCTATGCTTATGGTGGTGTATACAGCCTTGCTGTAGTATGTATATCTATGTTCACGGTGGTGTATACAGCCTTGCTGTAGTAATGTACGTATATCTATGTTCCGGTGTGTATACAGCTTGTGTGTATGTCGTATATCTATGTTCATGTGGTGTATACAGCCTTGCTGTAGTATGTCCGTATATCTATGTTCACGGTGGTGTATACAGCCTTGCTGTAGTATGTACCGTATATCTATGTTCATGGTGGTGTATACAGCCTTGCTGTAGTATGTACCGTATATCTATGTTCATGGTGGTGTATACAGCCTTGCTGTAGTATGTATATCTATGTTCATGGTGGTGTATACAGCCTTGCTGTAGTATGTATATCTTGTTCATGGGGTGTATACAGCCTTGCTGTAGTATGTATATCTATGTTCATGGTGGTGTATCAGCCTTGCTGTGTATATAGATCTCTGCTCATAGTGTTGTATACACCCATGTTATTTACAGATCTGTGTTCATGACTGTATACAGCTTGTTTCAGCACCACATAGTGTATTCTCTGTGTATCCTCTGCTTACAGATAAGGTGTCCAGTATGAAAGATCTCGGCTGTGATGTCTTATGTAAGGTACCACAATCTGTGTAAACAGGCGCCTGTGCGCGCTCTGCTCGGCCTCCCATGGACAGACACATGGGCCTCTAGCCTTCCAGTCTGCTCCACTATTATCCGGGGATAACGACTTGTTTACATTCATGCGTGAAGTTTGCTCCAAGCTCCATGATTTTGCTTCAGTCCCCCTCCCCCAGTTATCTTGTCCTTGTGCTCGGTTCCTTATCTCACCTGTAATGGATTTTGATATCATCCCGTTCCTGTCTTCTTTCCAGGTTCAATACTGTGATCTCTCCTGCTATGTTTTGTGCCCAACTTTGGACTGTTTCTTTATCAGTGTTGTCCTAAGTTTGCAATGGGCACAGGTTACTTGGGGTTACCCCATATTCAGTGGGGTCACCCGGAATCATTGGGGATGATTAGATTCTGATTAAAACTGTTATGTGGATGTTTATTGCCATCATTATTAACCCGTCATAAAAGGGGTTTTTTTGTGTGTAAATATGTAGCTTAGGGCAGTAATGTTTATACAATAATTTAAAAAAATCCCCAAAAATCATAACCTGTCCCTTTATTCATGCCCGTTTCCCCAAGTGACCACCAAAAGCATGATTGGATGCCGTGATCACATGGGATGTCTTGAAACATAATCACTGCAGCGACTAGAATAGCAGGGGTGAGGAAGAGCTGGGTTTTATTTTGTCAAAAAATTTTTAGCTGTAGGTTCTTGAAAAACTGCTTTAAAACTTGACCAAAAATTTTTGGATTGAAAGCAAGGGGAGAAAAAAAAATTCTCATGTGAATTGTATTGATCTGTTGGGATATCTTTCTGGTTGACACCTTTTACGTTTGTAAAGATATTGAATATTGGGTGATTAAATGATTGACGTCTGTATATATGTATATAGCTCGGTGTGATTCTATATAGATATGTGGATGTGATGTACCATAAGCAGCGCCGGTATTGAGGCCATTCATAGTGACTGTATTACATACTCATCAAGTGCTCTGTCACCATGGAACAGAATGTCCCACTGTATCAATGGCGTTCTATTATTTGTCGGGAGGGTTAAAGACAGGCCGGTACATATACAGTAGTCCAGGATTAACTGTGACGGAGCGCCAGCGTTCTGGTTTCAGCCTTGTGTCTGGGGATTATAACTGATATGGTTTTTCCCATGTTTACCACCACGGTAGACGCTTAGGATTGCTACCTGTGTGTTTACGGACAATTGTGAGCCTGGCGGCGGAGGGGTTATGGTATTTTCTCTCCTCGCTGTTATTTTTAGTCGGCTAGGAAATGAAGCATCTCTGGCTTAGATCTACAGATAGGGCTTTGTTTTGTGGGGCCACATGCCGTCTTCTGTCTGCAAAATAATAGGAATCTTAGAATTGTCCACCCCCCTAACAAAACAATGATTGTTTGTTGATTTGAGGGTATTCCATTCTACCCCCCCTTGTCTGCTCTGGTGCCTCCTTGGTTTGATTTATAAAGATCCTTGTGTTAGAGACCTGATGCTTTCATCATTGGGGGGGAGTGGCGTGCGACCGTGGTCCTGGCTTACCCTGTACTACGCACTTACTACCTCCTTGTTTACAAGCTTTAACTAGTCCTCAAAGAGCGAGGAGGGGAGGGCGCAGACTTGAGGATTGTTTTTCTAGCTCTGTACTGGGGGCTAAATTTCCTAAAGCCATGCTTTTATTTGATAGGATTTCCATACAATTTATAGACTCAACAGGTGGAGAGTCTGCTGAACATATTACGTTCTAGCTAACAAATATCGCAGAAATATGCCTAGATCTTGCAGTCACATCAGATCTTACAGACCATATGGGTTTTATCGTTGTTTTTTTTTATTATATGATTGTTTGCAACTGCAGAAAATGTAAACTAAATAAGAAGTTATAACATATTTTTTATCATTAGTATCTCTTGTAGAGCTATACATTTTCTTGCATTGTTGTATAAGTTTTTATTTCTCATCACAAAGTCCTGTTGTTGTGCAATGATCGCCTTTCCATAACTACGCATCCTGAGAATTTAGTGACTGAACAGCAATCCCTTAGAAAATAGTATCTTTTCTGTCTCTCATCACCAGATGTAATAACCTCTTTTCTTGTGTGTCTCTGCATTGCTTTCATGCATGTTCTGGCTTGTAAACATTTTAACATAGTTTCCATCCATATGTAAGGATTGAAAATGTCCCATTTACTGGTAACAATTTTTTTTTTAATATATACATTGGTGCTTTGTTTTTTGACCCCTTTTGGTTGCTGTTCACTGGTAGCAAAAAATTAATTTTTTTTCTTCTATTTTTCCTCTATTTAAGATCTTTTAATTCTTCCTGCAGTCATCTATTTTATCATTTTACCTCTAGTCCCTTTGGAATACAAGCTTTGATCTTTCATCATTTGTTGGTTACTCTTTTACGAGAGTAATTTAGCTTTTTATTGTCATTGTTTTTTTATTTTTAATTGGTTTCATCCCCAATACTTAGTTTTGTTTATTAGGACTTCATACCAATAATACAAGTGAAGAGCTGGTGACTGAGTTCACGTACCGATATCATGTATGTTCTAGAAGTTCTGACTTTTGTTTTAGATTCTTTAATTTAATCTTTGTGTCTCTTGTAGGGAACTGGGCGTTGGAAATAGTATTTTTTGTTATATAAACTTTTTTATTGATAATTTTAAAGCAAATAAAAAGTTTATATATGAATTTTAAACTAATTTCTTCATATTTATTTGCTTTTGGTTCCAAAACAAAGTTGATATTTAGTTTTGACCAGTTGTCTGCCTGATAAATATACATCGAAGGACAGAGGGTCAAGAACAGCTTTTTGTCAAGTTTAGTCCTAATGGCAGTGTTTTGGGGCTACAATTGTCATGATGTTAGTTAGTCTCTTGTAACTGTACTAACAACAAAAATATATCCTATTAGGACAAATGTTATCTTATAGTTTCCTGAAGATTCATGGCAAAATTGCCATATCTTGCTTGTTTTTTGTGTGAAAATCCCCATGATCTTATCCTTAGTCTTAGTTACTGTACAGACCCTGAAATTGTAGAATTGTGACTTAAACCACAAATTTTGTGCTGGTTATAAACTTTAAACGATTGGTTTTGTCTTTATCATAGATGGCAACGAAACAGGATTTGAGGTTGGGGAAAAAAGCTAATCTTTTGCTAACGGATCTATATATTGTTTTTCTTACTGAATAGAATTTTACTGATAATATAAATGTTTTAAAGCTTCTTGATGGCTTGTCTGCTACTCGGTTTAGGGCTTGAAAATTACTTTACCTTTTGACTTCTATCCCAGATATCATGTTCTGTTGGTTTCTTTGTACTTTTATGTATTTATAGTGGTAGTTTTCATATTATGAGTATGTGTTAAATTCAGACTTTATAAACATTTTTTTTTTTTGTTTTTTTGTTTTTTATACCAGACATTCCATTGTTACATTCAATGAACATTTTTAATTAAAAAAATAAAAACTATTTGTACATTTGTAGAAACCATTATAGCTGAACTGTCAGAATATTTCAATTTTTTTATCCATTATATTGTAGGGCTAGACTTCGGTTTAGCTAAAATCAACAATTCGAGTATAAAATGTCATATCTGTGAACCACTTGGATATTGACGTCCCCCTCCATATCTATTTGGGGTAAAACACTTCTACACAAAACAATTGTAGCATAAACTTGCATGTCTTTTGGTAATAGTGATTACAGATTTGATCTCCAATCTCACATTTTTCAGCAGAAAAAGATCAATCACTTTTTTTTAATATTCCTTCTCATGTTTTTCCCAACGCCAACATAAACATAGTATATTGCATATAGTCTAATATGTGAGAGCAATAGAACCGTGTGGATTATAGTAATGGGGACGTGGATTTATCATTGTCCTTCCGTTTAGGGCTGTAACCTTCCTATTTTGTTAAGACGAGCATCAATGTATTCCGCAATCGGTATTGTTTCCTATTGATCTTAGAATACCTAATGGATGGTCGATAGTAGGAAACCATCTACAAATCCACTACCTTATGCAGTGTGTCATCAATAGAGAGTTTGCATCATGTCCACCTGATATTGTATAGAATAAATTACTGCATGTTTATTCTCCTTGATAGATATACATTTATATATTTTTACGGTCCCCTCAGTGACAGATTTAGAATTTAGTTACTTTCAAAATTTTGAGGCTGGTTGCTTACTTGTTGCCTAATGTTTAAAATGTACCATTCATCTGTATACCGAAAATTGACATTTGTGTAGATAATGCAAATATCTTTGCCTTTTTTGTTCTCAAATGCAAAATTGAGTAAAAATAAAAACAGAGGGTCTATTTTAGTGGATTGTATCATCTGACTTTTATTCCTGTAATTCTTATTATTGTATATCCCCCCCCCCCCCAGATCTGTACGCCTCTGCTATATGTTGGTGCAGAGATGGGTTTAAAGTCCGTGTTACATGGGCAATGATTGAGCAAAAATTTTTCTGCTTATTGTAAGAAGGGAATCGGCCAGATGTCATGGCATTCTCTGTATTAGAACATCTCTCCATATAATGGGGGGAATAGCTGCTGAAAATATTGTGTGGGGTCCAGACCGGACATTGATATACGTGTATGGCCAATATAAATCTTTGGTTTTTCATCTCTGGGTTTACTCTCTGCCATTATTGTTTTAGTTTCGGCAAGGGTTCACATACATATCATATAAACAATTGCAAGCGAGACCCAAAACTAGACTGAATGGCACCAGTGGATGGAGGACCCGGTCGGTGAGCTCTCACAATCTATAGTCATCCTTTTGTATACCATGGACTTAGGTCTTTTTGTCATTTTAATAATATGGGAAAATTCCTTAGTTTAGGGTATTGAGTAATCTTTAGCAGTATGCAGTTTGCTATATAAGGGGGTAGGGGTATAAAATGGGGGCGCTTATCTCAGACCAGGTAAATCAGGGAGTCTATGGTCAGTATATCTGTGAGATTGCACACTAGGAGCTATTTTTATCAAGTTATATTGGACTTGTTTTCCTAGCCGCCATAAGTGTGATGTAGGCTCCTAGATTGATGGTTCAGTTAAAATTTTTACTGATTATACCCCAACATTTTGCTGATTCGGAGTCGGTGACTGTAGTCCTCTTCCTCATGAGTATGTTCTTTTCATAGTTGGCATAGGCTATTACTTGTCCACTAAGGCCACTTCACTCTGCATTATTTTACTTTGTTTTAGCCAACATAACTGAGAGATAACTGCAGAGATTTGCCCCTGTCCTGTGTCCGTCCACACCTGGTTTTTGTATAGGATATCTGAGATTGGACTCTTCTCCTTTGAGGACATTCCTGTGCCTTGCTGTTAGGTGCTGTGATCTCTTGGGGGTTAATGATCTGCGTTAAAAGCACCCCGCGTTTCTCAATGAGTCTACTTGAATACAGAGACTAAGGGAAATCCCACGTGACGTGACCCTAATGATGACCGTCTATCCATATTTTTTTTTTTCTGCTTACTTGACAAGGTCCTGGCTGCCGGATAGCGGTGGCTGCCGTGCCCCTGCAGTCTGGATTTGAGAAATCTTTGTGCTGTAAGTTCCCCTACACTATAGCCGTGCCTCCACCAGCTGTGCTCTGCAGTGCTCCACGCGCTCCTTATCTGCAGTTTCTCCTTCACTGGATTTTTTATTTAATGTTTCAGGCTGCATAAATTATTTCAGAAGTCTGTGTGGATTTTTTTGGATCCTGATCTGGGATTTTACACGTTTTTGGTATGCGAGGAAGCCTTTGTATGGTATGTGTGCTCTTTTTTAAAAAAAAAAAAGCAGATTTTTTTTTTTTTTTTTTTTTTTAATCTTAAAAAGAGGCGTGGCTTTGAGGATCGAGCAGAATACAGTACAGTAGACCTGTCTCAACCCATATGTGTGGATAGATATGTATGGTTTGTTTAGTGGTGTTTTTTTTAAGCAGATATTTTTGGCTGTCCCCCTCTCTCGCTCGGTCATAGCAGTCGTCTGGCCACATGTACTGCAGGGTTATGCTGCATATTGCACTCATTTAACTTAAATGTTTTTTTCTACAACTGTAATGCCGAAGTCTCCCAGTAAGAGGAAGGTTTGCCCTAAAATGACTTCTGCAGATTTTTTTTTTTCTAAAGATTTCCGCCTGGGATTGTTTTGCTTGGGGAGAAGTTTCCTAGAGGGAAGACTATATATCTCTGCTTTGTCGCAGAAGGAGATCCTCTAGCGCTGTATCCAGCATGGGAACCCTGCATAATGTATTACCTGCATGTTCAGATACCATATTGTTCATAGTGTGAACTTGATGTGTCTCTTGTGTGTTTATATCCACTTTGTGTATCAAACTTTCCCCCTTTGGTAATATTTTGTGAATCTTTTGACCTTTTGGTAAATTCCCACGGTTTTGCCTGGATGTTGTTTGTGTACAGCATTTGTTAATTGCACCCAACCCGTCATATTTTATAGCACCACCATATTTTGCAGGCTGTACAAAGATTATCACCGTCTATACTACTGTCTCTATCATGGGACCATCGCTCAGCAATTCCTTTAGAAGTTGAATGAAATAAAATTGTTCCATCAAGTTGATTTGCTCATGCCTGGAAGGGGTTTTTTTTTTTTTTTTTTTTTTTTTTTCCCTCTCCTCCTAGGAGAGCTTCTGGACTTGTCCCACAGGGATCAGTAGTTACATCATCTTGCCAGACCAGCATGACTTTAGGCCATAATATGTGACCTCTTTGGGAAACCCCAGGCCAGGTTATACAAAAGAAGACCCCTCCTTTAAACACTGTTCACATGAAGGCCCCTGGTGCTCATGAATTGGGAATTGGCTATAAAACAATGGCAATGAATGGGCTATATAAACAATGGATTGCAATGGTCTGGGCCATTGGGTGAAGCAGATCTATCACTTAGCTGATAATGATTTCCTTCTGGGCAGACCATGAGCTCTCCTCACATGTAAACCGGACGTCCCTGCATGCAGTAAATAACAGAACCTTGACTGTACAGGTCTGGGTGTGTACTGACCTCTGCACATCGGTCTGTATGGCTTGCCTTGGGATGTTCTCCTGTCCGAATTTTGTTTTATACATTTATTTCCTGCACCAACACTGTGTGCAGATATCATTTCCCTATTACTTGCACACTAGGATGTGTGGTCTTTCCGTCATGGAGGAGGATCTGCCGGGACCCCAGGGACTTGGCAGGCTGATGTGTGTAACAGCACTCCCCTGGTTCCCAACGGCACACAATATACTGACGGCGTGTTCACATCTAATCTACAATGTATTATTACCGTACTAGCCCCTTTACATGTCAGGAAACATTAAGTAATAATCTGGAGTACTACTAAAACCCCGTGCTCTGTACAATTCTCCGTAACCTGTTTACCAGCCAGCTCATGGCGTTGGTTTATTAGGGAGGGTTTGATATTTATAGATTTATCTAATACAACATATATTATATTTTATTTATAGAGCACCACTAATTCTATGGTGTTGTACAATCAGGAAGGGGTTCACATAATTACATTAATGATGCGAGTACAAATATAAGATTATAGGATCAGGACACATTTTGATAGAGGGAGAGTGTGGGAGATGCACGGGAGAAGTCGTGGATCGGTTGTAGAGAGCGGATGGTTAAAGAGCGAGCTGAAGGATATTACATGTACGGTAATTGGCTTACGAGTTCAGAATATATGAAGGGGACAGGTTTGGTGGCTTTGTATGTCATGGTTAGTATTTAAATTGAATTTGTTGTACATGGGAACCAGTGAAGAGTCGAGAAGCCAGGAGGCAGCAGAGTTTTGGATGGATTGAAGGGATGTTAGAGAGTTAAGCTTGGAGACCACAGAGTGTTTGCAGTAGCCCAAGTGGGGATAAGGGCATGGACTAGTAATTTTGTAGACTCTGGATTGAGGAAGGGTCGAATTCGAGAGATGTTTCTTGAGATGGAGGCGGCTGGTTGTAGTTAGGGGCCTGGATGGGAGGCTAAATAAGGAGATGACCCCAAGGCAGCGGACTTTAGGGATTGGAGAGAGTGTGGAGCCATGAATTTGACGGTTAGGCTTAAGAGGAGGGATGTGTGGCTGGAGGAAAGATTATGACTTCTGTTATGTTCATGTGATAGTAAAGGAGAAGTGAAGATGGAAGATTGGCTGATTCGTGGCTAGAAGAGAGGACATATTTGCACCAGAACATATAGATTTGTGTGTCTCTGCAAGGGGGGTGGGTCATTAAGACTTTGGTCAACAGTCCCTCAGTGGAGTGATTGGGTTGAAAACCAGATTGTAAGTTTGTCAAGGGCCAAGTGTGACAAGGATGGAAGATGGTTCTAATGATGTGGGTGTTTCCTGGATTTTTGAAGCAATGACATAGTAGTGAAATAGGCGATTAGTTGAGTGGAGTAGTGGGTCCAGAGATTGGCTTCTTTAGGAAGGGTGTGAAGTAGTCGGAGTATTTACAGGAAGATGGGACAATCAGTGGATAGATACGCAATGGTACGGTAAAGAAATGAGTTGGTTAATTTTATAGGTTTCTATGTTGAAATATTTGAGCAGTCTATATGACGTATTATTGACTTATGTGGTTGGATTATTGCTGTTTTATCTGTACGCACTGGTATTTATTTTCTTTTCGAATAGCCTGCAAGTGCTTGTACTTTATAGGTTCAAACCTGAAATTACAACCACATATAATTAAATGAGATATAGATGTATATCTATGTCGCACTTAAATTAATTTTTTTGTAATATTCCAGTTGTTTAACCTATAAGTATATATGCATCAGAATATATAATATAAATATAATTTATCTATAAATATACTTATTTATTACTATTTTAATTATATTTTATAATTATATATATTTTAATAAGATTTATAATCATTACAATTATAATAGTATTATTATAAATTATATATCCGCATTAATGATTCTGTGGCACTTTACAGATCATGAGACATATACAAACATAATAAGACATATTCAGTGTAATAAATAGGAGAAATATATTTCTAATTATATTATAACTATTGATAAAAGACTTCTCAAAACTTTTCCTTTCTATTACGTATGATAATACAGCTTTATTCTCATTTTCTCCCGCCCCCAATAGCTGCCTGCTTTTATATGATCACGTGATCCATTGCAGCCACGTTGTAACTATTCGAGGTTTGCATGGATTTCATAGAGCAGATGTCTGATTGTGACGCTTTTCTTCCCGATCTGCTACAATTTATGTTCTGCTCTGTCGGATTTGACAATGACACAAGTTTTTTTCAACTGGAAACTTGAAGCCAAAGGGTATTTCCCCACCCATCTCTTCCTCTCTCCCCCCACTCAGAAAAATAATGCAAATCCATTCCGGATTCCTGACATCCTGAAAGGTCCTGAAGAAGGACTGTACTGAGAGACATACGCGGACTATGACTACTAGTTACCTACGGACTGCCGCTTCTGTCCGTATCCACCCCCCCCCCTCATTCATAAACTGCACCCTGGATTGTGGTATCTGACGTCTGATTGGCGTGGTGTATACAGCCTTGCTGTAGTATGTACCGTATATCTATGTTCATGGTGGTGTATACAGCCTTGCTGTAGTATGTATATCTATGTTCATGGTGGTGTATACAGCCTTGCTGTAGTATGTATATCTATGTTCATGGTGTGGTTCAGCCTGCTGTAGTGTATGTATATCTATGTTCATGGTGGTGTATACAGCCTTGCTGTAGTATGTATATCTATGTTCATGGTGGTGTATACAGCCTTGCTGTAGTATATAGATCTCTGCTCATAGTGTTGTATACAGCCCATGTTATTTACAGATCTGTGTTCATGACTGTATACAGCCTTGTTTCAGCACCACATAGTGTATTCTCTGTGTATCCTCTGCTTACAGATAAGGTGAGTCCAGTTATGAAAGATCTCGGCTGTGATGTCTTATGTAAGGTACCACAATCTGTGTAAACAGGCGCCTGTGCGCGCTCTGCTCGGCCTCCCATGGACCAGACACATGGGCCTCTAGGCCTTCCAGTCTGCTCCACTATTATCCGGGGATACAGACTTGTTTACATTCATGCTGGAAGTTTGCTCCAAGCTCCATGATTTTGCTTCAGATCCCCCTCCCCCAGTTATCTTGTCCTTGTGCTCGGTTCCTTATTCACCATGTAATGGATTTTGATATCATCCCGTTCCCGTCTTCTTTCCAGGTTACAATACTGTGATCTCTCCTGCTATGTTTTGTGCCCAACTTTGGACCTGTTCTTTATCAGTGTTGTCTTAAGTTTGCAATGGCACCAGGTTACTTGGGGTGACCCCATAATTCAGTGGGGTCACCCTGGAATCATTGGGGATGATTAGATTCTGATTAAAATCTGTTATGTCTGATGTTTATTGACATCATTATTAACCTCGTCATAAAAGGGGTTTTTTTTGTGTGTAAAAGTGTAGCTTAGGGCAGGTAATGTTATACAATAATTTAAAAAAATCCCCAAAAATCATAACTCTGTCCCTTTCATGCCCGTTTCCCCAAGTGACCACCAAAGCCAGTGATTGGATGCCGTGATCACATGGGATGGTCTTGAACATAATCACTGCAGCGACTAGAATAGCAGGGGGGAGGAAGAGCTGGGGTTTTATTTTGTACAAAAAATTTTTAGCTGTAGGTTCTTGAAAAACTGCTTTAAAACATTGACCAAAAATTTTTGGATTTGAAAAGCAAGGGAGAAAAAAAAATTCTCAGTGAATTGTATTGATCTTGTGGGATATCTTTCTGTGTGTGACACCTTATTACGTTTGTAAAGATATTGAATTATTGGGTGATTAAATGATTGACGTCTGTATATATGTATATAGCTCGGTGTGATTCTATATAGATATGTGGATGTGATGTACCATAAGCAGCGCCGGGTATTGAGGCCATTCATAGTGACTGTATTACTATACTCATCAAGTGCTCTGTCAACATGGAACAGAAGTCACCACTGTATACAATGGCCGTTCTATTATTTGTCAGGGAGGGTGAAAGACAGGCCGGTACTATATACAGTAGTCCAGGATTAACTGTGACGGAGCGCCAGCGTTCTGGTTTCAGCCTTGTGTCTGGGGATTATACTGATATGGTTGCTTTCCCATGTTTACCCACGGTAGACGCTTAGGATTGCTACCTGTGTGTTTACGGACAATTGTGAGCCTGGCGGCGGAGGGGTTAATGGTATTTTTCTCCTCGCTGTTATTTTTAGTCGGCTAGGAAATGAAGCATCTCTGCGTAGATCTACAGATAGGGGCTTTGTTTTGTGGGGTCACATAGCCGTCTTCTGTCTGCAAAATAATAGGAATCTTAGAATTGTCCACCCCCCCTAACAAAACATATGATGGTTTTGTGATTTGAGGGTATTCCATTCTACCCCCCCTTGTCTGCTCTGGTGCCTCCTTGGTTTGATTTATAAAGATCCTTTGTGTTAGAGACCTGATGCTTTCATCATTGGGGGGGAGTGGCGTGCGACCGGTGGTCCTGGCTTACCCTGTACTACGCACTTACTACCTCCTTGTTTACAAGCTTTAACTAGTCCTCAAAGAGGCGAGGAGTGGGAGGGCGCAGACTTGAGGATTGTTTTTCATAGCTCTGTACTGGGGGCTGAATTTCCTAAGAGCCATGGCTTTTATTTGATAGGATTTCCATACAATTTATAGACTCAACAGGTGGAGAGTCTGCTGAACAATATATACGTTCTAGCTACAAATATCGCAGAAATATGCCTAGATCTTGCAGTCAAAATCAGATCTTACAAGACCATATGGGTTTTACGTTGTTTTTTTTATTAGTATTATTGGTTTGCAACTGCAGAAAATGTAAAACTAAATAAGAAGTTATAACATATTTTTTATACATTAGTATCTCTTGTAGAGCTATACATTTTCTTGCATTTTGTATAAGTTTTTATTTCTCATCACAAAGTCCTGGTGTTGTGCAATGATCGCCTTTCCATAACTACGCATCCTGAGAATTTAGTGACTGAACAGCAATCCCTTAGAAAATAGTATCTTTTCTGTCTCTCATCACCAGATGTAATAAACCTCTTTTTCTTGTGTGTCTCTGCATTGCTTTCATGCATGTTCTGGCTTGTAAACATTTTAACATAGTTTCCAGTCCATATGTAAGGATTGAAAATGTCCCATTTACTGGTAAACAGATTTTTTTTTTAATATAATACATTGGTGCTTTTGTTTTTTGACCCCTTTTGGTTGCTGTTCACTGGTAGCAAAAAATTAATTTTTTTTTCTTCTATTTTTCCTCTATTTAAGAGTCTTTTAATTCTTCCTGCAGTCATCTATTTTATCATTTTACCTCCTAGTCCCATTTGGAATACAAGCTTTGATCTTTCATCATTTGTTGGTTACTCTTTTACTAGATGGTAAATTTTAGCTTTTTTATTGTCATTGTTTTTTTATTTTTAATTGGGTTCATCCCCAATACTTAGTTTTGTTTATTAGGACTTCATACCAATAATACAATGTGAAGAGCTGGTGACTGAGTTCACGTACCGATGTCATGTATGTTCTAGAAGTTCTGACTTTTGTTTTAGATTCTTTAATTTAATCTTTGTGTCTCTTGTAGGGGAACTGGGCGTTGGAAATAGTATTTTTTGTTAATATAACTTTTTTATTGATAATTTTAAAGCAAATAAAAAGTTTTATATATGAAATTTTAAACTAATTTCTTCATATTTATTTGCTTTTTGGTTCCAAAACAAAGTTGATATTTAGTATTTGACCAGTGTCTGCCTGATAAATATACATCTGAAGGACAGAGGGTCAAGAACAGCTTTTTGTCAAGTTTAGTCCTAATGGCAGTGTTTTGGGGCTACAATTGTCAGTGATGTTAGTTAGTCTCTTGTAACTGTATACAACAAAAATATATTCCTATTAGGACAATGTTATCTTATGAGTTTCCTGAAGATTCATGGCAAAATTGCCAATATCTTGCTTGTTTTTGTGTGAAAATCCCCCATGATCTTATCCTTATGTCTTAGTTACTGTACAGACCTGAAATGTAGAATTGTGACGTAAAAACACAAATTTTGTGCTGGTTATTAAACTTTAAACGATTGGTTATTGTCTTTATCATAGAGATGGCAACGAACAAGGATTTGAGGTTGGGGAAAAAAGCTAATCTTTTGCTAACTGGATCTATATATTGTTTTTCTTACATGAATTAGAATTTTACTGATAATATAAATGTTTTAAAGCTTCTTGATGGCTTGTCTGCTACTCGGTTGATGTAGCTATGTAAAATTACTTTACCTTTTGACTTTCTATCCCTAGATATCATGTTCTGTTGGTTTCCTTTGGTACTTTTATGTATTTAATAGTTGTAGTTCATATTATGAGTATGTTGTGAATTCAGACTTTATAACATTTGGTTTTTTTTTGTTTTTTTGTTTTTTATACCAGACATTACATTGTTACATTCAATGAACATTTTTAATTAAAAAATAAAAAACTATTTGTAACTTTTGTAGAAACCATTATAGCTGAACTGTCAGAATATTTCAAGATTTTTATTATCCTATTATATAGTAGGGCTAGACTTCAGGTTATAGCTAAAAATCAACAATTCGAGTATAAAATGTCATATCTGGATATGTGACATTCCCTATCCCATATCTATTTGGGGTAAAACACTTACTACACAAAACAATTGTAGCATAAACTTGCATGTCTTTTGGTAATAATGATTACAGATTTGATCTCCAATCTCACATTTTTCAGCAGAAAAAAGATCACATATTTAATTTTAAATATTCCTTCTCATGTTTTCCCAACGCCAACATAAACATAGTATATTGCAATATAGTCTAATATGTGAGAGCAATAGAACCGTGTGGATTATAGTAATTGGAGGACGTGGATTTATCACGTGTCCTTCCAGTTTAGGGCTGTAACCTTCCTATTTTGTTAAGACAGAGATCAGGATGTATTCCGCAATCGGTAGTTTTCCTATTGATCTTAGAATACCTAATGGATGGTCGGATAGTAGGAAACCATCTATCAAATCCACTACCTTATGCCAGTAGTGTCAATCAGATAGAGAGTTTGCATCATGTCCACCTGATATTGTATAGAAATAAATTACTGCATGTTTATCTCTCTTGATAGATATACATTTATATATTTTTACGGGTCACCCTCAGTGACAGATTATGTAGAATTTAGTTACTTTTCAAAATTTTGAGGCTGGTTGCTTCTAAATGTTGCCTAATGTTTTAAATGTACAATTCATCTGTATACCGAAAATTGACATTTGTGTAGATAATGCAAATATCTTTGCCTTTTTTGTTCTCAAATGCAAAATTGAGTAAAAATAAAAACAGAGGGTCTATTTTAGTGGATTGTATCATCTGACTTTTATTCCACTGTAATATCTTATTTTATTTGTATATGCCCCCCCCCCCCCAAGATCTGTAAGGCGCTCTGCTATATGTTGGTGCAGAGAGTGGGTTAAAGTCCTTGTTACATGGGCAATGATTGAGCAAAAATTTTTCTGCTTATTGTAAGAAGGGAATCGGCCAGATGTCATGGCATTCTCTGTATTAAGAACATCTCTCCATATAAATGGGGGGAAGAACTGCTGAAAATATTGTGTGGGGTCCAGACCGGACATTGATATAACGTGTATGGCCAATATAAATCTTTAGGTTGTTTCATCCCTAAAATGGGTTTACTCTCTGCCATTATTGTTTTAGTTTCGGCAAGGGGTTCACATACATTACATATAAACAAGAGCAAGCGACCCAAAACTAGACTGAAATGGCACCAGTGGATGGAGGACCCGGTCTGTGAGCTCTCGCAATCTATAGGTCATCCTTTTGTATACCATGGACTATAGGTCCTTTTGTCATTATTAATAATTAGGAAAATGTTCCTTAGTTTAGGGTAATTGAGTAGATCTTTAGCAGTATGCAGGTGGCTATATAAGGTAAGGGTAGGGGGTATAAAATGGGGGCGCTATATCTCAGAGCCAGGTAAATCAGGGAGTCTAGTGGTCAGTATATCTGTGAGATTGACACTAGGAGCTATTTTTATCAAGTTATATTGGACTTGTTTCCTAGCTGCCATAAGTGTGATGTAGGCTCCTAGATTGATGTGTCTGGCTCTCAAAATTTTTACTGATTCATACACCCCAACATTTTGCTGATTTGGAGTCGGTGACTGTAGTCCTCTTCCTCATTGAGTATGTTCTTTGCATAGTTGGCATAGGCTATTGCTTGTCCACTAAAGGCCACTTCACGTCTGCATTATTTTACTTTGTTTTAGCCAACGATAACTGAGAGATAACTGCAGAGATTTGCCCCTGTCCTGTGTCCGTCCACTCCTGGTTTTTGTATAGGATATCTGATATCTGAGATTGGACTCTTCTCCTTTGAGGACAATGCCTGTGCCTTGCTGTTAGGTGCTCTGGATCTCTTGGGGGGTTAATGATCTGCGTTTAAAGCACCCCGCGTTTCTCAATGAGTCTACTTGAATACAGAGACTAAGGGAAAATCCCACGTGACGTGACCCTAATGATGACCGTCTATCCTATATTTTTTTTTCTGCTTAATTGACAAGGTCCTGGCTGCCCGGATAGCGGTGGCTGGCCGTGCCCCTGCAGTCTGGATTTGAGAAATCTTTGTGCTGTAAGTTCCCCTACACTATAGCCTGTGCCTCCAGCCAGCTGTGCTCTGCAGTGCTCCACGCGCTCCTTATCTGCAGTATTCTCCTTCAGCTGGATTTTTTATTTAATGTTTTCAGAGCTGCATTAAATTATTTCAGAAGTCTGTGTGGATTTTTTTGGATCCTGATCTGGGATTTTACACATGTTTGGTTAGCGAGGAATCCTTTGTTTGGTATGTGTGCTCTTTTCCAAAAAAAAACAAAAAAAACAGCAGATTTTTTTTTTTTAAATCTTAAAAAGAGGCGTTGGCTTTGAGGATACTGCAGATATACAGTACAGTAGACCTGTCTCTACCCATATGTGTGGATAGATATGTATGGTGTGTTATAGTGGTTTTTTTTTTTTTTAAGCAGATATTTTTGGCTGTCCGCCCTCTCTCTCGCTCGGTCATAGCAGTCGTCTGGCCACATGTACTGCAGGGTTATGCTGCAATATTGACATCATTTAACTTTAATGTTTTTTCTACAACTGGAATGCCGAGAGTCTCCCAGTAAGAGGAAGGTTTGCCCTAAAATGACTTCTGCAGATTTTTTTTTTTCTAAAGATTTCCGCCTGGAGATTTGTTTTGCTTGGGGAGAAGTTTCTCTAGAGGGAAGACTATATATCTCTGCTTTGTCGCAGAAGGAGATTCCTCTAGCGCTGTATCCAGCATGGGAACCCTGCATAATGTATTACCTGCATGTTCAGATACCATATTGTTCATAGTGTGAACTTGATGTGTCTCTTGTGTTTTTATATCCACTTTGTGTATCAACTTTTCCCCCTTTGTTAAATAGTTTGTGAATCTTTTGACCTTTTGTAAATTCCCACGGGTTTTGCCTTGGATGTTGTTTTTGTTACAGCATTTGTATAATTGCCACAACCCGTCATTATTTATATAGCACCACCATATTTTGCAGTGCTGTACAAAGATTATCACCGTAATCTATACTGTCTCTATCAATGGGACCATCTGCTCAGCAATTTCCTTTAGAAGTTGAATGAAATAAAATTTTCCAGCAAGTGTGAATTTGCTCATGCCTGGAAGGGGGTTTTTTTTTTTTTTTTTTTTTTCCCCCTCTCCTCCTTAGGAGGAGCTTCTGGACTTGTCCCACTAGGGATCAGTAGTTACATACATATTGCACAGACCAGCATGACTATTAAGGCCATTAATATGTGACCTCTTTGGGAAACCCCCAGGCCAGGTTATACAAAAGAAGACCCCTCCTTTAAACCAGCTGTTCACATGAAGGCCCCCTGGTGCTCATGAATTGGGAATTGGCTATATAAACAATGGCATGAATGGGCTATATAAACAATGGATTGCAATGGTCTGGGGCCATTGGGTGGATGCAGATCTATCACTTAGCTGATAAATGATTTCCCTTCTGGGCAGACCATGAGCTCCTCACATGTAAACATGGACGTCCCTGCATGCAGGTAAATAACATGAAACCAGTTGACTGTACAAGGTCTGGGGTGGTACTGACCTCTGCACATCGGTCTGTGTATGGCTGCCTTGGGATGTTCTCCTGTCCAGGATTTTGTTTTATACATTTATTTCCTGCACCAACACTGTGTGCAGATATCATTTCCCTATTACTTGCACACTAGGATGTGTGGTCTTTCCGTCATGGAGGAGGATCTGCCGGGACCACCAGGGACTTGGCAGGCTGATGTGTGTAAACAAGCTCCCTGGTTCCCAACGGCACACAATATACTGACGGCGTGTTCACATCTAATCTACAATGTATTATTTACCGTACTAGCCCCTTTACATGTACAGGGGAAACATTAAAGTAATAATCTAGGAGTACTAGAAAACCCCGTGCTCTGTACAATTCTCCTGTAACCTGTTTACCAGCCAGCTCATGGCGTCTGTGGGTTTATTAGGGGAGATTGATATTTATAGATTTAATCTAATAACAAATACTATTATTATTTATAGAGCACCACTAATTCTATGGTGTTGAACAATCAGGAAGGGGTTCACATATATTACATTAATGATGCGAGTACAAATATAAGATTATAGAGATCAGGACACATTTTGATAGAGGGAGAGTGTGGGAGATGCACGGGAGAAGTCGTGGATGCGGTTGTGAGAAGAGCGGATGGTTAAAGAGCGAAGCTGAAGGATATTACATGTGGGACGGTATTGGCTTACGAGTTCAGACATATATGAAGGGGACAGGTTGTGGTCGGCTTTGTATGTCATGGTTAGTATTTTAAATTGAATTTGTTGTACAATGGGGAACCAGTGAAGAGTTGAGAAGCCAGGAGACAGCAGAGTTTTGGATGGATTGAAGGGATGTTAGAGAGTTAGCTTGGAGACCACAGAGTGGTTGCAGTAGCCCAAGTGGGAGATAAGGGCATGGACTAGTAATTTTGTAGACTCTGGATTGAGGAAGGGTCGAATTCGAGAGATGTTCTTGAGATGGAGGCGGCTGGTTGTAGTTAGGGCCTGGATGGGAGGCTTAAAGGATAAAGATGACCCCAAGGCAGCGGACTTTAGGGATCGGAGAGAGTGTGGAGCCATGAATTGTGACGGTTAGGTCTGAAGAGGAGGGATGTGTTGGCTGGAGGAAAGATTATGACTTCTGTTATGTTCATGTTGATAGTAAAGGAGAAGTGAAGATGGAAGATATGGCTGATTCTGGCTAGAAGAGAGGACATATTTGCACCAGAAATATAGATTTGTGTGTCATCTGCATAGGGGTGGTGGGTCATTCGAGACTTTGGTCACGGCAGTCTCAGTGGAGTGATTGGGTTGAAAACCAGATTGTAGTTTGTCAAGGAGCAAGTTGGACAAAGGATGGAAGATGGTTCTAGATGGATGTGGTGTTCCAGGATTTTTGAAGCAAATGGCAGTAGTGAAATAAGGCGATTAGTTGAGTGGAGTAGATGGGTCCAGAGATGGCTTCTTTAGGAAGGGTGTGACAGTCGTGTATTTACAGGAAGATGGGACAATACCAGTGGATACAGCAATGGTACAGGTTAAAGAAATGAGTTGGTTACATTTTATAGGTTGTTGAAAATAGTTTGAGCAGTCTAGATGAAGTATATATTGACTTAATGTGATTGGATTATTCTGTTTATCTGTACGCACTTGGTATTTATTTTCTTTTCTAATACCTGCAAGTGCATTGTACTTTATAGGTTAAAAACCTGAAATATTACAAACACATATTAATTAAATGAGATATAGATGTATATCTATGTCTCATTAAATTAATGTTTTTGTAATATTCCAGTTGTTTAACCTATAAAGTATTATGCATCAGAAAATAAATATAATATAAATATAATTTATATTATAAAATATACTTATTTATTACTATTTATAATTATATTTTATAATTATATATATTTTTAATAAAGATTTATAATCATTACATATATAATAGATAATTATTATAAATGTATATATCGCATTAATATTCTGTGGCACTTTACAGATCATGGAGGACATATACAAACATAATAAGACATATTACAGTGTAATAAAATGAGAAAATATATTTCTATGTATATTATAACTATTGATAAAAAAACTTCTCAAAACTTTTCCTTTCTATTACGTATGATAATTACAGCTTTATTCTCATTTTCTCCCGTCCAATAGCTGCACTGCTTGTATATTATCACGTGATCCATTGCAGCCACGTTGTACTATTTCGAGGTTTGCATGGATTTCATTAGAGCAGATGTCTGAATTGTGACGCTTTTCTTCCGATCTGCTAACATTTATTGTTCTGCTTGGTCGGATTTGACAATGACAAAGTGTTTTTCAACTGGAAGACTTGAAGCCAAAGGGTTATTTCCTCCACCATCCTCTTCCTCCTCTCCCCCACTCAGAAAATAATGCAAAATCCTGGAATTCCTGACATTCCTGAAAGGGTCTGGAAGAAAGGACTGTACTGACCCCCCTTCATGATCCACCCCCCACCCTCATTCATAGACTGCACTCTGGATTTGTTGTATCTGACGTCTGATTGGCCGCTCCACATAAAAGCTTCCATTGAAGAAGCTGAGGGAAAGAATGGGCAGAACTTCCGGTGACTTCAGTCTGAGGTCAACCTCCGCCTATAGCGGCAGTGGGGAGACTGGCTTACCAGCAGCACGAGAGACCTTATACACTCCAGGGATGTATATAAATAGATATTGTGTGAAGGCTATGCATCATGGATCTGCTTGGTTGTAGCCGGGCTCAGTCTGTGATTTCTATCTATAATCATATATATAATCTGTGCATGTATAAGTTCTATATACATTTACATACAACCTCCTAAGTGGTTATGGTTGTGATGTGTTGTTAAAAGCATGGCACATCATTAAATTAACACGCTTGCTCTTCAGTCATGGGAAAATATCTCCGGCTATGTGAGGATGGCAGCTTATTTTCCTATGGGAAAAATTAAAATCATCATAGTAAGAAATTATTTAACCATTGCGTTGCCCTTTTTTATGTTTGTTACTACATGTGTGTAGAGAGAGGGTTTTATATAAAATACATTTGTAGACTTTTATTATTTGTATCATTCACTGCACTGTTACATTTGCAAGTATTGTCCCATCCTGTGGACATGGTAATGCATTTCAGAAATGAGAGAAAACCCATTCAGTTTGTGGCATACAAAAGTCATTTGTAATTTTTTTCCAATAGAATTGATGAACTTTAACTTCTAATTTATAGAAATGGTGCCTCCCCTGGCCGCAGTTTGTTTGTTTGATATTACAAGTCTGCTCCATTGTAGTATACAGGCGGTCCCCTACTTAAGAACACTCGACTTACATACGACCCCTAGTTACAAACGGACCAGTAGATATTGGTAGTTTATTGTACTTTAGCACTAGGCTACAAGAAACAGCTATAACAGTTATCACAGGTGTCTGTAATTAAGCTTTATTATTAATCCTGGTTCTTATGACAACCCAACATTTTTAAAATCCAATTGTCACAGAGACTAAAAAAGTTCTGGCTGGGATTACAATGATAAAATATACAGTTCCGACTTACATACAAACTCAACTTAAGAACAAACCTACAGACCCTATCTTGTATGTAACCCGGGAACTGCCTGTATAGGGCTGAGCTGCGATGCCACACACACACTCATTGGGCAAAAGTGGTGCTGCTTTACCTACCTTTGACTTGCTAATAAAAATGTGTACTTTTTAGTAACTTGGTAAGCTTTCCATGGCAGCTCGTGTCCAGTCAAGGTTGTGGTAATTTTTTTTTTCTTTAAAAAAAAAAAAAAAAGCTGCACTGCAATACTGACCAGGGAGGGAGCACTGTTTCTGCAAAAAAGTAGCCAGGTTTTCTACTTGTGGACATGAGCCGCAAGCTGGCCTTAAATGGGGAGGGGGTGAGCGGCCACCATTTGCGGATGTGTGCATGGAGACTTAAAGCAGTTGTTTGGAGGTTGAAACATGGCTGCTTTCTTCCTAAAATAACGCCTGACCATGGTTTGTGACGATATCTTAGCTGTTTTTACATAAATGGAGCTTAGTGGCAATACATGCACTACCCATAGTCAAGAGAGGAGCTGGTTTTGGAAGAAAGAAGCCATGTTTTTCAACCTCCAGACAACCCCTTCTCGACATTTGACATAATAGTACTGCATGGCAGGAGGTGCGTTCCTGCATTTTGCAGGACTATTACGTCAAGCTTCTGGAGCCGGGTATCGGCTGTATATTATAGCCGACACCCGCCTCTAACACCCGCGATTGGAGAATCCTCTGATCGCAGGTGTTAACCCCTTACATGTCGTGGTCACGCTTAACCACGTCACGTAAGGGGCATTTCAAGTGAATCGGAACCCAAAGCATTGCTTATTCAAGCCAAGTGTTTAAAACACTTTTATGTTTAAAGTTTCTGTAGTAAAAAGAATGAATTAAAATAAAAGTCAAAAGTAAACACAAACATTCCCTATACACATCTAGTAAAGTAAAAAAAACACAAAATCACCAAAAACAGAAACATTATTGGGCCCGCTTGGTGAACGCCCTAAAAACAAAACCCAAAAAACATGCCAAAAATTACAATTTTTCATAAAATCTCTTCACAAAAATGTTCCAAAAACTTACCAAAAAAAAGTTGTGCGCCAAAATGGTACCACTGTAAAGGACAACTCAACATGTAAAAAAATAAGCCCTAAACCAGCTCTGTCAACCAAACAATATAAAAGTGTCTGAATAGATGATGGTGATACAAAAACAAATGAGAAAACAAATGAGATTTTGTTTATATTAGTTTTTTCCAGAGACCTTATACACTCCAGGGATGTATATAAATAGATATTGTGTGAAGGCTATGCATCATGGATCTGCTTGGTTGTAGCCGGGCTCAGTCTGTGATTTCTATCTATAATCATATATATAATCTGTGCATGTATAAGTTCTATATACATTTACATACAACCTCCTAAGTGGTTATGGTTGTGATGTGTTGTTAAAAGCATGGCACATCATTAAATTAACACGGTTGCTCTTCAGTCATGGGAAAATATCTCCGGCTATGTGAGGATGGCAGCTTATTTTCCTATGGGAAAAATTAAAATCATCATAGTAAGAAATTATTTAACCATTGCGTTGCCCTTTTTTATGTTTGTTACTACATGTGTGTAGAGAGAGGGTTTTATACAAAATACATTTGTAGACTTTTATTATTTGTATCATTCACTGCACTGTTACATTTGCAAGTACAGGCAGTCCCCGGGTTACATACAAGATAGGGTCTGTAGGTTTGTTCTTAAGTTGAATTTGTATGTAAGTCGGAACTGTATATTTTATCATTGTAACCCCATGGTCGTCTGTAAGTCGGGTGTTCTTAAGTAGGGGACCGCCTGTATTGTCCCATCCTGTGGACATAGCAATGTATTTCAGAAATGAGAGAAAACACATTCAGTTTGTGGCATGCAAAAGTCATTTGTAATTTTTTTTCCAATAGAATTGATGAAATTTAACTTCTAATTTATAGAAATGATGCCTCCCCTGGCCTCAGTTTGTTTGATATTACAAGTCTGCTCCATTGTAGTATATAGGGCTGAGCTGCGATGCGACACACACTCAGTGGGCAAAAGTGGTGCTGCTTTACCTACCTTTGACTTGCTAATAAAACACGTAAGGGGCATTTCAAGTGAATCAGAACCCAAAGCATCGCTTGTTCAAGCCAATCTGTAAAAAAAAAAAAAAAAAGTTTAAAACACTTTTATGTTTAAAGTTTCTGTAGTAAAAAGAATTAAATAAATCAAAAGTCCCCTAAACACAAACATTCCCTATACACATCTAGTAAAGTAAAAAAAAACACAATCACCAAAAAACCTACCTATATGGGAACAATCTGTACAATAATTCAGAAACATTATTGGGCCCGCTCGGTGAACGCCGTAAAAACAAAACCCAAAAAACATGCCAAAAATTAAAATTTTTCATAAAATCTCTTCACAAAAATGTTCCAAAAACGTACCAAAAAAAAGTTGTGCGCCAAAATGGTACCACTGTAAAGGACCAATCTCAAAAATTGTAAAAAAAAATAAGCCCTAAAACAGCTCTGTAACACAAACATATAAAGTGTCTGAATAGATGGCGATACAAAAACAAAAGAAAACAAATGAATTGTTGTATTTTTTAGTTTTTTCCAGTAAAATTGTTAAAACTATTTAAAAAAAATCAATGAGGTATCACCGCATTGTAATGATCTATAGAATAAAGATAATAGTAGTATTTTTAGTGTACTCCCTCAAAAATACAACAAAGAAGGAAACCAAATTGAGATTCTTTTCTTCCCAATATTCAAGACTTAATAAAAATCTCATCAATAAGCTCTGTCGCGAAAACATTAAGTCCAAATTGGAGCTTGGAGCGTTTTGGTATTTTACACTGGAATTTGTCAGTTTCATGCAAAAGCCATTAATTTAGCCAAAAAATTTACTTTCAAATTGCATCGATTTGTTTTGACCCCTGTAAAACAATGAAAGGGTTAACAAAACTCAGAAAAGTTGTTTTACGTTTGTTGAGGTGTGTAGGTTCTATAATGGTAATTTATGGGGTTTACTATAGTAGATTTTGCTTTTTTTAATGAAAATGTGAAAAATCGCACCTAACGTTCCACAAAAATAAGTGGACGCACAAAAAAATCATGTCCACATAAAGAAGACATTCGGTGAATGTTAGTTATTGTGTTTTTTTGCTGTTATGACTATGTGTGGAAAAAGTAGAACACTTTGAATTTCGAAAATCTAGAATTTTTCCAAATTTTTACCAAATATTTGATTTTCTCATAAATAAATGCAAAACATACCACCAAATTTTTTCAACTAACATGATGTACAAAGTGTCACGAGAAAACAATTATAAAATGACTCGGATATGTTAAATGATCCAAAGTTAGAACCATTTATAGTGACACAGGGCAGATTTGAAAAAATGGGCCGTGTCAGGAAGGTGAAAAGTGGCTTTGCCGTTAAGGGGTTAAATCTGTATAGAAAGAGCGTGTTGATGAAACGGCTCTCTTATGTACAGCTGCAGCATTGCTGGACTTCTATTCCTGCCAGTCTATAGCAGTATGGGGCTGGGCAGGTGTAGCACTGACTGACTGGCCACTGCTGTCCGTGGATGACTAGCCGGGTATCATATGGTAGAGGGAAGCTAGACAGGTGTTTTCTGTGTACGTACGCTTGTAATTTCCTGTCTTCCTCCGTACATACCGACAGCTACGAGCGGAAAACAGCTTAAATATTATTATCACAGCTGAGGAGAGGTTTATCTGTCATAATATGCCACCCACTCCAGTTGCTCCTTTTAAAGCAGAGGATGCTGGAGCTGGAGAAACGGGATGTGAGCCTTGTTTTATCCTGCTTTTGTCTGAACTCCCAGACGCTGTAGAAATCGGAGCTCATCAATATCCCTTCTTGTCTGTCACCACTGATGATCCGTCCATACTCTACATATTTACCACGGGTAATCCTATAGAGAAGTCTTGTTTTATTATCCATTGATAGATCCTAGGAGCATGGGGGTTACATAGTGTCAGGCCTATATTCATAGCATCCTATCCATGGAAATAATGGGCTGTAGCCTTTTCATACTACAGAGCCTGGTATGTTTGGTAGCGACTATGTTGAATAATTCACTGCTGTCCCATAAATTCATCTACAAGTATTGGTAGTCAGACCCCAGCAATCTTACATTTGTTGCCAATGTTAAGGACCGTTCAGTAAATGGTCAGAATAAACCATTTAAGACTGTTGACTTGACCATTCTATGATGCTACATCTATTATAATGTGTCTTGCAGGAACCATGTCTTCTCCTTAGATATATAAATCTTGGAAATAATTGGTGACCTCTTTACCACTAATCTCCCATGGAGGTACAGGATCTGGTGAAGACTGTAAAGGAAATCTACTATAAAAATCGAGCATTTTAAAACCGAGGCGATGGTATCCACGGCCTTCTCCCTTCTTCTAAAATCAACTTTTAATATTATTGTAATGATCCAGAAGGAGGTTCTTTAGTCTGTTTCCTTAACACTCTCCCCTCCCTCAGCCAAATGTAATCTCACTATAGCACAGGAAGTTTCAGTCCACACTATGTGAAGCTATAGCACAGAGGGGCTCAGCTAACGCCCTCGGAGCCCTCCTGACTCATTAACATAATTTTTTTTTGTTGTTTTTAGAAGGAAGGATGCTAAAGATAACAAATATAGGAAGTTACCTGGATCTATGACCAAGTGTCCCTCATGAATGATTTTAATGATTGATTTCCTTTTAAAGGGATTTTTTTTTATTATTCCCTGCCCTGTGAATAGTTGATTAATATCAGATTTGGGCACATGAATCTTCTTTATGAGACAGCAGAATTATTATAAATGTTGTTCTTCCCTTCCAGCCAAGCAAAGCCCTGTGGCTTTTACACTGGTTGTGCTTGGTATTGTGCTTTGTAGCTCAATTACTTGAACGGGTCTGATTTACAAATAGGCCAAGTAGTGGATGGAAGTGGCGTGGATGGAAGTGGCGTGGATGGAAGTGGCGTGGATGGAAGTGGCGTGGATGGAAGTGGCGTGCAATCAAAAAAATCCTGGAAAACTAATTTAATAAAAGCAAAGGGGAAACTGGACAGAAGTCAAGCACCAGTTGCAGATCTGGCTCCTGGGATTTGTCCGCCCCTGATAAATGATTCCCACTAGGATAAAAAGATGGTGTCCAGTATCTTATCTTCTACCCCTGGACCATCTTTACTCCCACGTAGGCTTTCACTAGTAATTTGCTTCTTTCTTCCAAATCCCTGAAATTCCAAGTATTTGTAGCTTTAGTAAATGTCTCTTCGGCCGCACAAGTCTCTGATATACGATTCAGATTAGAGGTGAATCTATTGTAACCTGAATACAAACTCTTATTGTCCTCCTGCGATAAAAATCACCAGAAACCAAATTAGAGAATTTAAAGCAGCTGCATTTGGAGAACGAGCGGAAAAAAAAAAAATTACCTAGGGGCACAAAAAAAAAGCGAGCAGTTGTGTAATCCACACTGGCTGCCGCGAGTGCGAGCAATCTGGATAAAGCTGCTTTTGTAAACCCGTGCAGGAAAAAAAGTCGTGTTTTTGTAGGAAGTTGGTAGTCTGCCTCCTTGTGTGTTGTGCTAATGTATTGTATTAACACCTTCTCTGCCAATGGGAACAAAACGGCCACTTAGCCGCCACTAAGGACTGAGTTTTGTAAGCCTGTTTTGTTGTTCTGTTGCCAAGCTTGTTTTTATTCATTGCTGTTTGTAAACTCGTACAAAAGAATAAAGAACAAATGTTCGTTTTTGTTTTGCTATTTTTAACACCTCTGTTACTAGGAAAGCTGGAGGAAAAACATATATGGCTACCATGCATTTTCAGAATTGGGCAAGTCATGCAGTGATATCAAAGTATCTCCAAATATCTCGGCAGGACCGATAATCCAAAAGCTGGAAAACTACTTTATAGGGGCCATTTCACGTATCAGTTTTTTTTTTTTCCATCAGTTATTTTGGGTCAAAACCTGGTGTGGAGACTACACAGAGATGAGATATAATGATAAGATTTGCACCCGTTAAGAGTATCCAACCATTTTTGGCTTATAACATGTGTTCTGCTCCTAAGGGCAGCTCACATCTCTTTTAGGGCTTCAGTTATTTTAATAATAATAATTTCTTTATATAGCGCACACAGATTACACAGCGCTTGCCAAATCAGTCCCTGTCCCCAATGGGGTTCACAATCTAATCATCCTACCAGTATGTTTTGGAGTGTGGGAGGAAACCGGAGGAAACACAGGCAAACACAGAGAGAACATAGAAACTCTTTGCAGATGTTGACCCTGGAACTTGAACCCAGGACCCCAGCGCTGCAAGGCTATAATGCTAACTACTAAGCCACCATGTCGCTTTGAGACAAATGCTTGAGTGTTGGAACACTCGGACCAGGTGCACGTCTCTCTATTACACCATTTCTGTTATATTTACCTATTCAGAGTCACTGGTTGAGAATAACTGAAAAAAATGACTGAAGAGCTTATGGAGATATGAACAGGGCCTGACTTGTAGGTTACCACCTTACCAATCTTAAAGGCAACCTACCATGCAAATGAACCCACCCAAAATAAATACTTCATTAAAAACGGTCAATAAAATAGTTCCTTTTCATCTCTGCAATGTTAAAAGAGATCAGTTTTAAACTTATGCAGCTCCCCTGATGTAAGTCCAATGATGGTAATGGGGTTCAGTATATGCAGGGTTCACCGCACTGCTCTGCTTCTTGCTTAACAGTTCTCACAGCTAGGACATGGTGCTGTGTGGAACATGAGCGATGGCTCCGTTGCATCATTCGGCACTTCATGTCATGTGACCTGGGTGATGTCATCTAAAGTCCTGTAACATTTGCAACGCTTACCCCATGTATGTATCTGATCATATGAAATCACAGCATACCTCCATGAAGGATGGGGAGGAATAGAAGTCCTTGGAGGCTGCTGTGATTTCATGTGATAAATGGGTTCGATGTTACAAATATAAATTATGTATCTGGATAAAGGACTGGTAGGTAATATAAGAACTTTAAAGGGATTGTCCGGAATGGGAATTTTTTTTTTCTTGTAAAAAAAAATAAAAATAAAATATTACTTACCTGGGTTCTTATCAGTGTAGTAGCAGGACACTTCCCGTCACTGCCCGGCTCAGCATTGATATCACCTCAGGTTTGTTAAGCTGTAGTGGGTGCTTGGTGTCCACATGTCGTCACTGCTGACCCTGTATATACCATCAGTGGCCAGCAGTAACGGGAGGAGCTGCACTGGAATGAGGTAGCAAGTTACCTGGCGCCAATGAAAAAATTAGAATTCAACTTCCCAATCTTTGTTCTTCAGTAACCAGAGAAGCGTGGCAGCAGCTATTGCCTTTTCCTACCCATGAACTTGTCGGGACACTTAGCAGAAACTCGTGATCAGCTCAGTATTAATAGTTGTAAATTACCGGTATTGAACCATTTACTCCTCCAATGTAGTCAAATAGGATTTAAAATTTTGTGCATTGTTAAACCCTATTGTGTTTTTTAAATTTTTAATAACAAATAGAGCAAAATATGTTTTCTATATAACAAATACAGTTTTTAAAATAAAAGCTAATGCTCTCTGTAGACCACAGCTTGTATTTGTAGGTTACTATAGAGAACAGAAGAGCTGTTTTTATAAGGTTGATTATATACGTCTAATTGGATTGTAATACATACTAGTATTAGGCCTCCTGGCTCCTGCAGGTCTAGAAGTCTTCATATATAATCAGCTTTGTATAAGGATGGAGCTAAAAAGGATGATTGAAGGAGCCGAGTCTCTGGTTGTAGTTAGTTTCTATTTAGCAGACCTGTGACTACGTTGTCTGACATTGGGGGTTTGGGTTTCCAGCTTT
Source organism: Engystomops pustulosus (assembly GCA_019512145.1). NCBI lineage: Eukaryota > Metazoa > Chordata > Amphibia > Anura > Leptodactylidae > Engystomops > Engystomops pustulosus. The sequence continues at coordinate 36,452,574 of CM033644.1, forward strand.
GATATTTTATGTAAAACTGTGTTTGATATGATTTGTTTTAAATCCTTCTTTATTGGAGGATTGCGAGCACATAACCTGAAGCCACTTTTGTTTTTTGAAAAAAATCGTTTATTAAAATAAAAAACAAAAATGTCACTTTCACAAAGTGGACTTAAAGTGGTGAATAAACGTAAAAGTTTCCCGAAATAGTTTATAAAAAAAAAAAAGTTAATGTCCAGCATTTGAAAATAATTTGTGAGCCAATGGTGGCCATGTTGAATTTTTTTGGATGGTTATTTATTAAAACAACATGTGTATGATGTGGCTGAATGCGGGTGATCATTGGCTACTTTGCACAAGCCCACTCTCTTGTTCAGATTAGTCTCGCCGTTTCGGACGCCTCTCAGACATTACTAAGACCTCAGTAGACAAACTAAAACGTTCTCCAGTATACTTTCACTAATTTTGTTCCAGGAACGGACTGCCAAATATTTGACATCATATGTAAGTGGCATGACCTCAGGTGGAGGTCAACTGCTGCTTTGGACATCATCCGTTCCTGATGACCATCACTATAACCTCTGTACATAGGTTCTCAATGTAGGGAGATAGACGGGTCACTGCCGCACACCTCTGGGAGCATATGGAAATCCAGCTATGGGTAGCAACCTTATATCCTCTCTATCTACCCCCATATATATCCGATTCTTGTATAATGGCTCAATGTACGTGACAAGGAAACTCCCTGCAGGACCAACGTCCAGTACTATAGTGTTATCTCCTGGGATGTTCCTGAATTAAGCCCTGCAGTAATACTGATGCTGTGTCTGGGTCCGCTAAGTACAGCTATCATACACACTATTTTTTCTGGACTGAACACAGTCCTATATATGAGATATTAGTGTATTTATTGGTCATTATAGATGTGGGGTTTTTTTTTTTCCCCCTTTAATTTTTTCTCAATCATTTTATAATAACATTTCCTATGTTAGCAGATAGTTAAACCTTTATTCTTTCAAAAAGGAGGACAAGGATTGAATAACATTGGTTTCCATCGCTGTTTACTGACTGGTATCGCAGGTCATTTACTTTATTAAAGGGGTAATTCATTGGCTTTATACTTGCTCCTCTCCCAGCTTTCAGGCTTGAACCTGGCTTGAAGTTCCTTGGTTAGGGGCAGAGGTGGGTGGTCTTGGTTTCCACTTCATCCAATGAATGGCCTCCTTAGACCAAGAATATCACGAGGTTAAGTTCCCTGGAAAATGGAAGAGGAGTCCTGTGTTCTGAGAAGGCGAGTCATTGGATGAAGCAGGTCCAATAACCCCTGTTACTACTGGCCGGAGTATAGCCTCGAAAACTGGACATACTGTAGCAGGGGAACTATGCCCTCTAAGGGTTCACAATTTTCTTGGAAAACTCTTTCAAATTGAGCAGCTTCACCCGGCAGTGTACTGTGTACCAGAAAGCATCATTGTCATGCCTTAAAAGGGACAGTATTTGGATTTTTCTGGTTTCTTCTTCCATAGAGGAAAATGTGGGAGAGATTTCAGTAGGAAGGAGAATATTGGAATGTATCCATTAATATAGGTATCGGTACTTGTAAACGACCTGTAATCTTTTAATGTTGCCCAAGGGCTCTACTGTCTTGTTTGTGAGTTCTTGTTGCTTTTTGAACTGTTGGATATCTTCTTTATATTCCTGTTGATTTCTAATCTTTTCCTTTCCTCAGTTTGCAGTAACAGCATGGACATCCGTAATGACGCCCAGGAGCTGAAGCAGCTCGAAGACTGCGTTGTGATTGAAGGCTACCTCCAGATTTTGCTCATCTCCACTGCCAAGGCTGAGGATTTCCGGAACATGCGGTTCCCCAAGCTCACTGTTATTACGGACTATCTTTTGCTTTTCCGTGTCTCTGGCCTGGAAAGCCTGAGTGACCTCTTTCCCAATCTGACAGTCATCCGTGGTCGTAAACTCTTCTATAACTATGCCTTAGTCATTTTTGAGATGACTGATCTGAAGGAGATAGGGCTGTACAGCTTGAGGAATATTACTCGCGGTGCTATACGGATTGAAAAGAACTCGGACTTGTGTTACCTTTCTACAGTGGATTGGTCGCTGATTCTGGAGGCTGTCTACAACAACTATATAATGGGGAATAAGCCACACAAGGAGTGCGGTGACATGTGTCCTGGGGTCATGGAGGATAGGCCTCTTTGTACGAAGACCACCATAAATAATGACTATACGTACCGATGCTGGACAACAGACCATTGTCAGAAAGGTAAGTGGCAGAAACCACAATAACCTCATGTGTTCCCGGTGAATGCCTGTTCATTTACTTTGGATTACATGTAGTTCATGTAGTAAATTCCTGTGGTTTACATGATAACGTTTATCTATGTGGACTTAGGCAATAGTTTCTGTCTCTGACAATGTAGAAAAACTGCAATTTATTGACCACTCTTTTGCATGACAGCCAAGAGAATCCCTTGGGCTGCAACAGACAAGTGTGGTTGGTCCTTTATACATAGACCGACTGCGGTACAAGTGGTCCCTGCTTCCACACAGATCAGCGTCGAACTGTAAAACCGCAATAAGGGAGTCCATGCATCATATTTCACTATAGCCATCCTTGGCACTGTGGTTGGTACATGAACCCTGGCCACTGCCGTAGTCTGTGATTCACAGAACTTACACACTTGTCGGTTCTAATCTATAGTTTGTTTGCTTTGTTTTTCCCTTCATTCCTTTTTTGGATAAGTGATCCCATTACTTGCTTTTTTGGGGGTAAGATTACCCATGACACATAAGTTATATAGAAAATCAAAATTTGGTCGTGGCTTTGGCTAGCATTATGTTACACAATACCGATAGAAGTTACCCACATTGTTTCTTATTGTTGGGTTTTCTTATTGGAGGGCATTTTTGCAGGCATTCTGGGAAACCTCCTGGACAGCCATAGCAGGGGCATCGGAGCAAAAACCAATGAGAAACGGGGACCTAGGAGAAGGCAACCTCTACCCCTCCATTCCCTTAAAGGGGTTATCCGGGTTTAAAAAATCTTTTTATGGCCGGGCTGGGGAGGGCTAGTTAAACATAATAAACATGTAATTACCACCTCTGGCGCCGCCGATGTCCCGCGCCGCGGTCCCTTCGATCCGTGCCCCTGTTTGTTTACAGGGGCACGGAAGCCGCGCACCAGGAGCTTCCGGTCCGCGATGTGGCCGGCTCCTCCCATCCGTCCCTATTTCTCAGTGTTGTAAGCGCTGGGAGATGGTGCGCATGGGAGCTTCCAACCGGCCGGAAGCTCCCTGTGCGCCCTTGTACCGAAACCGGCGCACGGAGAAGATGGGCCGCGGCGCGGGACATCGGCAGCACCGGAGGAGGTAAGTACATATTTATTGTGTTTAAATAGCCCTCCCCAGCCCGGCCATAAGAAATTTTTTAAACCCGGATAACCCCTTTAATGTGACCCCCAGGGTTTTCCAGTACTGCTGTGTTTGCTAGGATTTCTACCTTCCCTGCCACTAAGCAGAGTTAATGGAGTCGAAAGATTGTCTTCTTTTTGGTTTCTGACAATTATGTAGTGGTATATGAGACCCCTCTGTTCACCTGACATACCCTTATGATGTTTCCAAGGGCACTTTTACGTCTACCAGCGCCCAAGAATGTTCTCTGATCTTTGTATATCTGTTCTCGTCCTAAGACCCCACCTGTACTATACAATGTGTAGAAAACGCGGCAGGCAGGGCTTTCCAGGACCTGCACCCAGCGGCTTGTTACTCCATGCTTGCTCCTGGCCGCCAGCATTAGGTGTTGATTAAATTGCTCTGTATATTAGCAATGGATGAATTTTCTCCCTTCTCGATCTCTCCTCTTCGAACAGACTGTGTTCCGCTGCCAAATGTTTCTTACAATCTAATTTTTTTTTATTATTATTATTGTGGCTGCAGGGAAATATTTAATTAGCCTCTAAGAAGGGAGGGGGGGGCATCCTCCTCATCTCTGACCTTACTGGGATTATTTTCTGAAAATAAACCACTGTTTTTAGCTATTTTTATATATCCTAAAATAATAAGGTAGTCAAAGACGTTCAGCGGTTTTATTATTGGTGTGCAGGGATGGTAGCTGTTTAGATTTTTGGAAAGTGAATGGGATTTGAGCTGCAGTAGCACAGCTTGGCCACTAAACAAAGGATGGTGCTATTCTTCTGGTTGGTTGATTCCAGTGTCGGCCAGTTATCAGACTGACTGATCTCATAGTAACAATGTTCCCTATAGATGGATCAGCAGTAGAAATAAGCAGAAAACCCCCTTTAAGTGTAGTGTTTACAGAGGATGTATCTGCTCCAATAACATGTCTCTTATAGAACATTTATTAAAGTTCTGTGTTGCCGTCCTCTTTTAATACTCCTGGAAATTGGTGAAAAGATTGGTAACTAGATATTACTGAAATGTAGATGTATACGAGATATCAGTACTTGTTACATGAAGGTTCCCCCCCCCCCCCCCCGTTGTCCCCCGATTCCCAAAGAGTCTCAACACTCCAGATATTCCCTGTGGATTTTTGCAGGTAGAATCCATATTGTATCACTGTATCAGGAATTTGGCACAGGTTGTATTGTATCTAATCATTACAGGTTGGAATTTAGAAAGTTTTCTTCCAATTTATGCAAGTATTTTATTTTTATTTTTTTATTGTATTTGTGTGTGATGGGCACTTTGCCCCTGTATGAACTAGACTGCACCTTTGTACGTGGAAAGGGTTACGAGACATTGGGCAAGTGAGGAGGGTAGATTGGTGTGCACCTTCTGCAGGTACTTGTGAGGACCATCTAATGATATGAATACAATAACAATGTATGGACCACTGATGGTCCCGGCGGCTGCAGCGTACATCCAGCTTCTGTGATTTGCTGCAGTGACTATTTATAGACTTTCCATTGCCGCCAGTTCATGGCAAGAAAAAAAAAATGACTGCAGAGTTTATTGGAGAAATATACAGAGGCGGAGGAGATTCCTATAGCCAGCAATATAGTCGGGCTGTGATCGCTGGATGATGGGAGGTGCTGATCCTTGCGGCACGTGGTGCGCCCCTTGGCTGCACTCACAATATATTTACGTTGCAGAATGTGAAGGTAGTATAGAAAATGGTGACAAATTTAGGGGTTGAGGAGCTTTCAATATCCCTGCAAATCAGTGTTGTGTAATGCAAAATCTGTCCCGTACAGTGTTTTATTTGTAGGGTGATTTCTTTTAACTATATGTTTTATATTCTGCTTCTGGTATAACAGGTTCTTCTTGTTATCTAGTATGATGTGTGTGTATAATATATATATACTTGATCGGCCCAGACACTGCAATGAATATGTGGACGGTTCTGTATATTTGGTTATTTGGCACTTCCTCCTGCTGCTTATTGAATTGGTTACTTGTCTCCAGGAGTTCTGCTTCACCTTTGTCTCTTTGTCTCCAATTACTATACAGCAGATCTTACTATAGATTTACCTTCTGCTTTTTATATATTATGTCTTATACCAGGTCTGTACATCCAGTGTTTATTTTCTTGCTTTTGGTTTGCTGTCTTAAAAAGGGGATGAACGTTAGGGTAATGTGCATTGGGGGCCAGGAAATAGATGTTGGGGTAAGGACGAATAATTGCCCGTCACGTTGAAGAGCAATGGCCCAGTTTCAGACAATCCTGGTTGGTCTGTGAATCCAGGACTGTGCTGTGTCCTGTATCACGGACTGACCACAGTGCAGGGGACAGGACTCTGAACATCATATTATAGGAGTCCCTTCTTCCTTGTGAACATTGTGAACATAATTACAGGACCAAAGAAGGGACTCCTTACATCATAAGGATGTCCACCGGACTGTGTTCGGTTCTTGAAATCTGGCCAGGGTACAGTCTGTCATTTTGGGTCGTCTGAAACAACTTTAAGTTGACAAAGGAGATAAGCGGGCAGAGGTGTCAGGCAGCTCCTTATCTTTATTGAGAACACATGAATGCTTCACTGACATCCTATTATTTGTAGCCAATAAATCTCAAGCAATTGTGGCCTCTGAAAGTCCCTGACATGTACCGTGAATTCTATTTTCATATCAAATATTTTTCAAAAAAAGAACCTATGGCTTTTATTTTTTTTGTCCAGCAACAACAAACAATTAAGCCCCTATTTTTTTGTAACATTTTTTTCCCAGGCGTCTTCACTGACATTTATACAAAATGGCTATGCTTCCTACAACAAAAGGCAGAAAGAAAATGAAGAGCGCCAGTGCCTGGTGGAGAGGTCTCTTTAAGGCAGCTTCTCTCCTAATGAAATGGAAAGCTCTTAATTTGTGTGTTTGGGGCGAGAAGCTACCTGGGTGTGGGGCGTTGTGTAGGGGGCTCGGTGCCTGCCTGTTTTCTCCAACACCTTTGTTTGTACATTTTTATATGCCCTGCTTTGATGTTTGCTGCAGGAAGTCAGGAGGTTCTCTATTCATCTCCATATCCTGAAAGGCTCAGTAATCCACCTCCTGGCCCCGGGGCCTGTAACCTCCGTCTTTTCATTACTCTGCTCGGGAGAAGTGCAGATTCTGCGCTCTTATCCCCCCCTTTTTATTTACTAAAAGAAACGGGTACTTCCACTAGTATATGGTGGCGGAGAGAGTCCGTCACTAAATCAACTTGCCTTAGGCCATGTGAGGCACCGTGTGGAACTCGTCTCCTCTTCTGAAATTAGAAATACAGCGTACACCTGTATACTGCTGTTCAGGGTGTGTTAGGGGGGGCCCCATAGACCGCTGTTCAGGGTGTGTTGTGGGGCCCCATAGACTCCTGTTCAGGGTATGTTAGAGGTCTATTCCTCTTTAGTGAAGCCTTGGAGGTAACATATGGCAGCATAAAGACCTGTGGGTGTCTGTGTGCAACTCCCTTATTTGTACCCATAGCAGAGTAGTACTGTAATCCCTCTTTACAATATGTACCTTCATTTAACACATTGCACTTGCACCTGTATGTAACAATAAGAAAGGCATTGCAAAATCATGTACATTTTTTTTGTATGGATGCACCCGTACCGTCAGCAGGCCACATGAAGAAACCACTGCTGCCTTAATGTCCATTAACAATGCCCGGGATGGGTAAGATTTTGGCTCTGAAGACCTCCACACTGTGATGTGCGGTGCAAAGGGAGATGGGTTTGGATTTTATGATGGGGTTGGGGTGGTGGGGGTGTCCGGTGATACTTTCCCTATGGAATTGTTTTCTACTTTAGGTTTTTATCTGCATAGAGCTGTGTGGGCATCGCTCAATGCACCCCCCAGCCCTATTTTAAATTCTTCTTTGCCCCCTTTTTTTCACACTGCCCCAGTTTGATCTTGCTTATCCTGATCAAAAAAAAAATGAAATGAAATGTATATTTTCAGATGCCCAATTGGTTTACATGAAGGTGTATTTTGGTTCCTATTCCTTAGGTGTCTAGGACATGTGATAGGAGTATTGGTAGCTCAGTCAAGTATTTAATAGATGGCGGTTTTATGTCATTCTATTTAGGGATGGCTAAGAATGGGTTAAAAGATATGTAATTGGCCAGAAATATTTGTCGGCTTAGTCACTGGGGGTGGGGGGGTAGAGTTCTAAAAACCCACAGGCCCCAGCCCTTAGAAACCCAGTGGGCAGTGCTTGTCATCCCATAGGAATGTGTGTGTGAACAAAGCAGCGAGATTCTTTGCCCAAACAGCTCCAGACTTCAGGCAGGGTGTGATACGCTGCCGAACAGATGGGTTGTCTCCAATCCACCGCCTCGCCCCACTCTCTTTGTACATTTACTGTTATTCTGGTTCTTGAAAGGTTAAATGAAATACCCATGCCTCTATCCTGCCCATAGGGGGGTCACCAAGCTCCGTTTGCCTGGCGTGACCCATCCGTAAAACATCTGTAACGTTGCAACCGAATCTATTCCCCCAAATAGTCTGTAATTCCATTTGCATGGTGTCTGCATTAGCAGAGCTTCCTGTTTACTTATAGATTTGTAGAAATCGCTCCCCGTCCTTAAGGGAGATTACCCGACACAAAGTAACGGCGGTTTCTGGAAATAGAGAAAACTGACTGAGTGAGCAAAAGAGGTCACAGGCTGCTGGAGGAATCCTAATCGATATCACTGATGAAAGCCGGAGGTTTATGTGACTCCTGGTATGCCGTATCCATAATGGCGCTGCCGCCTTCTTCTATTAAGTATTTTATGGGATGCTGGAAGAGAATGTTTCTGGAATTAGATGTTGGTACCTCCTGTTTATGTGTACGGCAGCAGTACGGGGTTGCACCGCGCTGGAATGTCACGCGCGGCTCTTGCCGGAGGTGTTTGCCGCGTTGCATCAGATGGAATTCCAAAGCCGGACAAAATCTGTAGCATCTGCTTGGCTCCCGTAGCACAGCAAAGATTAAAATAACTTGCAAGCCAGCAGAGGAAAAACTTCCCATTTGTACAGAAACATCAGAGCCCAGTCTGCGCTGCTGACATCTCTGCCATCTCCGAAACGGGGGGCAGCAGAGCAAAACAGAGGGATGGAGTGTGCACAGAAATGAGTGGGACACGATCGCCTTACTAAGTAAGACCACCTAAAGTTTATACAGAGTATGGACGTATACTAGGCTGAAGTAGCCAGTTGGATGTTGCCAGCAGCCTGTTTGTAGTCTATATATAGTGATGGGATCACATTTTGGCGAGCAGGGTAACATGGGTGACTGCAGCATCATTCTGGCTTGGAGGATCATCGCTTCGATTTTTGGCAAACATAACAAATTTTGCATTGTTTGTCTGCACTGCAAATCACAAGTATCACTTAGGAAATTCTAGAAATAAAGGAATAATTCATCCACAGAGCAGAGTGTAATAATAATCTGGATCACAGGGGCCCCCCGCGCATGCCTCATGTGAAAGGGTCCTCATTCACTTCTTGCACTGGTCGCTGCACCACTTCTTCCTTCACATAGGCTCCTGTTCCTATAATTACCTGGTAGTAATTAAATATGTATCTCGTAGATTCAGTGCCGTCCTCCAACAGGGGTCCGTGATTTGCTGCCTGAGGCGGGTATTTCACCCCACCTCATGGCACATGCGGCCCGCGTGTTTTATAACTTGGCTCTGCATATTTAGGTTTTTTTTGATCTTCTGGTTACCTGTAGACATTAGGTTTAAGCTGATCTGGATGAACTCTCCCTATATGGCATTAAATAATCAAAGATTTGGTATATACACATGGCCAAGTTGTTGTTCTCTCACAAGATTCCCCTCACTCCCCCAAAATGTCCATTTTAATAGAAGAGTTAAGAATAGTTGTCAGTTGGACCAGTGTTTAGCCACCAGCTTATAAGAATAACCATCCATATGGGCTTGGTAGACTCTTCCAATTTTTCCACCATTGAGCTATTTTTGGTTTTGGCCAGGGGTGATGTCTCCTAGTGGAACATGAAGCAGAGATTTGTGAAACCTTGGAGAGGAATCTCGGAGAGATCAGTGTGAGCATGTTGTAGACACAGACAAAGGCTTTCCTTTGTACGACGCCTGGGCCTGTAGACCTTTCACTTTTGTGAGTCACCCAGAGGATGTTGGTTTGTTTTGAGGTCCTAACCACAGTGTACTCGCCTGATTTTTCCCTAAATTCTGACTCATTTCTCTGTCATTCTGCCTGTTAGAACTATTAACTATTTACATCCTTCTGCTACGTGGTTTCCATCAAAGATGTGTGCATCCATTCAGTTCCATTTTGCCGATTTTCTTTATTTTTGGGTACATAACTTCTTATGTCTGGGCGTCCTTGCATGTACCCTGTACATGGGGCCAATCACTTTGCACAAGTAAATACAAAGTAGAAAACGCACATGCATTTTTTTTTTTTCTCTATTTCAGTCCATTATCCTATCGTCTTCCAATTGTAAGATCAAGTTTGTCAGTAGTCCAGCAAAATTACCCTGGAGTGAATGGGGACAAATAACCTTACCAAACCTTAAAGACTTCTCCTCTCTCGTGACATGTCTGAGCCCACATGTACTTGAATGTGTGCGTATCACAAACGGCAAACAATGGGCCCATGGTCTGCTGGATGTGTCCTGTGTGTTATCGGAAGAAGTAATGTCACACAAACACGGGCAGGAATTGGAGCTGCTCCATCATTTGAGACTTGGGTAGTCGACACTGGGGCCGTGGAAACCACGGTCATGTATATGAGACAATTGAAATACATGGGTCTGTGATCTATACCCGACCCAAAAACATGCCTGTGTGCATGTAGCCTTACTCAGTAGGTTCTCACACAACATCAATTCCTGTGTTCCTGTGCATATAATATGTTTGATTTATTTATTTTTTTTAATAAATTGACAATTGGGCGTCACCATTCTCCTTGTTGAAGGGGAGTGTCCCTTCACAGTCTGATGCGGAGGTGGGATTATCACTATGGTCCATCAGGTTTTTGCCCTTTTTCCTTGTTCCTTCTTTTTGTCTCCGTCTTATCTTCCATTTTCTCGGTTGTGCCGTGTCCTTAGAAGACCCCACTTTGAATGAGTGTATGAATGAATGAAGGCACGCTATCTGCTCTGCCCCATGTAGATGGCCTCCTGATTACATCTAATCATATCCTGTCTCTTACCATTGTTGCTGAAGTGAATGGACGTCGGCTAATTGCATTTGTTCTGGGAATCCAGACCTTTCTTAATGCATCTGAGCAAAGCAAGGTTAATATTATCAATTTAACAACATGAATGAGGCATACAATCTAGTGAGATCCAGCGAGGACTGCAATTTCTTCTCCTCTAATTCATTCATAAAACACTTATCTGTGTACGCTGCGCCGGCTGTGGGAGAGGGAGGACTACCTGGTGATTCTCATTAGGTGGGCTGCTACCATTAAGAGGGCATGGGGGCATTCATACCTGTGTCCGCTCTATAACCTTCTAGAGTGTAGGTAATAGAACAGTGAGTGTACATGAGGAATAACTAGTTTTCCCATTAAATGACTTGTATTCTACTTCTGAAAGCTCCATCTCTCATTCTCAGACCTCGGTGGATGGAGACTAGACGCTACAATGTCTAACAGTAGATTTTGCTCCCGAAGACCTCATGCAGACGACTATGTGCTTCAGCCGGTCGGAACCTGGGCGAAGCACATGGCCGGATGGAGAAGGGGGTAGCTCCATAGGAAGTTGAGCATCTATGACACAAATCTGGCCAACAATAGGACTTACTCTATTTTTTGTGTGTGGTCACCCCACGACCAGGTGTCCTAGAAGTCAATGAACCGACTACAAATTCTGCCAAAAATACAGTCGTGCAAATGGAGCCTATAGCCTCATGCACATTAACATATAAAGGGGAGGTGCTAGCGGCTGTTTGCAGTTGTTTTAGTGTTTAGCACATGTAAGAGGATTCCTCATAAATCCTCCTTGGTCTCCCAAGACGGACTGCAGCCCACAGAGCTAATGTCAGTTTTGGATATATACTTTTTACAACTAATAGGACTGTATCATTTTCAATTGATACTTTTGATTGTAGTATTTAGCAACCTTTTTCTCCCATAATCCAATACTTCTCTAAATTGGGAATGCTACATTCATAACTTACACACCAATTTCGTTTTTTTTTTTTTATTTCTGTTGTGTTAGGGATGACTGAAATTTATATTAATCTTTTGGAGGAAGATCCGTGGATTCTCGTAGTGCTGCCAACTTTCTTATCCTCTCCTAACATATTAGCCACTGGAAATTGCAATGTCAATGAGGGCTGTTTACACGTGAACGTCTTGGACTGTGCTATGGGATAGAGCGCCAAGAACAGACAAACCTTATTGAGAAGCATTTTGTGGGCCGCTACTAACAAAGGTTTGCAAGGAACAAAGACTTCAAAGCGGTGAGGTGTGACCCGGCAGGCGGTGTGTGTACTATGCTCAGATCATCTGTTTATAGGGTGCCTGTGGGGAAGGACACGGGACATGCTATGATCAATTGGAGAATTTGGGTCCATTAATATTTGAATGTTTGACATATGATCCCTCTGGTCAAGAGAGTGGTAGCATGTACACAGGGGATAGTGTTTTTTTTTTTTTTTTTTTTTTTTTTTTTTTTTGTTACACGGCAGGGAATGGCAGGATTTATCTGCAGGGCTCAGACTTTGAGGGGAACATCAGCCAATGTAAACCCTTTAGAAGCCAAGAGGAAATGTCTGATGATTGCAATCATTTCTATGTGTGATCGGGCAAAACGACTCCGTCCGAAAATGATCCAACCTCCTAATAAATGTTCTGTTCCGATCAGTCATCCTTGTGATTGTCGTGTTGCAGCCGCCATCATGTGGGAAGGACTAAGCTTTGTTGGGCTACAGTTTTCCCTAGGTGAAGATCTTGTCACGCCGGTTCAAGGCGTCAGACGTATGGAATTAGATTTCAGAGCTGTGGTTGTTGGCATACTTTTTGGCACATGAACGATCCCAAATGATAATGCATACCATACCATATGACACTGAGACCAGGGATTGACTTGTGCCTAATGAATGTGATGTCAACACTTCTAGTCCAATGGGACCAGATGAACCAGAGACCAAAAGCTGCAGCAGGCACCATGGAGGTTCCCTCTATACCACAACATTGCCTATTGAGGTAACCTCTATATATTATATACATTATATATTTTATATATGCATAATCTAGTTTCTAGCGGGTTCACAAAACCTTGTGCAGAAGGCCCTAGGATGTTGGTATAGCCTTACAAAGCGCCTCCAGGCTGGCGTCTTCAGCAGGCAAGTGTAAATCTCTACCTATCGTCTGCCAAGCCGTACGGTCCTCCTGCTCTTTACGGAGACGCCAGTCCGGCGTCTTTCCCAAATACAATTGTGATGTGTTTAAAGAACGTTGAAGAGCAATGCACAGATTTTCTTTCTTTTGCCTTAAATATCCAGATAGAGATTTAAAACAACCTTGGTGTTTGTGGCTGGGCTGGGGCTGCCGTGTCCACTTAACCGGTTTGCTACAGAGTTATATTTTTGGTAGTGACTTTGTTGCCCGGAGCTGGCCGGTGATCATTGATAATACATGTAGCCATGTGAGCCGCCGAGTTCCTGTTTTCTGCTCCTGTTAATGTCAGGGTGCTTCATAATTTATAGGAAACAAAATATCAGAGTTTCTTTTATGCAAAACCATCTCTGGGAACTTGTGTTATTCGACAAGACGTCACATTTCAGCTTTCATTTTATTTCGGCCTGGGAACAATGTCGAAATAGGCAGACAGGAAGGTTGGAGCGGGATCCGATGTGACAGGCTCACTGGAGTTTTGCGTGGGAGCACGGCCGGGGTGTAGAGCAGGTTTTTGCACATGGAAATCACAAATACATTGGGAAGACACATGAAAGGGGAGGGATTAATGAGGATTGACAGCAATTATCCTATTCTCTACCTGTTGTGACACCTCAGCCTCCAGCTGCTAAGGGTTTTTTGTTTTTGTGTGTTTGTCGGTTTCTGCTTCACCCTAACACCCTGCTCCGGAGGTAGTGTGACTTGCATAACCAGAATGGCCATGCAACTTTTATATTTTATGCCTTATTGGGTTAAAGGTGTTCGGCCATTGCATTATCATCCATGTGTTGATATTTTGGTCTGACAGTACTGGGGTTATTGCCCCGTTTATGTAATATCAAAGCTTAGACATCTCTTTGGGCAGCATCTACTGTATGGAAAAAGCATAGTCTTGACAAATAGTTAAAGGAAATCTACAATCAAAATCTAGCATGGATAAACCAGGGAAGCTAATAATAATAGTAATAATAATAATTCCTTTATATAGTGCACAAAGATAATGCAGCGCTGCACAGAGCTTGCCAAATCACTCCCTGTCCCCAATGGGGCTCACAATCTAGTCAACCTACCAGTATGTTTTGGAGTGTGGGAGGAAACTGGAGGACCCAGAGGAAACCCACACAAACACCCAGAGAACATACAAACTCTTTTGCAAATGTTGATGTTACTCCTAGATCCAGGCACCATGACTATAATAATCTTAGATTTGTTATCCATGGCCTCTTTCCTTCTAAAACCAACTTTTAAAAATATTTTAATGAGCTAGAAGGGGGTCCTGGGGGTGTTACCAGAGTCCCTAAGTGCTCTGGCTTTACTGTCTGTTGTCTCCCCCAGTACTTCCCCCTCCCCTCCCTGTGCTGTAATGTCACACAGTCTGAAGGAGAGGGGGGGGGGGAGTGCTTCTGCCGTGTAACATGCTCTGAAGATACAGGAAGGTAACCACACATCATTAGAATAATTTTAAAAGTTGATTTTAGAAGGAAGGGCACCATGGATAACAAATGTATATAAGATGATTACCACAGTCGGTGCCTGTGTCATGATAAATTTTGATGGTAGATTTCCTTCTAAAGTGATTTCTACCTTTTCCCTTTCTATCAAATGTATGTGAATAAAAGACACGTAATAGTTCAGTGTTGGTTCTTCATCTACATCCTCCTTTTGGTTGCTATAGAGACGGTCTGGGAAAGCTGCGATCGGAGTGGGAGCTTTTCCAAATTGATTTTGCAACACTGTACAAGCATGAATGATGTATTGCACTATTGTGTTTTTCTACTTTTTACTTTAGATGGCACAGAGACAATAGTAGCACGTACTAGCAATGAATTGTTTGAGGGATCTATTGTCCGGCCGGGCATCTTCCTGCACTTGTCTTCTTCTGGATACCCATGTTGTGAAAAGCATAGATCCATGTGTTTTCCCAGCTTACAGTGTAAGAACTTGTTTACAGGAGAGTCTTTGAACTTTGCTTTCCTTATTTGCCAAAAATGTGGTTGGATTCCATGAGAGAGAAGAAGGAAAACCTGTCCTTTGGGTTTTCAGTCTTCCTCTGAAATCCAGTTGTTTTTTGGCAAAAACATATGGAAGGAAGCTCAGGTCTCGGAGCTCTTGTATGCACAGCATATGTGGGTAAGTTCACACGGTGAGGAGTTACAAAGCACAGTCTTCCATGGATTGGTAGCGATTTTAGTGACTGTTACTTGTGGATTTGTTCTATCAAAGTGGTATCAGGTGGTAGGATGTAGTGCCTAAGGGTACGGCCCCTTGTAGTAGTGGCCACCACACAGCCTGGAAAGCCGCACTAACGTGACAATTGCTGTGATTGTTAGAAATTGATTGTGAATTGATTTGTTTCATTCCTCTTATATCCATAAAACTGTGCGGCTATTCTGTTTCTAAACTTTGTGTTCCCCTTTTTCAGTTGAAATCTGCAACATTGATTTATAATCTGCAGCGCACAGAAGGATGGCTATCCCCGATTATGCACCAATGGACCCCATATCTCCCTGGTGTAATGGCCACAAAAAATAAACTTCCTGACATTTTACTTTGTTAGACTAACTCCGCTGTGAGGGTCAGTGCCCTAGATCTTGTCCTTTTCTAATGTTAATCTGCAAGCTGCACATTTTTATTGAATTGGTTATTGTACTGTAGATCGTTCTCGTTAAAGTGATGGTTAAAGGAAATTATGATCAAAATAAAGCATGGATAAACTAGGGACATTTACTCATAGATCAGTGCCTTGTGATCCATGGCCTCTTACCTTCTAAAATCAACTTTTAAAATTGGGCTAATGAGCCAGAAACCCTTAGGGGGTGTTCCCAGAGTCCCTCTGTGCTACAGCTTCACAGGTTGTTACACTGTGCAGGAGCTCTCTAACCCTTCACTGGGTGCTGAAATTTGCATACTTTTAAAAGTTGCTCTTAGAAGGAAGGAGGCCATCGATAACAAATATAGACCCAGGCACCATGACCTTGGTAATATTTTTATGAGTAAGTGACCTTGGTTTCCATGCTTGATTTTGAGGGTTGATTTCTTTCTAAGTGCTTAAACACACAGCCGGTTGTTCTGTGAATCACACATCATGTCTGAATAAAGGACCGGACGTAGTGCAGAGAACAGGACTCCATTCATCATAGTGATATGATACAAGGAGTCCCTACTTCCCCTTCAGGATTACAGTGTTGACGCTGTTGTTTAGCAGGGAACAAGGGACCTCTTTTATCATATTTCTCTGGGTCTCAAACAGGACACTGAATGGTCCGGGATTCACGGACCAATGACAGCCGTGTCAACCAGCCTTAATGTAGCAGCTATAAAGCCATGGACAAGTCTCTTGGAGACTTCTACAAAAAGGTTAAAAGATGTTAATCCAGCAGCACAAGGTTAAGGGCCTGTGTCTGCGCCTTAACATCTTCTAGCCAAAATTTGCCTCCAACACAAGGCCAGATGTCGTATTTTCCGGAGCAAAATGTAAATATTTTTGCTATTCCACATTCCCCCCCATTTTACACCAAAATACCTTAGCGGGAGCTCGTCTTCCATGTCTTTATAGTAGATGTTGGCTTATGAACACTGCAGCGGTAATGATGTACATAAACACAGGAAACATTCCGGATGTCCTGGAGTGTCCATGAATACTTTTCCTTGAAAACGTCAGTGACACCTCTGCTGCATGTAAACATGGTTCACGTGTATGTTATGTGACCCCCCCAATCCATGCCCGTGTTGTACAATGAAGGCTAAAGTAATGCAATGCATTAGGTCCCCCATATTGAAGGGCACCGGCCGGGGTAACTTCAATAGGCTGAAAATAATTTATAACTACCTGTATATATCTCATACACTGGCAGTTATGTGGTTAATTCCTGTGTTACATGGACTGAACTAGGCCCAGTTTGAGTGGAAAACCCCTGAATTCTTAAGCAAGTCAATGAATTCTCCATCTGGTTACTATAATCTGATGAAATACATTCCCATACAGGATAAAATATGATATTGTGGACTGGCTAGCAAACAGAGGTGTATATATTTATATTAAATTGGTTATCTGTTTACCAAAAAAAGTCACAGAAGGATCTTTATAATTGTAGCTCGAGGCATTTTTTTTTTTTTTGTCCCACCAACCATTGGATTTTCAAAATTCTGCAAATCTGGCAAAATATGGTACATGTATATTTTGCAGTATGGTTGCCCCTGCAGTCACGATGCAGGGACGCACCCTGTGCTCATTGCATTGTGAGCAGGAGACATAGAAGTCTATGGGGCAGTTTCCCCCAAACGGCCGTCTGAATGAGGCCTTTTATGAAACTTGTGCAGCATTAATGATAATAATTAAAAATAATTCCTTTATTTATATAGTGCACACAGATTACACAGTGCTACAAATCGGTCCCTGCCCCAATGGGGCTCACAATCTAATCATCCTACCAGTATATTTTGGAGAGTGGGAGGAAACTGGAGGACCCAGAGGAAACCAACGCAAACACAAGAGAACATACAAACTCTTTGCAGATGTTGACCCAGGTCCCCAGCGCTGCAAGGCTGTAATGCTAACCATTAAACCACTGTGCTTCCCTCCATTAGACTGTCTAGTCGAAGGCTCATTTGACACACACATATGCTCGCCCAGCCCCCTTCTCCACAGCGAAGCACAGCGCCCACATGCTCCATCTATTCCCCGTGCACACACATGTGGCACCGTAGCAGCAACAGGAGCCAAAGCCGTCTATGGGGGCAAATATCTGGCCGCAAGTAAGCATCCCCATGATGGCTGTGTGAAAACAGTCTAAGGCTACATTCACATGACCGTATGATTTCTCCAGTCCCGTATTTACGGGCTGTATATACGTGACGTTTTTCATCCGTATGTAGCACGTATGTAACCCGTATTTTATACGACATGCTCTATATTTTTATACGGCTAGTATACAGTACGGTACGGAACGGAGTTAACAACGGCAACATAAATGGTCAAACGTATTGTCCATTGAAATGAATGTGGCCGTATGTAATCCGTAAAAAAACGGAACTGTACGGATATGGCCGTTTTCATACGTCCGTGTGAATGTAGCCTAACTCTGCACTGTCTTGCCCTACGTCTCTGTTCATAAATCTGCCCCATAGTTTTTTCTCCCACATAAGCTACATGGATTCGTGGTCTATTTGTTACCGGTGTGCAATGCATTGCTAAACTGTATGTCAGTAAACACGGTCCATGTGTCGTCTGTTTTTGCAGATATACAAAACAAAAAATGGAAGCCTGGCAAGGGATATTACTAGCTAATCCCATCCCCTTGAAGGGTCACATGATTGTGTTACATCGACAAGTATGTAGGGCACATCCATGACATCTGTGTGGCATCCATAGTAATCACATTCTAAGCTCGTACAGGATTAGGACCTCCTTCAAGTTTTCTACATGGATTTGTAAAATACAGGTGGTCCCCTACTTAAGAACACTCGACTTACATACGATTAGTAGTTACAAACGGACCACTGGATATTGGTAATATATTGTACTTTAGTCCTAGGCTACAATTAACAGCTATAACATTTATCAAAGATGTCTGTAATGAAGATTTAGTGTTAATCCTGGTTCTTATGACAATCCAACATTTTTGTCATTGGGATTACAATGAAAAAATATACAGTTCCGACTTACATACAAATTAAACTTAAGAACAAACCTACAGACCCCATCTTGTATGTAACCCGGGGACTGCCTGTACATGTACTTGTTCCTGGGTCTATTGAAATTCATGTGTGCACGAGACGGAACTATGCAGAAAATGTGTCAGAAGTGTCGGAGGTAAAACTGTTGTAGTTTCCCAGGAAAACCAATCAGGGTTCGCCTTGGATTTTAAAAACTGCTGTGGGAAATTGAAAATTGAGCTCTGCTCTTAGGCACGTGTGATAAGGCACAGATAAAAGCAGGGTTCACGTGAATGTCTCCTTAGAAAGTGTTGCCCCGGCATCTTTCTGTGATGTTGGTGTTGGTTCTGTCTCCATTATAAAGTGCTTGGAGTAACACAGATGGCCGTATATAATAATGTCACGCCTGTAGAAGGTTTCAATGTGACATTTACATCTCTCCATGTAAAAGTAAGAGAGTCCCAGGCCGTGCTGCTGGTGCTCCTGTAAAGGTTAATACACCTGTCACGGTAGGGAGCACGCGCCTGTGAGGACGAAATGGTTTGTTTGCACAAGGCTTTTTGGAAGAGCGCTCGATAGCTGCTCAAATACACCTTGGTCGGGTGGTGACGTCTGCAACGTACCCATTACGTTCACTCTGGTGAAAATGGGTCACCAGTGACTACAGCCGGGGGGGTAATGACCTACCTACTGGTGAGAGAGAGCCCTGGCAGCCGGTGCCAGCCGTGTCTGTGTTTGTAAGGTGCAGGGATACATGTGCGTGCGTTTCACAATGATTTCTACTAGTCAGGAAGGGGAACGCGTCATCCAGCAAACAAGAGAATTATGAATGGACGTTAGGCGGGGTTGTATGGGTGCGTGTGTGGGGAGACGGTGCCAGATTCACAGATCATTATCCGTGTGCTGATGTATAGATGGCGACAGTCACTAATACACGCCTCACGTGAAAACACTCGTGTTAGTATAGGTTTCACGCCTTTGACTTACTGGATGTGTTTAGAAATTGATTTGACCTAAATATCAGCACTGGGAGTTGAGGCTTAACCCCTTTGGGGGTAAAATATGTGAAGTGCCTCTACTTTGGGGAATCACAATAAGGTCCAGTAAATCTGGTCAACTAAGACAAAGGTGCCTAAAGGTGTTACAGCCGGAGTTTTCATTTTTTACCTAAAATCCGCTTGTCTCTTCACCCTGGTCCCATTTTTGCACCTAGGAAATTCTGGCTCAGCCAATCCATAAAGCCGGGGACTGCTGCTGGTCGTGCCGGTTTTGGTGCGTTAAGATGGGGCAAGGCTTGGTAAATGGCGAATCGGCAGGCGGAGGTGAAGGTGGTGTGTTTTTGTCTTAATGATATGAGCAGTACTCTACTAAATGCCTGGGTGCTAGTGTGAATGAAGCCTTATATACTTGTGCACGTCCATAGCACGTGATCTCCTGATTCTTCCTCAAGTAAAGAGAAAATTGAATGAATAAAGTGTAAGCTCTGCTGATCCGATGACATTGTACTAGATTATTGTAGTGACGTCTTAGTTTATTTGCTTGTAAATCCGGATCCTGCTAGTCACCTTACTTCCTATCCTGCCACAATTTGGACAACACAGCTGATGTAGTGAAGCTCAGCCGCACGTCATATTTATTTATCTGTAACATGACGATTATTTAGTGTTTTTAGCATAACGTTCTGATTACTGTTTAGCGCCATTCATCTTTTAACACTTCCTTTGAGATCAAGTGAAAGTATGAGTCAAGGCGATTCATAAAGACTCAATGTGACAAGGGCATCGGGAATACAATTGATCACTATGGAGAAGCTTTCTACGTGAGCACTTTCATACATTTTTCAGGGTATTACTCTGACCTGAAAGCCGGGGGAATATTGAACGCAATACTTGATGATGTAGACTTTATTTTTAGATGGTCAAAAGTTTTTTTTTTTTTTCTTTTAAAATGTTATCTGCCCTTAAAAGAAATCTACCAGAAAAATGCACCATGATGAACCCAGGACCCTTGCTCACGGATGCAGGACCCTTGCTCACGGATGCAGGATCCTTGCTCACGGATGCAGGACCCTTGCTCACGGATGCAGGACCCTTGCTCATATTTGTTCTCCATGGCATTATTCCTTTGAAAAGCATTTTTCATTTTAAGCTAAGGAGCCTGAAGGCTCCTGGGGGATTGAAGAACATGCTGAGACCCCCACAAATCATAAGATCATTACCCTTTCTAAATAGATCGCTTGTAAGAAGAGGCTCCTTGGGAGAGATTTATTAGGGATTGTACGTTAATTTCCTGAAATAATTGTGATTCATTGGCAAACCGACCAAGAATTGGTATTTTACCCCTTATCCCAAGTGGGCATGAAGGGGGCAGGGTTGGCAGTATAGAGGGTTGGTGTGGGGCATTCCTGCCCTGCACCTGTGCACTTGCTTTAGCCTGCGACCTCTTAAGCTTGAAAGTTCACTGGTAATGGAGCAAATTTGCTACACCGGAGCACCCACTGCCATTAACATCAGAAGGTTTGAGCCTCCTGATGTATCCAGCACGGTGGGGCCTTCATCATACGCCAGTGCTCAAAGAAAACTGTTCCCCCTTGTATCATATATCACTATGATGCCCCAGCCTAGTACCAATCACATGTTTCTTGCCTAAAAACCTTGGCTATCTCAGAGATAAACATACCGCTCCACTAAGGTGTGAAATGAGGACCCCGTTTTATGGTGATCTGTTTTCCCAAGGTTTTCCTAATCCCTTTATCTCTGTCCCAATGTGTCGGGGTAGAGCTTGTTCCTGTTACTTGTTAAATCCCAAAGTAAATAAGATGAATGGAAAAGCCATTGCCATCTTGCAGGTAAAGGATGTAACCCCTTCGGTGTGTGAATGACACCTCACAGTACATCATGGCCCCAGAGTGAACCGTCCCCATTAAACACATGATCACCTTTCTTGGCTCCGTCTCACAGGTCAGTGTTGTTTTTGGCCTGGAGCGGCACAAATGATGATCGCTGTCCAGAGAAAACAAACGCTTCAGACTGAACACCTGTTTACAGGAGATCAACTTGTTTTACAACCTGCCGGGTGGCACCTGGTCCTTCACAACACCGCAAAGTGTTACCCAAGACCATGCGGATGGTGCTGGTTAACCCTTGCACTGTGTGCTCTCCTTACAGTAATATCAGTGCGGTCTTCAGGGATTTGTAAAAGAAAATATTTTGAAACCATTTACTATAGATGATAAATTTTCAGGAGGAATGAAAGAGGAACCATACCAC
Source organism: Engystomops pustulosus (assembly GCA_019512145.1). Classification (NCBI taxonomy): domain Eukaryota; kingdom Metazoa; phylum Chordata; class Amphibia; order Anura; family Leptodactylidae; genus Engystomops; species Engystomops pustulosus. Next base: position 36,474,304 of record CM033644.1, read on the forward strand.
GTCATTATTTTGGCAGCTCTGCGTGTTATGCAGTGTCCCAGACGCTTCAATCTTTTATACACATTGACCCATAAGAGGTACATTATATGTGTATGTACACAATGACGCACACGTACATATGGCTGTTTATGATTTTCTGTGTGTTTAGGTCCGAGTGCTCTCCAACATACAAGAATCCCTAGGGCTCTCTTCATGTTGGATGGTTGACGGTATATTCCCAGCGCAGGACTATATATAGCCGCCCCTAGCAATCCAAACACGGGACTCGCTGGCACCAGGAGTTGTTTGCATTGTTATCAATTCTTTATTTCACGTGTAAGGTAACAGATGGGGACAAGCGCCGTTATCTAACACAGAGCGTTATGTGAGCGGAAATATGTCTGTAGAAAGTCCAAAGGTCCCATCTAGATAGATGCCATGGGAAGTAGCAGAGGTATGTAGAATATAAACGCAGGGTACACGCAAATCTCTGTAAGGAAGAAATTCACCCTCAGGGTGCAGTCACACGTCTCGTCTAACTTTAATGGTTGCATTAACGCAAATGTTAACAGCTGTTTAATTAGGAAAATCTATCTCCAGCTGGCGCAATGCACAGTGATACGCATGCGATAGACGCGACGTGTGAACATGTCCTCAGACTGAAAGATCTTGTGAGCAGGGCCCTCGTTCCTATTGTTTTCATATGTTTACATATGTTTTTACTCTGTAATGTCTTATTTGTATATGTCCACCATGTTTTCAAAAGCGCTGCTGAATATGATGGGGCTACAAAAAAAAACTAGACAATGCATGCAAGGGACATCTTTGGGAACAGGCTTCTTGTATATCACCTGTGTATAAGGTCTCCATCACACGAACGTATGGGGGACGTATATATACGGCCGATATACGTCCCCCATTCATCGCAATGGCCTCACGCCGCGTACGGGAGTGGTACACGTGTGGCACCATACAGCTCCGTACCCTGTAGAAAGATAGGACATGCCCCATCTTTCGATGGAATGCGGCACCGTGTGCTATATATTCCGCGCTACGGTACAGCAGGCAACGGCCGTCTGAATGTAGTTTTTTGATGGACTGCTTAAAAACAGGCCAAAAACGGATTCAAAACGCTGCGTGTGACCACAGCCCAAGGCCGCGGTCACACATTCCCCCAGCGTCACGTTATGAACGCAACGCTAGCAAATAGGGGGCAGGCCGCAGCCCGTTCGCTTTTGCATTTCCCGGTTATTTCTGGTTATGGAGCGCATCAGTTTTTCCGGAAACGCATATGCGATCGGGCCGAGTCCCGCCCCCTGTGCTCTACCGTTGCGTTTGTAACGCAACACTAGCAGAACATGTGACCGCAGCTTAAATGAGGCAAGCCCAAGGCTGGTGCCACACGTAGCGTAGCACAAAGTCGCGCCCACCGGGGCGGGCCTCGGCCCAATCGCATCGGCGTTTCTATGGAAACGCCTGCGATCGGGAACGAGCAGCCGGTGTTTTGCGTTTGGGCCGAGGCCCGCCCCGGTGGGCGCAACTTTGTCTGCGTTTGCGTTTTGATGCCACACATGGAGTTTTTGGTCTGTTTTTAAACATCCGTTTTCATTCCGTTTTTGGCAGTTTACATGCACTTGGCTGCTTACAACCTGTTATCTATTAAGATAATTGGGAAAAACTGACTAAAAACGGACCAAAAATGCCATGTGCCAAAATGACAAATGCCACTCTAAGACTGCATTCACACGTGGCGTTTACATTGCATTTTGAATTGCAATACAAACCGCTAAGGAGAAGAAATTTGCCTGATTACTTGGTGTTAACATTTTCATCTACGAAAAGCAATTGTTAGCGTAATGCGTTAACGTAAGCATTTAATAAACACAATGATAGTGCAGTGTTATCACAGCGTAAACGCATTGCGGAAACATTTGCATTTACGAACCACAACATTGACGCAATGTAATTTGGCCAATCTCTTCAGCTGTTGCATTGTGTTTCAAAGTGCAAGGTAGTTTTCACGTGTGAACGTGGCAAAAGGGCTCTTTCACATTGGCGTTGGTTTTCATATGCGTGGTTCAGTGATTTCCACAGATGCCTCACATAGCCATTGTGTTTTCATTGGGTGTTTTCACATTGGCTTGTATTTTTTCCGTTGCCCATGGAAAAAATAATTTTATTTTTTTCATGGATATGGATCACGGAAGACAATAGAAATCTATGGGTCCCATTTTTAATTTTTTTTTTTTTGGTCCTTGAGACAACACGGAAGCAAAACAGAGACACAATGGAGACAAAATGCAACAGGAGCGCAGCACCAACGCCTTACAGTTATTTGAGGTGTTATCTGCTTTTCCACTAATTAATTTTTTCCACGGTAGTATTTCTGCTCCGGCCTCTCCGGGGTTATACTGAGCCCAATAGTAAATGAACATATTCCCTAGAGGCAAGGTGGAGAGACATGTTTTGACGCCACTTGCACATTTTTCTATTATTTTGGGATTTTTTTTTTTTGGTAGAGGTTGCTGTAAGGTGACTGGCTCTTCCCCTTATTTTTCGGATGCGTGGTTCACTGATTTCCATGGATGCCTCACGTAGCCATTGTGTTTTCATTGGGTGTTTTCACATTGGCTTTTATTTTTTCTGTTGCCCATGGTAAAAATGATTTAATTTTTTTCATGGATCTGGATCGCGGAAGGCACTAGGAATCTAATTTTTTTTTTTTTTTTTAATTTTATTTTTTTGTGGTCATGGAGACAACACGGAAGCAAGACAAAGACGCAATGGAGACAAACCGCAACAGGAGCGCAGCCCCAACGCATTACAGTTATTTGCGGTGTTCTCTGCTTTTCCACTAATCTATTTTTTCCACAGTAGTATTTGTGCTCCGGCCTCTCCGGGGTTATACTGAGCCCAGTAGTAAATGAACATATTCCCTAGAGGCAAGGTGGAGAGACATGTTTTGACGCCACTTGCACATTTTTCTATTATTTTGGTATTTTTTTTTTGGTAGAGGTTGCTGTAAGGTGACTGGCTCTTCCCCTTTATGAGGCCCTGGTTCGTTCTTAACATGCTGCTACAGGGCCCTCCGGAGATCCCAGAGAGGCATGCAGCTGAGGCACAGAGCAAGGGGGAAATTTCACCTCTGTTTGTTGGAATTTGTGGGGGGAGGGGGGAGTGGGCGGAGGAGGACGTAAGGGGGTGTAGATGCTTGTATATGGGGTATGGCAGCCTGGAGAGGGGGGCAGGGGGTGGGCTATACACCATCACGTTATAGCAGAGTCCTACAGACGCTTTCAGTTAATATTTAGAAATCTCTATAATCTTCAAAGGCTAAATTTAGTCAAGGAAAGGCGATCAGGTTACTTTACAATGCTCAATGTATTCCACTGACACGGAAGAAGGGCAGAGATATTGCCCCCCACTCCTTATAATCTGCCGGACACATTTTGACAGCAGAGACATTCAGGCCATTCCATAGCTGGTAGCTATTCCTCGGGAATCCCTCTATACACATGCATCCTTGGACTAGAATGCATGTGTTTTGAATGGAAAGAAAGACATAGGCCACTAGCAGTTCCCTTCTGGTCACATGCGGACGATTGCTCTTGTGAATAAAGAATGGTAGGATACATTTCGGCAAGCCCAATCCTCCTCTAGGCCTCCTGTGTATGACACACTGGGTATCTGACAGTATCTTTGAAGGAACGCTCACTATAACAAGTCATAAGCTACTTGTTTCATATCCTTTGCTTCCTTCCTTGTGCCTCCAGGTAGATGGTGTCGGGGTGATGTCTTCCAGGGCACCTTAGATCTTTGGATGAATATAACAAGGGAGATCCTGTGTGTGGGTGGCTGGGGGATGGGATTAATTGTTGGAAGGATATCATTCGGTTGTTGGCTGCTGGCAGCTGTTCTTGCCTTTTTTTTTTTTTTCTCCCTGTGTTGAGGAAAATCGTTTTTTTCCATCCGTGCACGACTCTGTAACGCGGTGTACAGTTTACTCCCCGCTCCGTGGTGTCTCAGCATGGTGGAAATCATTGTAAATGTTCTGCTGATATCTATTCTCCTCCCTCCTCTGCAGCCTGCTCCCCGGTGTCCCCACAAAACCTGTCTCCAGATACACCAACACCTCTAGAATTAGTATTGTCCATTTTATTTCATAGTTGGCACTGGAAAACACTATAGGAGTTGCTTTATGTGATGCCATACAAAGCATTTTCCATTTTCATACTTATTCCTATCATTACTAATTCATGTAAAATGTAGTGCCATAATAATACTGTAATTCTTTAGCTGCACTTCACCGATCATGGGGTACATGTACAAATACAGATAATTGCATGGTCAGATGGTACAAATGTTGTGAGGGCCCTGCTCACAAGAGTTTACAGTCTAAGAATATACCTTTTTTGGACTACAAGATTAACCCAAGAGTTAGACATTCAAAAAAGGAAAGATCTATTTTACAACTATTTAAAAATTCCCTGTTGGTCCAACAAGTACTACACACACAGCTCTGCTGCATCAATACTCAGTGCTGCTACGTTCATTTATTCACACACACAACTTTGGTACATCCAGTCTCTCGGGTCTGGTACATACTTTCACTGACGTGAACTTACTCTGCACTCCTGTACACACACTCAGCTCTGCTATATATACAGATGCACTTGGCACCTTCTTCCCTGTCTCCATCACCAGGCAACATGAGAGGGTTTAGAGTCCTCGCAGTGATGCAGGAAACGTAATTTGTCATTTGCTTCTGATATCACTCCAGGTCCTGCAGAAACAGGAGAGGGGGGTGCAGTGCTCTCTCAAAGATCAGGTGAAGCACTTTGTCAGCACTTCACCCGGTCTCCCAGGATGGTGTTTAGGATGGTCTGGCAGTGCTGGATCCTCCTGGCTTTCGGACTATAAGTCGCGGGCACTTTTTGGCAAGATTTTTTTTTCTTGCTAAAGAGTGTGTATTGTAATATGGAAACATTACAATACTTGTACTGGTTTGTTTCTTGGGGCTTAATAGAAATGGTTTGTTCTGTTAGCCACATATGCAACAGGCGAGTGGAGTTGGTCATCTGTTCAGTAGAAATTTAGCTGACCTTGGGCTTAGGAGTCCAGTGAGCGGACTTGGTGGATAAGAGCCTTCCCTGTAATAGAATACAATGCTATGAGACCGCCTGCTGGTCTCCTATACCCATAATGTAAGGTTGATGCCACACATGGCGTTTTTGGTCTGTTTTTTAGCATGTGTTTTCAATCTTTTTAAAAAATGCATCCATTTTTGACCAAACACTGTCAAAAAAAATTGTTTTTTTTTTAAACAAACTGAAAACTCTTAAAAACGGACCAAAAATATTATATACAGGTGTGTACTTGGCCAATCCTGCTCCTTGGGCATTAACGGGGTAGAATTAGACTTTATATTCAGCATGACAGATTCACTCCTAATCTATAATACTAAGTTACATCTAAAGCTGTGTGTAAGATTCTAGGACTGTATACGGATAGTGTATATTCCCGCGGCTCGAGCATACATTATGTTCTCTTCTTCACGTCTGGTTTCTGACTAATGACTTTGTGGGTTCATGGAGCCGGTGGGCTGCAGGAAACGCGGGTTGTGCCCAGGATTTCTTTCTCCTCGCTGTGCGTGGGACATTCCTGTAAACACGGTGAGGCGATCTCTGAGGGGGAAATGTGCAGCCAGATGTGGGATTTGTGAGCAGTCCCAACTAGGAATAGCATCCGCACGTCCCCTAGGTGCCATTGATTCATCCGCGCATGAGATGCTGCAGAGGTCGCACGTTGTGATATTTAGCACTTTCCTCATTACTGCGTCTTCCTCATTCATTTCAGCACCATGTCGGCTATTTTAAGTGTGAAGAGCTGAACACATGACTCCAGGAATAGCTGCAAACTGCAAGTCATCTGCTGTAAGTGAGAGCTTACGGCCATTGTGGTGGAAATCGGTGTAGCATAGTCACCCAGTAGGTGCTGAAGGTGTGTAAATCAACACTCCTCACCCCATTAACCTGCCGTTCCCGGGGCTTTCCTCCTTTTTAGCCCCAAAAAATGCTTACATTACATGTGGACATATCACCTTTTAAGATGTTTCTCATACAAATGGTTTGCCCCTACTCTGAGGAGAAGACGGAACAAACTTGGATGGAAAAGGATCTGCAAAGGAAACATTTGTATAGAAAGATATGAAAAAATAGGAGCTACAGAATTTCAAACTCCATAATACAAAGATTGCACTTTTTTTTTTAGTTTTTAGTCATTTTTATATTTGTTTATTAAATTTTTGTTAACCGCCTTGCATCATGTGAATATCCCCCACCATTGTGTCCCCATGCACAATTCTGGATGTATAGTATCCTGCGTTATACCAGTCTCTTGCTGTTGGTTGGGTGCACCTATAAGAATAGATTGGGTGTCATTCGAGCTGCCCTCCGTAAATAGCAACATGGTTGCTCGATATGAGGAGCATGGCTTCGCAGTGGTGGAGGTTTCTATGTGTAGATGATTTGTGTATAAGCAGGTGTCTGAGGAGCTGGCAAACACTTGACATACATATAGAAAATTACCTAAACAAATATTACCAGGCTGTCTCTGCAGTAGACATTCCTGACGTAGGGCAGTATAGATAGAAATTGCTAAAACATACTCCATACATGAGCACTTGTACTGCCCCCAAATTTAGACTAAAGATTGAGGCCAAAAGGTGAACTTTAGTGAATTTCTTATTTGTATATTGTGTTATGAGACTCTATCCATGAGTTCTTGTATTAATCACATTCATTTGATCCAGTCAATATTATAGAGCATAGGAAGTGAGAACAGTTTCATAATTCCTATCGGCAGGACCCAGCATGCAGCAGTAATAAACAGGAGGAGCTTAATGGCTTGATTAACAGTGTCCATCTGCAGCCGAGCCATGTAATAAAACAGGAGGAGCTTAATGTCCTTGTACACAGTGTCCTATCTGCAGGCTCAGCATGTAGAAACGAGCAGAACCAGATAAGGACACATTGTGCAATCGCTCAGATCCTCCTGTTGTATAACATACTTCTTGCAGAGAGGAGCTCAACAATCGCTATGCTTTTTCCTGATCTATTACATGCTGCTGTAGATGAGACTCTTTGTACAATATGCTCAGATTCATCCTCCTCTATAACAGCTTCTGACAGATGGAAACTACATACAAATTACAATCGAGCTCTGCTTTTTCTGCTCTATAACATGCGCCTGTAGAGAGTGGTCATTTCAACTTCTGGACAGTATGAGAGGAAGCAGGAACAGCAAGGGAGGAACCTTAAAAAAGTCCCCCGAACGTAAGACTAACAGAAGCGAGATTAATGGACTTCTACTTAGTAAAAAACCAGAGTGTACCTAAGTATCCACCGGAAGAAGAATTTGTAAAAAAGAAGTAAAAAGATAAGGAAACATTGTGCAATCGGATCAAATCTCCTTGATGTTGGAAAAGAAATAACGAAAGATAAAATAACTTAGAATAGATCCAGGAATGATTTCAAGGATATATAAATGATGATTAGAGGGAAAATTGATAAATATGATAAGGTTAATTAAGGATAGCTTAGAAAACGAATCGAGCCCACTGCAAAAGACAATGCTAAGGAAAAAAAAAACGAAACACAAAAACAAAATCCTTACCTGCCACACGAGCCCCCCACCTCAAAACCCAATTACTATGATCCGTACTACAAGTTGACTCCATTGGACAATTTTGATAAGAAAATCCACCAAATGCCAAGCAATCGGAGAGCCAGCGCGAAGAGTAAGATAGGACAACTAGATGAACCGGAAGACAAGGCTAAACCTTTCAAAAAAAGCCCTGCACCCCTGAGGAGACACGTAATTAGGGAAGACGGAAAACACACTCAAAGGACCAACCCAGACAATAGAATGGAACGTAAAGAGGCACAAACGCTAGACTTTAGAACAGTGAAAAACAGAGCATCCGATCCGCAAACGGGTTGAAACTCAGGCGCATTGCGCCGACGAAAAATCGATAAAGATACAGGTGAAACCCCCTCCGTTGCGCCCATTTCACATCCTTCTCTACCCGGCTCTGTACTAACCCAGCAGCCCACACAAGAACGGGCGAGCCTGCGTCATGCCCTCTTTGACCCCCCCTTCGCAGCAGAAGAAAACAAAAAATGTGAGATAGACCGAGAATTTACCATAGAAACCATAATTTTTATATTAGGGTGATTCTACTTGGGGGTGTTCGGCCGCACTACCGATCAAGACGACTACTTAAGAAAAAAAAAAAAAAAAAATGGAATTTTTCATTCGGTCTGATCCGACCTTCACCGAAAAAGGGGCGGGCTTGGCGGAAGTGGAAACTCAGACAGAATTAATATGTGTCACAGCCATTTTTGGGCGCTGTAAAACTGGCGGAAAGTAGACCAAAGAGAAACTGGTCTAGCAGGGACTGTTGGACACCAATTTCTGTGTTTGGACAGATTTTGGTCCAGGGACAGAAATGGGCGTCGGGGACAGAAAATGGGCTCGGGGACAGGAAATGTCTCTGCAGCTCTACAATATAAATGTGTATCTTGCTCTATCGAGAGAGGGTCGGTAACAAAGCCAATGCAGACACCGACACTCTAAGTAAATGTCCCCCATTGTGCAATCGGCTCAGATCCTCCTGCTGTGTAACATACATAGAACGCTACAAATAATCGACTATGCTTTTCCTGCTCTATTACATGCTGCTGTAGATGGGACACTTTGTACAATATGCTCAGTTCCTCCTGCTCTATAACATGCTTCTTGCATATAGGAAACTACATACACATACAATCGACTCTGCTTTTTCTGCTCTATAACATGCTGCCTGTAGATTGTTCATAATGTCCTATCTGCAGGCAGCATGTAATAGAGCAGAAGGAACAGAGCAGGTTGTATATGTGTTTATTCACAGGCAGCATGTTATAGAGCAGATTGTAAATATGTCATCTTCTCCAGTTCTATAACTGCTACCTGCAGATCAGCCTACATGATGTAATATAAAATATTTGCATACAAGAGGGTTGTATAAGCTTATCATGTCATAGTTGCATCTTATAGTATTTTCCAGTGTGTTTGGTAGCAGATCCTTAATTTAGGAACTACACTTGGTGAGTGAGTCTATTATACACTGACAAATAGAGGAGTTCTATAAAAAGAAATGCACATCTATTATATTGTTTAGTGTCTGTGTCTTGTTTAGCAGAGTAGCTTTTTACATCTTTTTGTGTTGTGTGGTTTGTTAGTTTATAGCCTGCACTGTTTCTATGTTGTAGACAGGTTCAGTTTTGTTAATTCTGGTAAATTTGGACCCCGCAGGCTCTTAGACGGCTCTTCGTCGTTGCCCCTTTTAAATCTTAGCACGTCCCTAAAAGTTACAATGAGATTCGGTAAACACTTTTAGCCAGACCCCGAGTCTGAGTTCTTAGAAAATAATGGTTCCAATATAAAAATTTCCGTCGGGAAACCTAGACATGGTGTGAGCCGTATTAAAGGAAGATAATTTCAGCTGTGAACGGCGGGACAAAGTGGTGTGACCGGGGAAGTAGGCTGGGAGCGGGTGGCGCATAGAGGTCTTGTGGCACTGGAGGATGAAACGAATTTACTTCAGCCATAATGGATAAGAGATGGGGGAGATGGGACTAGTGATTGCTATAATGGCTGATTGCTGGCATGCAGCGCGCTGTTTATGCCCGCATGTGCCTGGAGTTCAGCGCGTCTACATTTATAGGATTCAGGATACATGGAGTTCACTGCTAGAATTGCCGCTCTGGAATGACTAGATAGAGGAGTATTGTAGCTTCCGGACCACAAGCGCAGAGGCTTCTGTGACTTGCCAAACACTGGTCTCACTGGTCACACATGCAAATGGCCTCAGATTATACATCAGAAAATAACCGCTGCGGCCAGTGGTCCCAGGAGCCGCACTGCTACTGACCCATTTGGTACTGGAAGCTACAAGGAATATGAGCCCTGTTGGGATGAGGGAAATAAAGCAGTTCTCCAGGGTTACTATAGGATAGGTTTGTAGTTTGTTCTTAAGTTGAATTTGTGGCAAGTCGGAACAGCTATTTAGAAAGTGTTACCCAGAAAAATTATTTTGAGCCCTGTGACAATTGTATGTAAGATGTGGTGGTGACAAAGAGAACAATCAAACTTCATTGTAGACACTTTACAGTTGACCATTGCAGCCCGGGACCAAAGTAACTTACCCGCATCCAGAGAGCCCCACCAAGGTCACAGGGGGCAGCAGGTATGCTCGCTGTCAGTCGGGGCCTGTTACCCAGAAGGCACTCCTAGCGGATTGACAGTGGAAAAACCACATGTAAATGTGCTCCAATACTTAGTTATGTGACTTGTGTTTTGTGCCGTGGTTTTTTTTAAATGCAGATTTACATGCTGATGCGATTTGTTGCGCAAAGCCATGATGGAAAAGTGACCAAAATCAATCATTATTTTCTGCAACACAAAAAAAATGTTTTGGTGGGGGAAAAAATTTTTTTTTTAAATCGCAATCACTTTGAGCTCAGTTCTAACTCTTTGGATCATTCCACGCGTGAACCTGGCTTCACATTACATTTTGTGCCATATGTTGTAAAGTCACATGTGGGAGGATTCTGACGCGTCCTTACAACGTTGCCCAGACGTAGCCCATGCATGCTTATATGTGGGATACGTCGCTTGGAGAAACCCTCCTTTCCCCCTGAATCGGGATGAGGAGTGCACAACTGTAGCAGGCGGAGAACACGGGATGTATACGGGTGTTCAGCGGATGTGTCATATACTAGTCAGAACTTAAAACTATGCCTTGTTCTGCCAGTATATCTCCATGTGTACATTCGTTGTATACGCATGGACAGCAAACACCGAATGGAACCTAGTCTTATAAGCTACGTGCAAATATATTATAGAATGTGATTTTTTTTTTTTTTTTAATTTGAATGAAAGGAAATCTACATCAAAACCAAGTACAATTGAATTTTGTTGCAGTTCCCCTAAGAATAATAAGGATGGTGGGCCTTCTGTCTTCCTATTCCCGGGCAGCACATGATGTTGTTACAACTATTTCGTCAGTGACGTGTCAAATGTGCACATGGACTGCTGGCACACATACCCTGCAGGGCGATCTTACTATATTAGTGGAAGGATCTCCATGTGAAGGAAGCGAGGACACCTGCCTTAATTATAGGAAAGTAGTTCAATGGTGATATTGATGAAGAAAGGTTGTCCTGCGGTCTAGTGCCCTTGAAACACAACAGGTTTGATGGAGAGGTGGGGGGAACACTTGTTCCAGTGAGCTCTTATCATTCCCAATACGATATTGACCTTTGACATAGACTTTGTTTTTTTTTTTAAATGCAAAGTTTTCTCATAAGAGGGGAATTGCTTCTACGTAGGATCGGAATACTTTTTGGGATTGATGTAGGGTCAGCTATATATCATGTATAACGTTGTCTAACATTTGCTCCAGTCCAGCATTGTAGCTGACTTGGGAGCATCCTGATGCACTGATTTAGGAGTTCTCTCAATGTACTGCATATCCCTCCTCATGAGTTACTGGGTAGGATTCAAAACAGAAGCTTGCTACAGTGGTGGGGAAGAGCTAAGCGGGTTACCAGAGGGGGATCTTTGCATGCAGATGCACCAGAATGCTGTGAATTTGGCTACACGGAATATAGCCCACTGTGGTTCCAATGGGTTTTACCCTCCTGCATTATACAGTAAGTGCCATGGGTGCTGACACTCTATTAGACAAATTAATACTGCCATCACCTTCACCTGTACCAGGACATCATCTGCATATCTCGCACGCTTTATGATGACTCGGATTACGGTTTTCAGTGACGGAAAGCTGAGAATCTTTACATACTGGGTTATGGTAGGTTACTATTGGGGATCCGTCTCCTTGAAACTCAAAGCCGGCGGAACCAACCGCCTACTTGTTTCATGGAAATTTCCCTTCATGTACAAAAAGGAGCAGTGTTTATCATCACTTGTATTCAACACCGAAGTCAGATTCTGTAAATATTTCAGCCACCACAATACACAGGAAGTCAATTTTATTTTTGGTAAATAAAATCTCCATATACTGGGCATAGGAGAGGTGGTAGTATGATGTTCTGTCTAGTATGGTTGTGCCTCAGGGCTATACACAAAGCGGGCTATGGTTGCCCACTGCTTTAATAAAGCTTGCAGGATGTTATTTTTTTTTTTTCTAACTTCTTAGTAGGAATATAAAAGACAGCCCAAAATTGCTCCTTATAATTTGGGTAGACGTATGATGAAAATGCAGTCTGATTTGAAGGCAGCCCCATAGTAGTCCAGTCTTCTCAGACTACCCAGACCATGATATCCCTTTATGCAACTTGTATAGAATTCTAATAAGAAAACAAGCTTACTAAAACTCTTGTCTTGGAACATACAGACGTTTATAGTTTAGTTGAGTATTATTATAGTTGGTTATTATTGGGAATCTGTCAGTAGCTTTTACCATACAAACGGACAGCAGGGTTAGGTAGCAGTCCTTGAGATCTGTGTGCGTCGTTAGTAGCTCAGCACTATGATAATGCTTTCATATTCCTGGATTGTAGCAGGACTTGAGGCACCTTGATGCACTAGTTGTGGAGATCTTCCCAATATACTGTGCAAAGCCCGCATTTAGGAGATATCGCACACCAGTATCCAGCAACAAATCTCCAATCTTAATATATTTTTCAGCCTGCTGTTATAAATGTGCAATATTTATTTTATATTATAACAGCAGATAATTACTAGCAATAATTGTGACAGCTCTGAAGTTAATTGTTAATAAAATGTAAGTTGTGGAGTGGATCTTCCTTTCATTGTGTCATTGTTTGTTTCTCTTTGGGGTGTTGTAACCAGATGTGTCAAAAGCAATGTAATGCCTAATCGTCCAGGAGGAATAACAGAGGAACCATTCTGTTTTCCTAAAACAGACAAGTTGAGGGGAGGTTGTGGGGGGGTGTCTGTATAATATCCACTGATGTTTGCAGTTACTTATCATCTGGAATGAAGAAATTCTGAGTCTGTGGTCTCACTTGGGGGTTTTTCAGGTACAACTACCTGAGCTGTAGTTTTCTTTTATAAAAATTATATGTGGCAAATGTGAGAATGTGAACTTACTGGGTAATTATGTGAATTAGCATGTGTGTTGTATGTGGTGAAAAGTTTGCAGGTCATGTAGTGATGTAGGAGGGGGCAGCTTTGTGTGTATATGCGGAGCTTACCTTGCAGCGGGCTCTGGTGGGTGTGTGTTGTTTGATGCCTCTGACCGCCCCTGTGGATGTTTGGGCTTGTAGATGATGTGTGTGTAGTCTGGATAAGGTCCCCTGTGAGTGGGAAACCGAAACAATACTCACTCAATGAATCACCAGCGACCAATCCCATCACTTGATTATCGGATGTCTTTACAAAGTCCTGCGATAGCCAAATAATAAAACAGCAGAGGCGGTGGGAGTCCTGGGACCTCTACCCACCAATCACCGAGCAGATTCCCAACTCCTTAAAAAGGGGGGGCCATGGTGAAAAGAGAACTATCACACCCACATAACTTACTTATGTTACTCGTGCTGAAGCACAGCCGCGGGACTCTCTAAGGCACAATCTAATCCCTCTCCTTAATGTCCCTCTTCTGCTCCAGTTTCTTCTCTTAGGTTTCTCTTGAATTGTATACACATGTTCCAGGTTATCTGAAGATAGCCTGTGCATCCAAACAACGCGGATTCCAATTAGGAAAGTTCTGAAGTTTGGAATTGTCTATAGTCTTAGTAGGATTTCCATCCCGTCTGTCATGGAAGGCAGGTTCTGATGGATTATCAGATCGCCGGTGCTTGATAGTGTGCTATAACAAGTATGATGCTGAGGCAGGCGTGTATCCTCTGCCTCCCTATGATGACCATTCCCATATCCCTCATATCGAAAGGAATTCTGCTTTGTTTATTTAGCCCCCATATACACAAACAAGGGTTAAGATTTATCATACGTGGTGCTCCAGAAGCTGATCCACACTTCACATGGCCGGAGTTCATAGTCGCCAGGTTATGACAATTTCTTCAGTGCGCAAGGATTTTAGATGATTGTCAGTGCTTTACACCAGAAATGGGTGGAGAGGAGCTGATAAATCGCCCCGTACTAATTGTAATCCTTGTGCAGTCAGTTGATCGGGGGCTTCACGAGATTGATTGTTCAATCCGTGTGTAAATATTGTAATTCAGTGGATTGCAGTTACTATATAATAATAGGACATTTCACGTGCTAATGTTTATGTAAAGTGATGTCTATGCTTTAACACACTGTAAACGCAATGTGTGAACGCGGCCTCCGTGGCACAACCCCACGGCCAAAAGATTTCATAGGCACCCGGGGGGTGTGTGTTGAGGTCCTCATTCCTCCCACGTTTATTTTTTATTTTTTGCTGGCACACGCTCAGATGGTACACCAACCACAATGCAACGGGAAGCCAAATCCCTTGTACAGACTGCGGTGGAGCCAAAAAATACCGGAGGGACAGGTTTTTTTTTTCTTGCCAGTGTATGTTTTCTACTAAATAGCAATCGATGTGATTAAAACCAACCAAATATTTTTGGCTGCATAGCCCCCATGTAAATAGGGGATGTACTGCCAACGAAGATAAGACTATTGTATGAACAGTCACAATGATGGGCACTTAGGGTGAGTGCCACACATGGCATTTTGGGCAGTTGTAGTCCGTTTTTCCCAATATCTTAATAGATAAACAGGTTGTAAGCAGCAAATGCATGGGTAAACTGCCCAAAACCGGGATGAAAAAGGAATGTTTAAAAATGGACAAAACAAAGCCTTGTGGCATCAACCCTACCGAAGATCCACTAAAATGGCACTCATTTCGTGGCGAGGTGACAGCTACTTATGGGAAATGATCTCTCTTTCGATTGGTAGCCCTGGAGTAAACAATCATAGCTTTATATGGGCAGACCGGCACGTGCTAGTGGTCAGTGTTAATGCTAAAATGCACAACCATGAGACTGGAGCGAGGACACTGTGCCGGGGAAGGGACTCCAAGCATCATAGTTATATATGATGGCAAGTAGCCGATGGTAAACCTCTGGCCAACACTGTCAGATTTGTATCACTTTCAGATTGCAGATGTAAACATGCAGTTTGTTGTGGATTGATACTTCAGTAAACCTTAATGTGATTTTAAAAAAAATTGTGCAAAATTTTTCATGCGGATGAAGTTGTTGCTCAAGTGGAAATACGATAATCATCTTATTACTTTCTGTTGGCGTCCTTATGGATTTTGCATTTGTGTTTGCTTTTTGGTTTGTTGGTTTTTTTTAAATTTAATTTTTTTTCACAGAAGTGGGGCAGCACGGTTGGTTTAGTGGTTAGCATTGCAGCCTTGCAGCGCTGGGGACCTGGGTTCAAATCGCAGAGTCCACATCTGCAAAGAGTTGTTGGTCACTCTCCGTGGAACAGGATTTCCTCTGGGTATACTGGTAGATATATTGTGAGCCCCATTGGGGACAGGGCTGATTTTTGACAAAGTTCTGTGCAGCGCTTGCGAATCGGGTTGCGCTATATAAAGGAATTATTAACATGTGAAAAATCCACAGGGAATCGGCATCAAATTCCGCCCCATGATGGCAATTTGATGCTGATGTTGGTTGAATAAAGTCAGATCAGGTTGTGAAAACAAAAGAGTTCAAAAATAATAGTGGAAAAAAATGCCCAAAAAATCTGCATAAAATATGCATAGTGGTATTGTGGTTTTTGACAGATTTCGGTTAGTATATGGTGTTTTGACATGGCTTTGTGTGGTTGTTTCTGAATGATTTTTAACCGGTCTTATTTCACCTGCATCATGGATATTCATGCACATATGTGTTAGATTGAATTTAAAGATTTGCAATCTCCGAGAATCAAATGTAAAAAAAACACATTAAAATCTGTGAAGAGCCACAAAAAAGTGACACGTCATGTATTACATTTCCGGATTGAGCAGCAATTTCACTTGAGAAAAAAAAAAAAGCTCTACCCTGTTTCCAAAATCACATCCCTTGTAAATTGCTGTTGTATTGGGGGCTGTGTTCATACATTTCGGTTTTTAAGAGCGTTTGCAGTCGCCATTCAGGGACAGGGGGCGCGGGGGGGGTGGGTCTTGGCCGATCGCATATCCGGATCAATGGAAAAAATAGCATGTAAGGTGCAGGTTTTTAAAACAGCCCATTATAAAACTTTTTTCCATGCCAGCAGGGCGCACACCGGAACAACACAGTGACAAAGACCTTACATTATGCTAATGCGGTCGATGGGCTCTGGGAGGTATGGGCTCTCCTTAGATAATTCACATTATTTAGAATGCAGGAGGCCATGGATAACAAATATAAGAAGGTTTACTACAGTGATAGTGCCTGGATTCTATGTGAAGTGTTGTGTTAGAGAAGAACGCTAGCACAATCCTCTTACTCCCGTTTCCTCCTCATATGACAGGGGAGAGCGTACATGGTCGATTTGGGACTGATATCAAAGCAACCATGGGGGCTACAGAAAGAAATCTCAAAGTTCCCCTGAATTAAGTGGAGCAGCACATTATGGTATTCTCATCTATGAGGTGCTCAAAAGTCCTCTATAATGAAGCGCAGGTTAGTGATCTCTGTGCTTATGTGAATAATGTACAGGTCAGGTATGTGTTTGTACCCTCCAAGCACGGTCCATACAGTACGTGGTGAACTAGATAAGTCAGTGCTTTATCCATGCCTGGGTAGTGAAAATGATCCTCCAACGTGTTGTTCTGAGCGACGTTAAAGTTTGCCAATGCCCTTGGTTAATGGGAAGTGAAGCGTGTGCCCTGCAGCAGTACATAGTGATGAACCTGGCGCTGGCAGAGGTGGTGGATCCACATTGCGAGCCGATAACCCGGCTGGGGTCACTCCATGCGAGATAAGCGCATGGCGCGTGCCAAAAAAACATGGCGTATTCCTTTGCAGTGCTGACTCCGGTTTAGCTTTGATTAAACATTAATCAGGATGATCAATTTCGGTTCACCAAAAGTGGGAAATGGATAGGGCGACTCCTGCAATAGCAAAATCGTGGCATTGATAACCCTGAATAAAGAGCAGACATATGGCGGGACGGGTTAAACAGAGAGAAGGTGGCAGGATCAGTGAAAATTGGTTGTTAAGTAGTAATTTGGGTAATTGTTAAGTGGGTTTATGGGTAACCTTTTCACTGCCGCAGCAAAACCCCCTGGAGTCAAATGAAATGAAAAAATTACAGGCGCTAGTCAGATCAATTTTCAATTGAACTCATTTTCAATAGTATCTAAAAAGACAAATTTCGTATGCAGTACGTGCTGTATGAGAAGGGGTTAAACATAGGGTTAAATCCTTTCGGAGAAAGCTTCGGAAGATGTCCACAGCAGAATTTTCAGCTGATGGCTGAATATCGACAGCTGCAGTTGGTGTTTTTTTGGGTCTGTTGTATTCCACTACCCCCCCCCCTCCTCTTTTTTTTTTTTTTTAGTGGGTGGATGACACATATTGGAACTGCTATGGCCATACTGGGAATCGTGGCATCCAGGAACATAAGGGTGGATCCAACTCTCAGTTTTTTAGATGATTTTTGATCCAAAATGGAATGGAGTAAAAGTAGGGGAGATAAGCGCACCTTAAAAGGTTGGCAAACCCATTATCAGCCACCATACTTTGGCTCAAAAATCTGCATCTTAAAAACGAACAGGTGGACACACTCTAGTTAAAGTGAAAACGATGAGGGCGTTCACAAGTGGCGTTTGCATTGGGTGTACAAGACCAAGACAAATTGCCTGGGGGCGGGCATGGCCAAATCACACTGCAGTTCATGTTGGAAAGCGAAGGCATTGGAGATAAACCGCAGGATTGCGTGCATTGTAAAGCAGTGAAAACGCCGTGGGTGGAATGAGCCGTACACGGCTTCGCGTCATGAAAAGCCCCTACCCGTTGCACTTGATTTGGTTCAAAGCGTCCTGAAACGCACTCTGAACGCTGCACCGTCAGAACGAGCGAAGGTTAAGGCAGTGTTCACACGCAGCATGTGTGGCATGGGTGCGGGGAGTGGCTTGGCTGACCACAGATATCAGAAACCAATGCAATTGGAACCCACTCCAAACCATGAACCACCTGTGGAGTTGTCCAGGCAGCGCTTCCGAGAAGAAACACTAATCACGAGGGCAAGCCATCCCCCATTTTGATGGTTTCAAAAGCAAATCAAAACAGGGGGCTCAACTAACGGACGCGGCGCGCTATTTGCCGGTCCGCAACGGATCCGTTGGCGGGTTCGGGAGTGGTGTCGCGATCAAATTTGGGCACGCGCGGCGCATGCGACACAAATCGGGGGGAGGGGGATTTAAATTCAGAAGGTGCAAGAAAGGATTACAAGCAAGGGAAGAAGTGACTCCGACCTTGCATCATGTGAATATCCCCCACCATTGTGTCCCCATGCACAATCCTGGATGTATAGTATCCTGCGTTATACCAGTCTCTGCATGTTGGTGGTGACCATATAAGATAGATGTGTCCTGAGCTGCCCTCCGTAAATAGCACATGGTGCTGCGATATGAGGAGCATGGCTCTCGCAGGGTGGAGTTTCTATGTGTAGATGATTTGTATAGCAGTGTACTTGAATGGAGCTGTGCAAACACTATGACATACATATACAATTACCTAAACAAATATTACCAGGCCTGTCTCTGCCAGTAGACATTCCTGTGTAGAGGCAGTATAGATGAAATGCTAACCATACTCCATTCATGAGCACTTGTCCTGCCTCCAAATTTAGACTAAAGATTAGGCAAAGGTTGAACTTTAGTGAATTCTTATTTGTATATTGTGGTTCTGAGACTCTATCCATGAGTTTGTATTAATCACATTCATTGATCCAGCATATTATAGAGCATCGGAAGCTGAGAACATTGTTCATAATGTCCTATCTGCAGGCAGCATGTAATAAAACAGGAGGGCAGGACCCAGCATGCAGCAGTAATAAACAGGAGGAGCTTAATGGCTTGATTAACAGTGTCCATCTGCAGCCGAGCCATGTAATAAAACAGGAGGAGCTTAATGTCCTTGTACACAGTGTCCTATCTGCAGGCTCAGCATGTAGAAACGAGCAGAACCAGATAAGGACACATTGTGCAATCGCTCAGATCCTCCTGTTGTATAACATACTTCTTGCAGAGAGGAGCTCAACAATCGCTATGCTTTTTCCTGATCTATTACATGCTGCTGTAGATGAGACTCTTTGTACAATATGCTCAGATTCATCCTCCTCTATAACAGCTTCTGACAGATGGAAACTACATACAAATTACAATCGAGCTCTGCTTTTTCTGCTCTATAACATGCGCCTGTAGAGAGTGGTCATTTCAACTTCTGGACAGTATGAGAGGAAGCAGGAACAGCAAGGGAGGAACCTTAAAAAAGTCCCCCGAACGTAAGACTAACAGAAGCGAGATTAATGGACTTCTACTTAGTAAAAAACCAGAGTGTACCTAAGTATCCACCGGAAGAAGAATTTGTAAAAAAGAAGTAAAAAGATAAGGAAACATTGTGCAATCGGATCAAATCTCCTTGATGTTGGAAAAGAAATAACGAAAGATAAAATAACTTAGAATAGATCCAGGAATGATTTCAAGGATATATAAATGATGATTAGAGGGAAAATTGATAAATATGATAAGGTTAATTAAGGATAGCTTAGAAAACGAATCGAGCCCACTGCAAAAGACAATGCTAAGGAAAAAAAAAACGAAACACAAAAACAAAATCCTTACCTGCCACACGAGCCCCCCACCTCAAAACCCAATTACTATGATCCGTACTACAAGTTGACTCCATTGGACAATTTTGATAAGAAAATCCACCAAATGCCAAGCAATCGGAGAGCCAGCGCGAAGAGTAAGATAGGACAACTAGATGAACCGGAAGACAAGGCTAAACCTTTCAAAAAAAGCCCTGCACCCCTGAGGAGACACGTAATTAGGGAAGACGGAAAACACACTCAAAGGACCAACCCAGACAATAGAATGGAACGTAAAGAGGCACAAACGCTAGACTTTAGAACAGTGAAAAACAGAGCATCCGATCCGCAAACGGGTTGAAACTCAGGCGCATTGCGCCGACGAAAAATCGATAAAGATACAGGTGAAACCCCCTCCGTTGCGCCCATTTCACATCCTTCTCTACCCGGCTCTGTACTAACCCAGCAGCCCACACAAGAACGGGCGAGCCTGCGTCATGCCCTCTTTGACCCCCCCTTCGCAGCAGAAGAAAACAAAAAATGTGAGATAGACCGAGAATTTACCATAGAAACCATAATTTTTATATTAGGGTGATTCTACTTGGGGGTGTTCGGCCGCACTACCGATCAAGACGACTACTTAAGAAAAAAAAAAAAAAAAAATGGAATTTTTCATTCGGTCTGATCCGACCTTCACCGAAAAAGGGGCGGGCTTTGGCGGAGTGGAAACTCAGACAGAATTAATATGTGTCACAGCCATTTTTGGTGCGCTGTAAACTGGCGGAAAGTGACCAAAAGAAACTGGTCTAGCAGGGGACTGTTGGACACATTCGTGTTTTGGGACAGATTTTGGTCCAGGGACAGAAAATGGGGTCGGGGACAGAAAATGGGCTCGGGGACAGGAAATGTCTCTGACACGCTTCTACAATATAAATGTGTGATCTTCTCTCGAGAGAGGTCGGTAACAAAGCCAATGCAGACACGACACCTAAGTAAATGTCCACAATTGTGCAATCGTGCTCAGATTCTCCTGCTGTGTAACATACATAGAACGCTACAAATAATCGACTATGCTTTTCCTGCTCTATACAGCTGCTGTAGATGGGACACTTTGACAATATGCTCAGTTCCTCCATGCTCTTAAACATGCTTCTTGCAATATAGGAAACTACATAACATACAATCGACTCTGCTTTTTCTGCTCTATAACATGCTGCTGTAGATTGTACATGGTGTCCTATCTGCAGGAAGCAGGTAATGGAGCAGAAGGAACAGAGCAGGTTGTAATGTGTTTTTCTACAGGCAGATGTTTATAGAGCAGATTGTAAATATTGTCATCTTCTCCAGTTCTATAACTGCTACCTGCAGATCAGCTACATGATGTAATAAAAATATTTTGCATACAAGAGGGTTGTATAAGCTTATCATGTCCTAGTTGCATCTTATAGTATTTTCCAGTGTGTTTGGTAGCAGATCCCTTTAATTAGGAACTACACTTGGTGAGTGAGTTCTATTATACACTGACAATATAGGAGTTCTTAAAAAGAAATGCACATCTATTATATTGTTTAGTGTCTGTGTCTTGTTTAGCAGATTAGCTTTTTCTACATCTTTTGTGTTGTGTGCGTTTGTTAGTTTATAGCGCACTGTTTCTATGTTGTAGACAGGTTCAGTTCTTGTTAATTCTGGTAAATTTGGACCCCCGCAGGTCTTAGACGGACTCTTCGCGTTGCCCCTTTTAAATCTTAGCACGTCCCTAAAAGTTACAATGAGATTCTGGTAAACACTTTTAGCCAGACCCCGAGTCTGAGTTCTTAGAAAATAATTGTGTCCAAGTATAAAAATTTCCGTCGGGAAAACCTAGACATGTGTGAGCCGTATTAAAGGAAGATAATTTCAGCTGTGAACCGGCGGAACAAAGGTGGTGTGACCGGGGAAGTAGGCTGGGAGCGGGTGGCGCATAGAGGTCTTGTGGCACTGGAGGATGAAACGAATTTACTTTCAGCCATAAATGGATAAGAGATGGGGGAGATGGGACTAGTGATTGCTATAATGGCTGATTGTCTGGCATGCAGCGCGCTGTTATGCCCGCATGTGCCTGGAGTTCAGCGCCGTCTACATTTATAGGATTCAGGATACATGGGTTCACTGCTAGAATTGCCGCGTCTGGAATGACTAGATAGAGGAGTATTGTAGCTTCCGGACCACAAGGCGCAGAGGCTTCTGTGACTGCCAAACACTGGTCTCACTGGTCACACATGCAAATGGCCTCAGATTATACATCAGAAAATAACCGCTGGGCCAGTGGTCCCAGGAGCCGCACTGCTATGACCCATTTGGTACTGAAGCTACAAGGAATATGAGCCCTGTTGGGATGAGGGGAAATAAGCAGTTCTCCGGGTTACTATAGGATAGGTTTGTAGTTTGTTCTTAAGTTGAATTTGTGGCAAGTCGGAACAGCTATTTAGAAAGTGTTACCCAGACAAAATTATTTTGAGCCCTGTGACAATTGTATGTAAGATGTGGTGGTGACAAGGAGAACAATCAAACTTCATTGTAGACACTTTACAGTGACCATTGCAGCCCGGGACCAAAGTAACTTACCCGCATCCAGAGAGCCCCACCAGAGGTCACAGGGGGCAGCAGGTATGCTCGCTGTCAGTCGGGGGCCTGTTACCCAGAAGGCACTCCTAGGGATTGTACATGTGGAAAAACCACATGTAAAATGTGCTCCAATACTTAGTTATGTGACTGTGTTTTGTGCCGTGGTTTTTTTTAAATAGCAGATTTACATGCTGATGCTGATTTGTTGCGCAAAGCCATGATGGAAAAGTGACCAAAATCAATCATTATTTTCGCACAACACAAAAAAAATGTTTTGGTGGGGAAAACAATTTTTTTTTTAAATGCAATCACTTTGAGCTCCAGTTCTAACTCTTTGGATCATATCCACGCGTGAACCTGGCTTCACATTACATTTTGTGCCATATGGTGTAAAGTCACATGTGGGGGATTCTGACGCGTCCTTACAACGTTGCCCAGACGTAGCCCATGCATGCTTATATTGGGATACGTCGCTTGGAGAACCCTCCTTCCCCCTGAATCGGGATGAGGAGTGCACAACTGTAGCAGGCGGAGAACACGGGATGTATACGGGTGTTCAGCGGATGTGTCATATACTAGTCAGAACTTAAAACTATGCCTTGTTCTGCCAGTATATCTCCATGTGTACATTCGTTGTATACGCATGGACAGCAAACACCGAATGGAACCTAGTCTTATAAGCTACGTGCAAATATATTATAGAATGTGATTTTTTTTTTTTTTTTAATTTGAATGAAAGGAAATCTACATCAAAACCAAGTACAATTGTAATTTTGTTGCAGTTCCCCTAAGAATAATAAGGATGGTGGGCCTTCTGTCTTCCTATTCCCGGGCAGCACATGATGTTGTTACAACTATTTCGTCAGTGACGTGTCAAATGTGCACATGGACTGCTGGCACATACCCTGCAGGGCGATCTTACTATAGTTAGTGGAAGGATCTCCATGTGAAGGAAGCGAGGACACCTGCCTTAATTATAGGAAAGTAGTTCTAATGGTGATATTGATGAAGAAAGGTTGTCCTGCGGTCTAGTGCCCTTGAAACACAACAGGTTTGATGGACAGGTGGGGGGAACACTTGTTCCAGTGAGCTCTTACCATTCCCAATACGATATTGACCTTTGACATAGACTTTGTTTTTTTTTTTAAATGCAAAGTTTTCACATAAGAGGGGAATTGCTTCTACGTAGGATCGGAATACTTTTTGGGATTGATGTAGGGTCAGCTATATATCATGTATAACGTTGTCTAACATTTGCTCCAGTCCAGCATTGTAGCTGACTTGGGAGCATGCTGATGCACTGATTTAGGAGTTCTCTCAATGTACTGCATATCCCTCCTCATGAGTTACTGGGTAGGATTCAAAACAGAAGCTTGCTACAGTGGTGGGGAAGAGCTAAGCGGGTTACCAGAGGGGGATCTTTGCATGCAGATGCACCAGAATGCTGTGAATTTGGCTACACGGAATATAGCCCACTGTGGTTCCAATGGGTTTTACCCTCCTGCATTATACAGTAAGTGCCATGGGTGCTGACACTCTATGTAGACAAATTAATACTGCCATCACCTTCACCTGTACCAGGACATCATCTGCATATCTCGCACGCTTTATGATGACTCGGATTACGGTTTTCAGTGACGGCAAGCTGAGAATCTTTACATACTGGGTTATGGTAGGTTACTATTGGGGATCCGTCTCCTTGAAACTCAAAGCGGCGGAACCAACCGCCTACTTGTTTCATGGAAATTTCCCTTCATGTACAAAAAGGAGCAGTGTTTATCATCACTTGTATTCAACACCGAAGTCAGATTCTGTAAATATTTCAGCCACCACAATACACAGGAAGTCAATTTTATTTTTGGCTAAATAAAATCTCCATATACTGGGCATAGGAGAGGTGGTAGTATGATGTTCTGTCTAGTATGGTTGTGCCTCAGGGCTATACACAAAGCGGGCTATGGTTGCCCACTGCTTTAATAAAGCTTGCAAGGATGTTATTTTTTTTTTTTCTAACTTCTTAGTAGGAATATAAAAGACAGCCCAAAATTGCTCCTTATAATTTGGGTAGACGTATGATGAAAATGCAGTCTGATTTGAAGGCAGCCCCATAGTAGTCCAGTCTTCTCAGACTACCCAGACCATGATATCCCTTTATGCAACTTGTATAGAATTCTAATAAGAAAACAAGCTTACTAAAACTCTTGTCTTGGAACATACAGACGTTTATAGTTTAGTTGAGTATTATTATAGTTGGTTATTATTGGGAATCTGTCAGTAGCTTTTACCATACAAACGGACAGCACGGTTAGGTAGCAGTCCTTGAGATCTGTGTGCGTCGTTAGTAGCTCAGCACTATGCATAATGCTTTCATATTCCTGGATTGTAGCAGGACTTGAGGCATCTTGATGCACTAGTTGTGGAGATCTTCCCAATATACTGTGCAAAGCCCGCATTTAGGAGATATCGCACACCAGTATCCAGCAACAAATCTCCAATCTTAATATATTTTTCAGCCTGCTGTTATAAATGTGCAATATTTATTTTATATTATAACAGCAGATAATTACTAGCAATAATTGTGACAGCTCTGAAGTTAATTGTTAATAAAATGTAAGTTGTGGAGTGGATCTTCCTTTCATTGTGTCATTGTTTGTTTCTCTTTGGGGTGTTGTAACCAGATGTGTCAAAAGCAATGTAATGCCTAATCGTCCAGGAGGAATAACAGAGGAACCATTCTGTTTTCCTAAAACAGACAAGTTGAGGGGAGGTTGTGGGGGGGTGTCTGTATAATATCCACTGATGTTTGCAGTTACTTATCATCTGGAATGAAGAAATTCTGAGTCTGTGGTCTCACTTGGGGGTTTTTCAGGTACAACTACCTGAGCTGTAGTTTTCTTTTATAAAAATTATATGTGGCAAATGTGAGAATGTGAACTTACTGGGTAATTATGTGAATTAGCATGTGTGTTGTATGTGGTGAAAAGTTTGCAGGTCATGTAGTGATGTAGGAGGGGGCAGCTTTGTGTGTATATGCGGAGCTTAACTTGCAGCGGGCTCTGGTGGGTGCTGTGTTGTTTGATGCCTCTGACCCCGCCTGTGGATTGTTTGGGCTTGTAGATATGTGGTGGTCACGGTAAAGGTCCCTGTGAGGGGGAAACCGAAACGAACTACTCACCAATGAATGCACACCAGCGACCAATCCCATCACTTGATATCGGATTCTTTACAAAGTTCCTGCGGATAGCCAAATAATAAAACAGCAGAGGCGGTGGGAGTCCTGGGACCTCTACCCACCAATCACCGAGCAGATTCCCAACTCCTTAAAAAGGGGGGGCCATGGTGAAAAGAGAACTATCACACCCACATAACTTACTTATGTTACTCGTGCTGAAGCACAGCCGCGGGACTCTCTAAGGCACAATCTAATCCCTCTCCTTAATGTCCCTCTTCTGCTCCAGTTTCTTCTCTTAGGTTTCTCTTGAATTGTATACACATGTTCCAGGTTATCTGAAGATAGCCTGTGCATCCAAACAACGCGGATTCCAATTAGGAAAGTTCTGAAGTTTGGAATTGTCTATAGTCTTAGTAGGATTTCCATCCCGTCTGTCATGGAAGGCAGGTTCTGATGGATTATCAGATCGCCGGTGCTTGATAGTGTGCTATAACAAGTATGATGCTGAGGCAGGCGTGTATCCTCTGCCTCCCTATGATGACCATTCCCATATCCCTCATATCGAAAGGAATTCTGCTTTGTTTATTTAGCCCCCATATACACAAACAAGGGTTAAGATTTATCATACGTGGTGCTCCAGAAGCTGATCCACACTTCACATGGCCGGAGTTCATAGTCGCCAGGTTATGACAATTTCTTCAGTGCGCAAGGATTTTAGATGATTGTCAGTGCTTTACACCAGAAATGGGTGGAGAGGAGCTGATAAATCGCCCCGTACTAATTGTAATCCTTGTGCAGTCAGTTGATCGGGGGCTTCACGAGATTGATTGTTCAATCCGTGTGTAAATATTGTAATTCAGTGGATTGCAGTTACTATATAATAATAGGACATTTCACGTGCTAATGTTTATGTAAAGTGATGTCTATGCTTTAACACACTGTAAACGCAATGTGTGAACGCGGCCTCCGTGGCACAACCCCACGGCCAAAAGATTTCATAGGCACCCGGGGGGTGTGTGTTGAGGTCCTCATTCCTCCCACGTTTATTTTTTATTTTTTGCTGGCACACGCTCAGATGGTACACCAACCACAATGCAACGGGAAGCCAAATCCCTTGTACAGACTGCGGTGGAGCCAAAAAATACCGGAGGGACAGGTTTTTTTTTTCTTGCCAGTGTATGTTTTCTACTAAATAGCAATCGATGTGATTAAAACCAACCAAATATTTTTGGCTGCATAGCCCCCATGTAAATAGGGGATGTACTGCCAACGAAGATAAGACTATTGTATGAACAGTCACAATGATGGGCACTTAGGGTGAGTGCCACACATGGCATTTTGGGCAGTTGTAGTCCGTTTTTCCCAATATCTTAATAGATAAACAGGTTGTAAGCAGCAAATGCATGGGTAAACTGCCCAAAACCGGGATGAAAAAGGAATGTTTAAAAATGGACAAAACAAAGCCTTGTGGCATCAACCCTACCGAAGATCCACTAAAATGGCACTCATTTCGTGGCGAGGTGACAGCTACTTATGGGAAATGATCTCTCTTTCGATTGGTAGCCCTGGAGTAAACAATCATAGCTTTATATGGGCAGACCGGCACGTGCTAGTGGTCAGTGTTAATGCTAAAATGCACAACCATGAGACTGGAGCGAGGACACTGTGCCGGGGAAGGGACTCCAAGCATCATAGTTATATATGATGGCAAGTAGCCGATGGTAAACCTCTGGCCAACACTGTCAGATTTGTATCACTTTCAGATTGCAGATGTAAACATGCAGTTTGTTGTGGATTGATACTTCAGTAAACCTTAATGTGATTTTAAAAAAAATTGTGCAAAATTTTTCATGCGGATGAAGTTGTTGCTCAAGTGGAAATACGATAATCATCTTATTACTTTCTGTTGGCGTCCTTATGGATTTTGCATTTGTGTTTGCTTTTTGGTTTGTTGGTTTTTTTTAAATTTAATTTTTTTTCACAGAAGTGGGGCAGCACGGTTGGTTTAGTGGTTAGCATTGCAGCCTTGCAGCGCTGGGGACCTGGGTTCAAATCGCAGAGTCCACATCTGCAAAGAGTTGTTGGTCACTCTCCGTGGAACAGGATTTCCTCTGGGTATACTGGTAGATATATTGTGAGCCCCATTGGGGACAGGGCTGATTTTTGACAAAGTTCTGTGCAGCGCTTGCGAATCGGGTTGCGCTATATAAAGGAATTATTAACATGTGAAAAATCCACAGGGAATCGGCATCAAATTCCGCCCCATGATGGCAATTTGATGCTGATGTTGGTTGAATAAAGTCAGATCAGGTTGTGAAAACAAAAGAGTTCAAAAATAATAGTGGAAAAAAATGCCCAAAAAATCTGCATAAAATATGCATAGTGGTATTGTGGTTTTTGACAGATTTCGGTTAGTATATGGTGTTTTGACATGGCTTTGTGTGGTTGTTTCTGAATGATTTTTAACCGGTCTTATTTCACCTGCATCATGGATATTCATGCACATATGTGTTAGATTGAATTTAAAGATTTGCAATCTCCGAGAATCAAATGTAAAAAAAACACATTAAAATCTGTGAAGAGCCACAAAAAAGTGACACGTCATGTATTACATTTCCGGATTGAGCAGCAATTTCACTTGAGAAAAAAAAAAAAGCTCTACCCTGTTTCCAAAATCACATCCCTTGTAAATTGCTGTTGTATTGGGGGCTGTGTTCATACATTTCGGTTTTTAAGAGCGTTTGCAGTCGCCATTCAGGGACAGGGGGCGCGGGGGGGGTGGGTCTTGGCCGATCGCATATCCGGATCAATGGAAAAAATAGCATGTAAGGTGCAGGTTTTTAAAACAGCCCATTATAAAACTTTTTTCCATGCCAGCAGGGCGCACACCGGAACAACACAGTGACAAAGACCTTACATTATGCTAATGCGGTCGATGGGCTCTGGGAGGTATGGGCTCTCCTTAGATAATTCACATTATTTAGAATGCAGGAGGCCATGGATAACAAATATAAGAAGGTTTACTACAGTGATAGTGCCTGGATTCTATGTGAAGTGTTGTGTTAGAGAAGAACGCTAGCACAATCCTCTTACTCCCGTTTCCTCCTCATATGACAGGGGAGAGCGTACATGGTC
Source organism: Engystomops pustulosus (assembly GCA_019512145.1). Lineage (NCBI taxonomy): Eukaryota > Metazoa > Chordata > Amphibia > Anura > Leptodactylidae > Engystomops > Engystomops pustulosus. The sequence goes on from CM033644.1 coordinate 36,503,006, forward strand.
GATTTGGGACTGATATCAAAGCAACCATGGGGGCTACAGAAAGAAATCTCAAAGTTCCCCTGAATTAAGTGGAGCAGCACATTATGGTATTCTCATCTATGAGGTGCTCAAAAGTCCTCTATAATGAAGCGCAGGTTAGTGATCTCTGTGCTTATGTGAATAATGTACAGGTCAGGTATGTGTTTGTACCCTCCAAGCACGGTCCATACAGTACGTGGTGAACTAGATAAGTCAGTGCTTTATCCATGCCTGGGTAGTGAAAATGATCCTCCAACGTGTTGTTCTGAGCGACGTTAAAGTTTGCCAATGCCCTTGGTTAATGGGAAGTGAAGCGTGTGCCCTGCAGCAGTACATAGTGATGAACCTGGCGCTGGCAGAGGTGGTGGATCCACATTGCGAGCCGATAACCCGGCTGGGGTCACTCCATGCGAGATAAGCGCATGGCGCGTGCCAAAAAAACATGGCGTATTCCTTTGCAGTGCTGACTCCGGTTTAGCTTTGATTAAACATTAATCAGGATGATCAATTTCGGTTCACCAAAAGTGGGAAATGGATAGGGCGACTCCTGCAATAGCAAAATCGTGGCATTGATAACCCTGAATAAAGAGCAGACATATGGCGGGACGGGTTAAACAGAGAGAAGGTGGCAGGATCAGTGAAAATTGGTTGTTAAGTAGTAATTTGGGTAATTGTTAAGTGGGTTTATGGGTAACCTTTTCACTGCCGCAGCAAAACCCCCTGGAGTCAAATGAAATGAAAAAATTACAGGCGCTAGTCAGATCAATTTTCAATTGAACTCATTTTCAATAGTATCTAAAAAGACAAATTTCGTATGCAGTACGTGCTGTATGAGAAGGGGTTAAACATAGGGTTAAATCCTTTCGGAGAAAGCTTCGGAAGATGTCCACAGCAGAATTTTCAGCTGATGGCTGAATATCGACAGCTGCAGTTGGTGTTTTTTTGGGTCTGTTGTATTCCACTACCCCCCCCCCTCCTCTTTTTTTTTTTTTTTAGTGGGTGGATGACACATATTGGAACTGCTATGGCCATACTGGGAATCGTGGCATCCAGGAACATAAGGGTGGATCCAACTCTCAGTTTTTTAGATGATTTTTGATCCAAAATGGAATGGAGTAAAAGTAGGGGAGATAAGCGCACCTTAAAAGGTTGGCAAACCCATTATCAGCCACCATACTTTGGCTCAAAAATCTGCATCTTAAAAACGAACAGGTGGACACACTCTAGTTAAAGTGAAAACGATGAGGGCGTTCACAAGTGGCGTTTGCATTGGGTGTACAAGACCAAGACAAATTGCCTGGGGGCGGGCATGGCCAAATCACACTGCAGTTCATGTTGGAAAGCGAAGGCATTGGAGATAAACCGCAGGATTGCGTGCATTGTAAAGCAGTGAAAACGCCGTGGGTGGAATGAGCCGTACACGGCTTCGCGTCATGAAAAGCCCCTACCCGTTGCACTTGATTTGGTTCAAAGCGTCCTGAAACGCACTCTGAACGCTGCACCGTCAGAACGAGCGAAGGTTAAGGCAGTGTTCACACGCAGCATGTGTGGCATGGGTGCGGGGAGTGGCTTGGCTGACCACAGATATCAGAAACCAATGCAATTGGAACCCACTCCAAACCATGAACCACCTGTGGAGTTGTCCAGGCAGCGCTTCCGAGAAGAAACACTAATCACGAGGGCAAGCCATCCCCCATTTTGATGGTTTCAAAAGCAAATCAAAACAGGGGGCTCAACTAACGGACGCGGCGCGCTATTTGCCGGTCCGCAACGGATCCGTTGGCGGGTTCGGGAGTGGTGTCGCGATCAAATTTGGGCACGCGCGGCGCATGCGACACAAATCGGGGGGAGGGGGATTTAAATTCAGAAGGTGCAAGAAAGGATTACAAGCAAGGGAAGAAGTGACTCCGACCTTGCATCATGTGAATATCCCCCACCATTGTGTCCCCATGCACAATTCTGGATGTATAGTATCCTGCGTTATACCAGTCTCTGCATGTTGGTGACCATATAAGATAGATGTGTCCTGAGCTGCCCTCCGTAAATAGCACATGGTGCTGCGATATGAGGAGCATGGCTCTCGCAGGGTGGAGTTTCTATGTGTAGATGATTTGTATAGCAGTGTACTTGAATGGAGCTGTGCAAACACTATGACATACATATACAATTACCTAAACAAATATTACCAGGCCTGTCTCTGCCAGTAGACATTCCTGTGTAGAGGGAGTATAGATGAAATGCTAACCATACTCCATTCATGAGCACTTGTCCTCCCTCCAAATTTAGACTAAAGATTAGGCAAAGGTTGAACTTTAGTGAATTCTTATTTGTATATTGTGGTTCTGAGACTCTATCAATGAGTTTGTATTAATCACATTCATTGATCCAGCATATTATAGAGCATCGGAAGCTGAGAACATTGTTCATAATGTCCTATCTGCAGGCAGCATGTAAAAAGAGCAGAACCAGATAGGACACATTGTGCAATCGGCTCAGGTGCTCCTGCTGTATAACATACTTCTTGCAGAGAGGACGCTACAAACAATCGACTATGCTTTTCCTGCTCTATAACATGCTGCTGTAGATGGGACACTTTGTACAATATGCTCAGTTCCTCCTGCTCTATAACATGCTTCTTGCAGATAGGAAACTACATACACATACATTCGACTCTGCTTTTTCTGCTCTATAACATGCTGCCTGTAGATTGTACATGGTGTCCTATCTGCAGGAAACATGTAATGGAGCAGAAGGAACAGAGCAGGTTGTATATGGTGTGTTATCTACAGGCAGCATGTTATAGAGCAGATTGTACATATTGTCACTCTTCTCCAGTTCTATAACCTGCTACCTGCAGATCAGCCTACATGATGTAATAAAATATTTTGCATACAAGAGGGTTGTATAAGCTTATCATGTCCATAGTTGCATCTTTATAGTATTTCTCCAGTGTGTTTGGTAGCAGATCCCTTTAATTTAGGACACTACACTTGGTGAGTGAGTTCTATTATACACTGACAAATAGGAGTTCTATAAAAAGAAATGCACATCTATTATATTGTTTAGTGTCTGTGTCTTGTTTAGCAGATTAGCTATTTTCTACATCTTTTGTGTTGTGTGCGTTTGTTAGTTTATAGCCTGCACTGTTTCTATGTTGTAGACAGGTTCAGTTCTTGTTAATTCTGGTAAATTTGGACCCCGCAGGCTCTTAGACGGCTCTTTGTCGTTGCCCTTTTAAATCGTAGCACGTCCCTAAAAGTTACAATGAGATTCTGGTAAACATCTTTTAGCCAGACCCCGAGTCTGAGTTCTTAGAAAATAAATTGTTCCAAGATAAAAAATTTCCGTCGGGAAAACCTAGACATGTGTGAGCCGTATTAAAGGAAGATAATTTCAGCTGTGACCGGCGGGACAAAGGGTGTGACCGGGGAAGTATGGCTGGGAGCGGGTGGCGCATAGAGGTCTTGTGAGCACTGGAGGATGAAACGAATTTACTTTCAGCCATAAATGGGATAAGAGGATGGGGGGAGATGAGGACTAGTGATGGCTATAATTGGCTGATTGTCATGGGCAGCGCGCTGTTTATGCTCCAGCATGTTGCCTGGAGTTCAGCGCCGTCTACATTTATAGGATTCAGGATTACATGGAGTTCACTGCTTAGAATTGCCTGCGTCTGGAATGACTAGATAGAGGAGTATTGTAGCTTCCGGACCACAAGTGCTGAGGCTTCTGTGACTGCCAAACACTGGTCTCACTGGTCACACATGCAAATGGCCTCACTGATTATACATCAGAAAATAACCGCTGAGGCCAGTGGTCCCAGGAGCCGCACTGCTACTGACCCATTTGGTACTGGAAGCACAAGGAATATGAGCCCTGTTGGGATGAGGTAAATATAGCCAGTCTCCCGGGTTACATATAGGATAGGTTCTGTAGGTTTGTTCTTAAGTTGAATTTGTAGGTAAGTCGGAACAGCTATATTTAGAAAGTGTTACCCAGACAAATTATTTTTGAGCCCTGTGACAATTGTATGTAAGATGTGGTGGTTGACAAGAGAACAATCAAACTTCATTGTAGACACTTTACAGTTGACCATTGCAGCCCGGGACCAAAGTAACTTACCCGCATCCAGAGAGCCCCACCAGAGGTCACAGGGGGCAGCAGGTATGTCGCTGTCAGTCGGGTGGCCTGTATACTCAGAAGGCACTCATAGCGGATTGTCATGTGGAAAAACCACATGTAAATGTGCATCCAATACTTAGTTATGTGCACTTGTGTTTTGTGCCGTGGTTTTTTTAAAATGCAGATTTACATGCTGATGCTGATTTGTTTGCGCAAAGCCATGATGGAAAAGTGACCAAAATCAATCATTTATTTTCTGCAACACACAAAAAAATGTTTTTGGTGGAAACAATTTTTTTTTCTTAATCGCAATCACTTTGAAGCTACAGTTCTACTCTTTGGATCATCTCCACGCGTGAACCTGGCTTCACATTACATTTTGTGCCATATGTTGTAAAGTCACATGTGGGAGGATTCTGACGCGTCCTTACAACGTATGGCCCAGACGTAGCCCACTGCATGCTTATATAGTGGGATACGTCGCTTGGAGAACCCTCCTTTCCCCCCTGAATTCGGGATGAGGAGTGCACAACTGTAGCAGGCGGAGAACACGGGATGTATACGGGTGTTCAGCGGATGTGTCATATACTAGTCAGACTTTAAACTATGCCTCTGTCTGCCAGTATATCTCAATGTGTACATTCGTTGTATACAGCATGTACAGCAAAACCGAATGTGAACCTAGTCTTATAAGCTACGTGCAAATATATTTATAGAATGTGATTTTTTTTTTTTTTTTTTATTTGAATGAAAGGAAATCTACCATCAAAACCAAGTACGATTTTAATTTTGTTGCCCATTTCCCCTAAGAATAATAAGGATGGTGGTCCTTCTGTCTTCTCTCCTATTCTCGGGCAGCACATGATGTTTGTACCATGACTATTTCTTCAGTAGCGTGTCACATGTGCACATGACTGCTGGCACACATACCTGCAGGGCGATCTTTCTATATTTAGTGGAAGGATCTCCATGTGAAGGAAGCGAGGCCCCTGTTAATTATTAGGAAAGTAGTTCTAATGGTGATATTGATGAAGAAAGTGCTTGTCCTGCGGTCTAGTGCCCTTGAAACACACAGGTTTGATGGCAGGTGGGAACCACTTGTTCCAGTGAGCTCTTCCCATTCCCAATACGATATTGACCTTTGACATTAGACTTTTTTATTTTTTTTTAAATGGCAAAGTTTATCACTAAAGAGGGGAATTTGCTTCTACGTAGGATCGGAATCGTTTTTGGGATTGATGTAGGGTCAGTATATATATCATGTATAACGTGTCTAACATTTGCTCCAAGTCCAGCATTGTAGCTGGACTTAGAGCATTCTGATGCACTGATTTAGGACTTCTCTTCAATGTACTGCATAGCCCCTCCTCCTGAGTTACTGCTGTAGGATTCAAACAGAAGCTGCTACAGTGGTGGGGAAGAGCTAAGCAGGTTACCCAGAGGGGATCTTGCATGCCAGTGCACCAGAATGCTGAGAATTCGGCTACACAGAGAATATAGTCCACTAGTGGTTCCAATGTGTTTTACCCCTCCTGCATTATACAGTAAAGTGCCACTGGGTGCTGACACTCTACTGAGACACAAATTAATACTGCCATCACCTTCACCTGTACCAGGACATCCTGCATATCCTCTGCACGCTTTATGATGACTCGGATAGGTTTTCAGCTGACGGAAGCTGAGAATCTTTCCATCTGAGGTTATGGTTCAGGTTACTATTGGGATCCGTCTCCTTGAAAACTCAGAGCGGCGGAACCACTCGCCCTACTTGTTTCATGGGAAATTTCCCTTCATGTACAAAACAGGCGCATTGTTTTCTCGTCCCTTGTATTCAAACACCGGAAGACGGATTCTGTAAATATTTTCAGCCACCACAATACAGCAGGCAGTCAATTTTATTTTTGGCTAAATATAATCTCCATATACATGGGCATAGGAGAGGTGGTATGTATATGTTCTGTATAGTGATGGTTGTGCCTTCAGGGCTATACACAAAGCGGGCTATTGGTTGCCCACTGCTTTAATTAAAGCTGCAAGGATGTTATTTTTTTTTTTTCTAACTTCTTAGTAGGAATATAAAGACAGCCCAACATTGCTCCTTATAATTTGGGTAGACTGTTATGATGAAAATGCAGTCTGATTTGAAGGCAGCCCCATAGTAGTCCAGTCTTCTCAGACTACCCATGACCATGATATCCCTATGCAACTTGTATAGAATTTCTACTAGAAAACAACGCTTACTAAACTCTTGTCTTGGAACATACAGACGTTTTTATTAGTTATAGTTAGTTATTATTATAGTTGGTTATTATTGGGAATCTGTCAGTAGCTTTTACCATACAAAGCGGCAGACAGGGTTAGGTAGCAGTCCTTGAGATCTGTGTGCGTCGCTAGTAGCTCAGCACTGTGAATAATGCTTTCATATTCCTGGATTGTAGCAGGACTTGAGGCACTCTGATGCACTATAGTGTCAGATCTTCCCAATATACTGCTGCAAAGCCCTGCATTTAGGAGATATCGCACACCAGTATCCAGCAACAATCCTCCAATCTTAATATATATTTTCAGTCCTGCTGCTAATAAAGTTGCAAATATTATTTTATATTATAACAGCAGAAAATTAATAGCAATAATGTGACAGCTCTGAAGTTAATTGTTTAATACAATGTAAGTTGTATTAATGTAAGTATATCTTCCTTTCATTGTGTCATTGTTCTGTTCCTCTTTGGGGTGTAACCAGATGTGTCAAAAGGAATGGTAATGCCTAATCGTCCAGGAGGAATAACAGAGGAACCATTTCTGTTTTCCTAAAACAGACAAGTTGGGGGGAGGTGGTGAGGTGTCTGTATAATATCCACTGATGTTTGCAGTTTGAGTCTATGGTCACACTGGGGGGTTTTATCAGGTAAAACTTGTCCTGAGCTGTAGTTTTTTCTTTTATAACATTTTATATGTGGCAAAATGTGAGAATGGGAGACTTTATGGGTATATTATGTGAATTAGCATGAATGTGTGTATTGGTAGGTGAAAAGCTTGCAGGTATGTAGTGATGTAGGAGGGGGCAGCTTGTGTGTATATGCCGGAGCTCCCTTGCAGCGAGGCTCTGGTGGGTGGTGTGTTTGTGATGCCTCTGCCCTGTGGATTGGTTTGGCTTGTAGGATGTGTGAGTCCTGGAGGTCCCTGTGAGGGGGAAACCGAAACATACTCACCAATGAAGTCACCAGCGACCAATCCCTATCACTTGATATCGGATGCTTTACAAAGTCCTGCGTATAGCCAAATAATAACAGCAGGGTGGGTGGGAGTCCTGGGACCTTCTACCCACCAATCACCGAGCAGATTCCCAAATCCTAGCCATGGTGAAAGAGACCTCCTCACACCCACATAACCTTTACTTATGTTACCTAGTGCTGAGCGCAGCCAGCGGGACTCTCTACGCACATCTAATCCCTCTCCTCTAATTGTCCCTCTTCTGCTCCAGTTTTCTTCTCTTTAGTTTCTCTTGAATTGTAATATACACATTTTCCAGGTTATCTGAAGCATAGCCTGTGCATCCAACAACGCGCATTCCTAATTTAGGAAGGTTCTGGAAGTTTGGAATTGTCTATATGTCTTATGTAGAGATTTCGATCCCTTCTGTTCATGGCAGGCAGGTTCATGCTGGATTATCAGATCGCCTGTGCTTTATATTATGCTATAACACGTATGTGCTGATGCCGGAGTGTATCCTCTGCTCCCTATGATAGACCCTTCCCTATATCCTGCTTTGTTATTTAGCCCCCATATAAACAAACCTAGGTGAAGATTTATCCTACGTGGTGCTCCAGCAGCTGTGCCACCTTCACATGGCCGGAGTTCAAAGTCGCCAGAGTTATCGCAATTTCTTCAAGTGCGCAAGGATTTTAGGTTATGTCAGTGCTTCTACACCAGAAATTGTGTGGAAGGACTGATAAATCTCCCCATAATTTTCATCCTTGTGATTCGGGGGCTTCGCAGATTGATTGTTCACGCCATGTGTAATTGTATTGTAAATTCAGTTGGATTGCAGTTACTATATAGTAATAGTACATTTACACGGTGCTAACATTGTTTATGTAAATGTGATGTCTATGCTTTAACACACTGTGAATGCAATGTGTGAACGCGGCCTCCGCGGACAACCCACGGCCAAAGATTTCATAGGCAACCGGGGTTGTGCAGGTCCTATTCCTTCCCATGTTTTGTTTTTTTTTTTTTTTGCTGGCCACACGCTCGGATGGTACACCAACCACAAGCAACGGGACCGCAAATCCATTGTAAAGACTGCTGTGGGGCCAAAAAATACCTGAGGGACAGGTTTTTTTTTTTTGCAGTGTCTGTTTTCTACTACATAGCAATAGATGTGATTAAAACCAACCAAATATTTTTTGGCTGCATAACCCCCATGTAAATAGGGGACGTACTGCCAACAAAGATAAGACTTTGGCATTTTTGGTCCATTTTTGGTCAGTTTTTAGTCCGTTTTTCCCAATTATCTTAATAGATAACAGGTAAGCAGCCAAATGCATGGTAAACTGCCAAAAACGGACTGAAAACGGATGTTTAAAAATGGACCAAAAACGCCATGTGTGACATCACCCTTACCGAAGATCACTAAATGGCACTCATTATCGTGGGAGGTTGACAGCTACTTATGGGAAATGATCCCTCCTTTCGATTGGTAGCCCTGGAGTAAACAATCCTAGCTTTATATGGCAGACGGGCATGTGCTAGTCTGTGTTACTGCTAAAATGCACAACCCATGAGACTGGAGAGAGAACACTGTGCCGGGGAAGGGACTCCAAGCATCATAGTTATATATGATGCAAGGAGCCGATGGTAAACCTCTGGCCAACGCTGTCATATTTGTATCACGTTTTCAGTTTGGCGTTGCCGTTCCGTGGGGAAGCAGAGATTCCTTGCATCATATATAACTCGGGATTGTGCCCAGTCCTTGAAATCCAGCCACCACATGATGGTTGAGTCACGGACTGAAAGTGGCCATAACCTTAACCCTTACACTGATGTCCTTGCTGTTCTCAGGGTGCTGGGGTAACAATAACCGTTTTGCTGTTTTCCTGGTGTGTGGCAACAGGTAAGGAGGTAAATGAAGGAAATTCTTCATAACCGCTCATTATATGTATTAATGAGAATTCTTCCGGAACAAACAAGGGTTGAGATGAACACCCCCTCCCTGTCTGCCACATGTAGAAATCCCCCTGCCTCATCCTCGGGGCAGATGTGTCATATATCTATATTTATATGGAGCACAGATGGACTTTTCTCATACAATAGCATTGGGCTACCTGCACACATTGCAGATTTAACATGCAAGTTTTTGTTGCGGATGCTACTTCACAGTAACCTTAATGTGATTTTAAAAAAGTTGTGCAAACTTTTTTCATGTGTGGAAATTGTTGCTCAATGTGGAAAATACTATAATCATCTTGTTACTTTTCTTGTGCGTCATTATGGATTTTTGCATTTGAAAAAAAAACCCACAAACAAAAAGCAGACACAAATTTAATTTAATTTTTCACACTGAAGTCTGGGCGGCACGGTGGCTTAGTGGTTAGCATTGCAGCCTTGCAGCGCTGGGGACCTGGGTTCAAATCCCAGAGTCAACATCTGCAAAGAGTTTGTATGTTCTCTCTGTGGAACATGGTTTTCCTCTGGGTCATACTGGTAGATTATATTGTGAGCCCCATTGGGGACAGGGACTGATTTGGCAAAGCTCTGTGCAGTGCTGCGTAATCTGTGTGCGCTATATAAAGGAATTATTAACATGTGAAAATCCACATGGAATTTGCATCAAATCCGCACCATGATGGAAATTTGATGCTGATGTTTGCTTGAAATAAAGTCCGATCAGGTGAAACAAAAGAGTTCAAAATAATAGTGTGAAAAAATGCATAAAAATCAGCATCAAATGTGCATAGTTTTTATGTGCGTTTTTGACAGATTTCGGTTATTTATATGGTGTTTTTGACATGGCTTTGTGTGGTGTTTCTGCATGCATTTATAACCTGTCTTATTTCACCTGCATCATGGATATCATGCACATATGTTGTAGATTTAATACAGATTTTCACATCTCCATAGAATTCAATGTTAAAAAAAAAAAAAAAAAAAATCTGTGAAGATGCACAAAAAAGTGACACTGTCATTGTATTACTTTCCAGATTGAGCAGCAATTTTCACATGAGAAAAAAAAAAAAGCATCTACACTTTTTTTCCAAATCACATTCCCTTTAATGCTGTTGTATTTGGGAGGCTGTGTTCATACATTTCGGTTTAAGAGCGTTTTGAGTCGCAATTCAGTGGGAACAGGGAGGGTCTTGTGCCGATCGCATATCCGTATCAATGGAAAAAATAGCATGAAAGTTGCAGGTTTTTAAACAGCCCATTCTAAAACTTTTTCTCATGCCAGCAGGGCGCCACACCGGAACAACCAGTGAAAAGACCTTACATTATGCTAATGAGTCTGATGGGCTCTGGGAGGTATCTCCAGAGCCCCTTGGTCTCCTTAGCATAATTTTCAAACTTTTTATTTTAGAAGCAGGGAGGTCATGGATAACAAATATAAGAAGGTTACTACAGTGATAGTGCCTGGATCTATGTGCAAGTGTGTGTGTTAGAGAAGAAGCTTAGCACAATCCTCCTCTACTCCAGTTCCTCCTCTCTGACAGTGGAGAGCCTTACAATGGTCAGATATTGGGACTGATATCTCAGCAACCATGGGGGCTAGAAAGAAATCTCAAAGTTCCCCTGAATACGTGGAGCAGCACATTATGGTATCCTCATCTATGAGGTGCTCAAAAGTCCTCTATAATGCAGCGCTAGTGTTAGTGATCTCTGTGCTTTATGTGATATAATGTACAGTCAGGGTATTGTGTTTTGTACCCTCCTGCACCGTCCATACAGTACGTGGTGAACTAGATAAGTCAGTACTTTATCATTCTGGGTAGTGAAAATGACCCTCACAACTTGTTGTTCTGAGCTGACGTTAAAGTGCCAATGCCCTTGGGTTCATGGGAAGTGCAGCGTGTGACCCTGCAGTACATCTGATGACCCTGGCGCTGCAGATGTGTTGGATCCACATTGCGAGTCTGATAACCCGGCTGGGGTCGCCTCCTTGCGAGATAAGCGCAGGCCGCATTCCCACACATGGCGCTATTCCTTGCAGTTGACTCCGTGTTTAGCTTTGATTAAACATTAATCAGGAATCAATTTCTGTTTCACCCAAGTGGCAATGGATCGGGCGCCTCCTGCCATAGCAAATAGTGGCATTTATTAATCCTGAATAAATAGCAGACTTGGCCGGGGACGGAGTTTAAACAGAGAGAAGGTGGCAGGATCATGAAAATGTTTGTTAAGTAGTAACTGTGTTTAATTAGTTTAAGTGGGTTATTGGGTTAACCTTTTCACTGCCGCAGCAAAACCATCCCTGGCGTCAAATGGAAAAAAAAAAACTTAAAGGGCTAGTCCAGGATTCAATTTTCAATTGTAACTCATTTTCTAATAGTATCTAAAATTACCTAATTTCGTCTGCAGTATCTTGCTTGTAGAAGGGGTTAAACCCTAGGGTTAAATCCTTTCGGAGCAGCTTCGGAAGTTATTTCCACAGCAGAATTTTTCAGCTGCTTGCTGAATTTTCGACAGCTGCAGTTGTTGTTTTTTTTGTGTTTGTGTCTTCTACCCCACCCCCCCCCCCCCCCTCTTTTTTTTTTTTTTTTTTTTTTTTTTTTTTTTTTTTAGTGGGTGGGTGACACATATTTGAATGACATGCCATACTGCTGAATCTGTGGCATACAGGAACATAAGGGTGGATCCACAAATTCAGTTTTTTCAGATGATTTTTTTGATCCTCAAACCTGGAATGGAGTAAAAGTAGGGAGATAAGCAGCACCTTTAAATTATTTGTCATAACCCATTATCATCCACATACTTTTGGCTCCAAAATCTGCATCTTAAAAACTGAACATGTGGACACGCTCTAGTAAAGTGAAAACTGATAGAGGGTGCGTTCACAAGTGGCGTTTGCATTGTGTTTACAAATACAATACAAATTCCTGGGGGCGGGGCATGGCCAAATCGCATCTGCATTTCCTGTGAAAAGCGAATGCGATTGGGATGAACCCCAGGCATTTGCGTTGCATTTGTAAATGCAGTGAAAACGCCTTGTGTGAATGCAGCCGTACACGCTTGTGTCATGACAAGCCCCTCCCCGTTGCACTTGATTTGTGTTTCAAAGCGCTACTGAAACGCACTCTGAACGCTGCCCGTCAGAACGAAGCGTAGGTTAAGGCAGTGTTCACACGCAGCATTGGTGTTGCATAGGGTGCGAGGGAGGGGCTTGCCTGACCACAGATTCATTTCTATTGAACCACTTGTAATTTGGAACAAGCTCCAAAACATGTGGAGCTTGTTCCCCATGGCAGGCGCTTCAGTAGAAACTAATCTGCGATCGGGCAAGCCCCTCCCCCAGTCTTTGCATTGTGTTTCAAAATGCAACTCAAACACTGTGGGGCTCATTTACTAACGGTCCGCGGAGCGCATTTTTGTCCGGTTTCCCAGTGATTTCTGGTTTGCGCCGCATCGTGCCGGGGATTGTGGCTTGCATGCGACACAAATCAGGGGGAGGCGGGATTTAACATTTAGAATTGTGTTGCAAGACACGCAATTACAAGCACTGGGAAGAAGGTGAACTCCGACTGACCTCGGCGGGGAAGCGACGCATGCAGGAACTTGGGCGCACAAGCTACATGAATCGCGCTGGACATCTTCATTGACTCGGGGATCGCGACAGGACCAGGTAAATTTGCCCCTGTGTGTGAACATGACCTAAGCCAGATCCGACTGGTAGCAACTAAGAACAGAAATAATAATAGGAGGTTGGGGTATTATGATGAACGAACATATTTATTTTCTAATTTTCATGCAAAAAAAAAGGGCTCTGAATATCAGAAAACCCTTTAAAATGGGGTAAATGATCCATATTTTGCATTTGAGCCTGGTCTGTAGAGAGAGGCTTTCATGTATAGGGGCAGATGTATATTTTCGGATGAGTTATGGCAGGTGATGGGTGTCCTGCACCCAGATCACTGATGGTTAATGATCCGGTCGCCTTGAGCCTTTATCCACCCGGCCATCGCATATTTCTTCTCACATCTACTGACAGGAGGATGCAATCGCTCAGCCGCTGTCAGCCCAAGAAATGTACAAACTGGGGCCCAACACAAAGGGACAGATTCTATAGTGTTGGCACTTGTGTTAAAGGCTTCCGGTTATGTGGTCATGTGACCCTGCATGGAATCTGCCGAAATATTTTCTCTGAGGCAGAAACAGAGGGAGGATTTTAGGCCAAGGCTCCAATGCTGCCTTCAGTTTCTGGAGCTCATGCTGGGGATTAACCTCTTGTTTTCTTTTTCATTTTTCCATCCATGTTGCTGGATTATCCCGCGTTCACACGTGGCATTCATTTTGTATTTAGAAACGCAATGCAAAGGCTGTACTGAGGAGATTCACCGAATTGCATCACATTTATGTCAATTTTAGTGGATGTTTACACAATGCAATTGTGCGGATATACCCGGTGCGTTCCTGGTTCACTCTTGGTCCGTTTTTAAACGGACTGAAAACGCATTTGCGTATTGCATTTTTGTAAGCGTACCGTGTGTTAGGCTGCTTTGAATCCGTTTCACAGCTGCCTACACTTCTAGAAATGACGATAAACAGATTTAAACCAGCGAAAACGCATGGTAAACTTACAAAAATGCGTTAAAAACCGCATCCGGTTTTTGAAAAAGCATGTGTTTTTGTCTGGTTTTCTGAATTTGCGCAATTAAAACGGACAAAAACGCATGCGTTTTCAAAAACAGATGCGTTTTTTTAGCGCATGCGTTTTTTACGATCTGAAAACGCACCTAGTAAAAACGGCCTAAAAACGCCACATGTATCTTCACCCTTAGGGTGATGCCACACATGGCGTTTTTGGTCAGTTTTTAGTCTCTTTTTCCCAATTATCTTAATAGATAAACGGGTTGTAAACGCATGGTAAACAACCTAAAATGGACTGAAAACGGATGTTTAAAAACGGACCAAAAACGCCATGTGTGGCATCACCCTTGGGCTGCCGTCGTATGTACTGCTAGTGCTGTGTTAAGAAATCCTGTAATTCTGGTTACTGTTCGCATGCGTTTCCATAGCATCGAAAAATGTGTTAACAGCAGGTTAACGGTTGCGGTTTGCAAACATAATGTTAACAGCAACTTAATTAGGCAAATATCCTCTCAGCTGTTGTTCTGTGTTTTCAAAACGCAATGTAAATGCCATGTGTGAACGCAGCCCAAGAGTGATGTCAAATATGCCGTTTTTAGGCCGTTTGGGCCACGGCCCGCCCTGATGGGTGCGCGGTTTGGTCTGCGTTTGCGTTTTTGAAAATGCAGGTGTTTTTTCACAGGTTTGACCGAATATCTTAATTCAAACTGGTCAAAAATGCATGCAGTTTTTACGATCTGAAAACGCACGTGTCACCACCCTTAGGCTAAATGGGATACAGTATAAAAGCCCCTGAGGAGTAAGCATTTCCGCCCTTCACAGCAGCCGCGGGTGTGAATATGGGATTTTGCTGCTTTGATATATAGCTATGAGATAAGCCGCCATGTACACACACATAGCCGCCTGTGTCCCTCTCCAGAATTGGGTTGGTGTTGAGCAGCAGAGATATTACACTGCTGGTGATACAGGAGAAGGAACATGAATTATTAGTGACAGAGCTGAGTAGAAGATATGGGCTGGAGTGAGGAGTGGATCTGGTTCTGGAGCAGGCATTGCACACATTTAGGCTCTTGTATTCTGCAGCCCTGTAAGAGAGTGTATAGTGCCATCCTGCAGCGTTTGGATAGAAGAACGGCCTTCTGTTGTATGAAAAGATACAACACACACGCGATAATCAACCTGCAGAGGGATTATTACCCCTGTCCTTGCAGATAGTGATCGCTAACCCCAGCAATTTTTTTTTTTTCCCCACACTGAATTTTATTTTTAGATTTTTAATATTTTAGAATTTTTTGGGGGGGCAAAATTTGGTGTGGAGGGATGGATAATAGTGAGGCTCATTTACGTCGCAATACCAGGTGTGCTCGACTTACCCTCTTCACAGTCCATAGTTTTATTTTGTCGTATTTTTTTTTTTTTCACAGATGGAAACTTCCCTGGATACGGCTCTATTCTGTTCTGGTCAGACCTATTGAGGGAATCGGCTAATAATGGTGGAAACTATTGCTGTTTTGTCCTACAAAAAAAACACATTATTTTTGCTCAAAATTCGGTAGCCCAAACACATGGGTGTCATTGAAGTTTTCCAAAGATTTTTTACCTGTATTTATGTTGCCTTGGTATATTCTCCCACCACATCTGACAGAAAATGGGAATCTGATCCTTCTGGAATAGATACTGCTTTCGTTTTCATCCCACATCATAAGGCTTCCTGAGGGTGAAGACACACATGGGGGGACATTTACTTACAGTGTCGGTGTCTGCATTGGCTTTGTTACCGACCTGCTCTCGGTAAGAAGACACACATTTAATATTGTGGAGCTGTGCAGAGACATTTCTGGCGCCGAGACTATTTTCTGTCCCTGGGACAAAATCTGTCCCGAGCACCAGAAATGTGTCCAACAGTCCCTGCTAGACCAGTTTTCTTTTGGTCTACTTTCCGTCAGTTTACACCGCCCAAAAAGGGCTGCGACACATAGTAATTGTGTCTGAGTCTCCACTCCGCCAAAGCCACGCCCCTTTTCGGAGAACAGTCGGAGCAGGCGGAAAAAGGCATTTTTTCTGTCCCCGACAGCTAATAAATAGGTCGGAGAGCAGAACATGTGGTGAGAGCGCCACAAAACTGGCGGAAACGCCATAGTAAATGTCCCCCATGGTGTTTTTGGGCCGTTTTTACTAACTGCGTTTTCAGATCGTTAAAAACGCATCCGTTTTTTTTAAAAACGCATGCGTTTTTAAAAAACGGATGCGTTTTTGACCGCTTGCGTTTTTAACGATCTGAAAACGCACTTAGTAAAAACGGCCCAAAAACGCCATGTGTGTCTTCACCCTGAGTGTGCAGTGACACGTCACGTCTAACAAATGTATATAAAAATGCATTGCAACAGCTGAATAGAGATTTGCCTAATAAGACTGCTGTTAACACTTGCATTTACAAAACACAAATGTTAACGGTTGTGTTAACAGTACCATATCACATGCGTTTGTTAACATGTGGGGCATGGTTTTCCTTAGCCCATCCTGGAAAACTTATTTGCGTGTTTCCCCCCTCCCACTGTGTGACATTAGAGCAGGTTTAGGGAGTGGGGGCGAGTGCTGATGAGCTAGGGGACACAGTGTAACAGCCTGTGAAGCTGCAGCACAGAGGGGTTCTGGAAGCGCCTACCAGAGCCATTCAGGCACATTGGTATAAATATATTTGATATCTATTGCCTCCTTCCTTCTAAAATCAACTTCTATGAGTAGGCTAGCACAGTCCCAGTGCCTGGATCTATGAGTAAGTGTCCCTGGTTTATCATGCAGGATTTTGATGGTAGATCTCCTTTAAAGGGAGTTTCCACGAAGGAAAGTTAGGCCCTATCCTTTGTATAGGACCTAACTTGCGGATCTGTGGGGGTCTCACTGCTGAGACCCCGCAGATTGCGAAAACGAGGCGTCCGTCGCGCATGACTGTTCGGCTCCATTAATCTCTATGGAGCTGCCAGAGATCGCCGGCCGTCTGCTCCATTAATCTGACAGAGTGATGAGGGGTCCGACTACTGATCAGAAAGTTAACTTTCCTTTGTGGGAAAACCCCTTTAAAGCAATCGCACCTCTATTAGGAATAACTCATGACCTGCTTGCCATTGTGAGTCACCCATCACTCCCTGCACCCCTTGTAGCTGTGGCGGAGCAGCCGACGCTGTCACATCACTCATAAGCTGACGGCTGAAGTGAGGAATAATGAAGATGAATGTTTCCCGGGGTGGGGGTGAGGGCAGACATTGGACTATGTGGGGTTTCCCCTTGTGAATGAGGTCTGCTCTTTGATATGACCTAACATTAAGGTGGCTCATACATATTAGTCCTCTGCTTGATGGATATATATGGTATATTTGATGCCTATTACTGCTCCATACACTTGCACTCTCAGCTTGGTGAATGGAGAGAAACTTCTCTCCTCTGGCAGGGGCTTGTGTCCTGATAACAAAACCATGCGGGGAGATCTGCCTAATCCTTTACTCCCCCAATTATTAGATGGTTGGCTGAACGTGGCAGATATTTTTTAAAGGGGGTTATACAGAGTAAAAATATTGCTGACCTAAGAATAGGCGCCCGATATCCACACCCAGCCCCTCCGCAGATGTGGTGTTCTCAGCCGCTGATAAACATTACGGCAGATGGCTCCATTCTCATGGTAGTGGTTCATGCAGCGTAGCTCCAGGTCAGGGTAATGGAATCTAAGCTGTAGTAACCAGGTCTGGCCACTGTACTTAGAATGGAGTTGTATGCCGTTTGTTACAGGTTGCACGGTCTTCACATATCTGATATATGTTACGTATTGTACAGATATGAAATCAACATTCTTTGCTTGGCAAAAATGTTTAGCATATACAGAGTTAAATTGGAGGAGCTACATAGATCCCTGCTAGTTTTGGCTGCCTGCCCCTTCCCTGCACAGGAAAAGACTGTGACTAGTTTCTGGTGGCATTGGCCGGGCATGATTGGCAGATGTGCCCGCAGAGGATCACTATATTTTCACCCTTTTCAAATAAAAACCACGTTCTATAATTGTTATTGTAATTGCGTTCTAAAACCGCGCCGCGCTATTTGCAGCCACCTGCTTTCCGCCATGCCATGCGGGATCACTTGGAGTCAGCGCTGGCAGACAGAATCGTTTGGAATCGCTACATTTTATTTAGGGCTGAATAATTTCTGGACTGTATTCCTTTGCCTCTGTTCTCATGATAACAGGGCTGCGAAAGAAAGAAATCCTAAAAATGGATGGCAGAAGCTGTGGATAAACGAGGGAGGTGGCAGGACTCTCCTATGCCATCCACGCAGCTGGTGCAGACGGCGTCTGTGACGTCTCCTGTCTGGAGAAAAACACGGCCGGTCATGTGACTCCACTCCAGACTCCTAAACACGGATCACGTGGTGTCACATTGTGCCCAGGAGCCGCTGTTCCCAGCCTCATCCATTGATGCCCACGTCTGCAGGCACTAACAATACTCCATTCATGTGCTGGCTTGTTCCCTTCTC
Source organism: Engystomops pustulosus (assembly GCA_019512145.1). Classification (NCBI taxonomy): domain Eukaryota; kingdom Metazoa; phylum Chordata; class Amphibia; order Anura; family Leptodactylidae; genus Engystomops; species Engystomops pustulosus. Next base: position 36,521,465 of record CM033644.1, read on the forward strand.
ATCCCCGCTGTTGTTTTCCTGCGTGCTTTGTCCTTTCGTCAGCCCCTTCTCCCCCTTGTTTATCCGCAGCGCTGGAATATCTATCCGAGAACAAGATGTGTAAGGGAATTTTTGTTCTCACCTTGGGAAGTCCTTGAAATGTTTCCATGAGAACTCACTAGTGTAGTAGCTTCCAATGCTCAGCACGTCACAAGCCGCGGACAATAGGAGCTACGTGTATACTCTAGTACTGGGGGGGCTGTTACTGCACATTTTACATCCCATCACAGAGCAGGCATGTCAGGCATCTGCTCTGTGATATTACATGCTTGATCAATTACCCCCAGGTCTACACGTACCTGTGGACGTGCGGCAAAGGAATACCCCTGTGTACGTCAATAGAATAAAATGTTTATACATATTGTTTTTTTTTGTTTGCTTTCATTCAGAAGTGTTTTTGTGTTTGTTTTTTTTGCTTGCATCTCTAGCTGTCCTTGTGATGCTGTGCTTAGGCATGATGCGATGGGTAGCAGAGCACAAACCGTACAATTTAAAGGAAATCTACAGAAAAAAGAATTGTAATAAACCAGGGACTCTGGTAATCGTCTTGTATTTGTTATCCATGACCTCCTTCCTTCTAAAATCAACATTTCAAAATGATGCTTTTTACCAAATCCCATCCATGCAGCAGCTTTACACTCTAACTCAAAATGTGAAAGTCTCAAAAAAAATGTATAGACCTGCACAGCTCACGTGCATTTAAATTATCCTATGCCTGAAATGCGTTGGGTACTATGGATGGCAACACCAAATTGAATATTTTTTAACATGTACTAAATGAAGTTTTATCTACGGTGCTGGGATCCGCTCTCAATTCTTATGTCTTGCACTCTCAAACCTTCCCCTGCTTCCTCAGGACCTCCCCTCCCTCTGTCTGCTCTAATATCACTCCTTGCACAGTGTAATAGCCTGGGAAGATAGTGTGCAAGGAGCACTTTCCGCTCCCACTGTGTGCTGACACTTATTGTGCTGCATTGAGATTACATCCGGCATCGGGAGGGGGAAGTGCTGAAGAAGCAGGGGGAGAGGGTGATGGGGAAACAGTCAAGAACCGCCATCTCCCCCACAGAGCCCTTCAGGCCCTTCAGTGCCTGGACCTATGAGTAAGATGCAAGGGAAATTTAAAAATCATTCCCTTTAAATTATCAGTGAGACAATAAATATACAGTCAGGGAGGCTGCACTACTATCTTGGTTTTTTTATAACACAATGGCCGTAACCTGTCTAATCTCCTGTACCTGTGATACAGTTTGTGTCCCCCTTGTGGAGAGACTGTGCTACAGTCCCTGAAGTTTCATCACCCACCAAGCCTGTGGTACAAGATGGTGACAAAAAGCATGTATTATACATAGTGTTGGAAATATGACATGATGTGGCTTGAGACAATTTAAGGGTCTTTGTGGACAGAGGAAGAACTAAGCCATAAATGCCTACACTGCTTCTAATAAAGATTGCAGAGACAGCTGCATGTGATTACAATGGACTGTGCTATTATACCTGGAGGCTAATTTACACATAGCATATTATACATGTTAATGTGAAGTGTTAAACAGGTATTAGTTGCGTATTTGGGTGGTGGGATAATGTTTTATATTCATGCTTGATGATGGATTTGTAAGGGCAAGGCATATTTACAGTATCATGTTTACAGGGGTTTTTTATTGTTTAAAGTGTCTCTTTTGCGTTCTCTGTTTATTGTGTTGTGTTTAGTTTGTTTTGTGGGTACAGCAGTGAAGAAGGGACTCCTCATATATCACCATGATGCAAGGAGTCCCCAGCACTGTGGTCACCATCCTGCACACTACATGGTTCACAGAATGACCCCTGCCGGTCTAGTGATTCCAGGGCTGGGTAACTCTTATGATCCCTGCACCGTATTATACAAGTATATTGTGCTATTGTCAGTCTTCTTGTTTTCTAGTTTCTTTATAGTAACTCATGGTACACAGTCGCCATAGTACTGTATGGAGATATAGATGAAAATATACACCACATCTCTGTACCATGGAGACCTTATTGCCATGTTTCCATTGTAGCCTGTAAAGAATATATATGTCTATAACCCCCATCCACACCACCAGGTCTTTGGGAAAGCTGAGATGTTGTTCAAGCGAGTTGGTGTAGATTGGTTGTGGCAGATAACCGCGGAGACGTTGCGTTGAGTCTGGAAAAATTGCTTTAGGATGCTTTACTCCAACTCCGAGAAGTCCATCACATCCACTTACCATCAAAACCCTGACAGTGGGTCACAATCGCTGCTCCGCAGACATTATTGTAGCATCCATCTTCGTAGCACCGTAGTTGTGTGGAACTCGCCTCCACCAATATTTGGGCTGTATATGTACAAGGTGTGATGCCAAATCTGAACAATACATTACAATGTGAACATACCCTTAGAAGGAACTCCTTTACTGAAGTGTTGTTCCCTCCATGATAAACCGTATTCCTTTGTCCAAAAGAAGGGAGGGTCATCATGTGTGTACTGGGTCCTTCCATGGCTCTTTACTACTTCTGCTCTCTCACCGATCAGTATTGATCGACTTGTCACCGACTGTAAGTTGTGCACAAATGGAGCGCAACCAGTTCCTGGGATTTGTATGGGGGGCAGGATAACCACACCGCTCTGTCTGGATTATCTTGGTCATTTCTCAGCTTCTTAGTTTGCTGCCTCAAGTGACCCTTACAGTATGAAAATTAAGGCTTGAAAACATCTTGAGTCATTGTTTTAAAAGGCGGCACACCCTTCCCTATTATTCCGCCACTGATCCGACAGCTTTTGTTTACTTGCCAGGTAAGACCTCTTAGGAAAATGTTTTTTGTTGCATTTTAGACGTTTTCATTACGGCTCCTCGGCTCTTCTATGATGCTTTGTTTTTGTTTCATCGTGCAGGTGAACTTTTGTAATGTACCTTTCTAAGTAAACAACTCCTCTGTACCTTTTTCAGCTCCTTCTTTATCCTGTAGTGAGCAGCGTATCTTGTCCTCCACACAGCATGGAGAGAAGGACCGTAGGCTAAAGATTAACCCTTTCCATTTCCGGAGCATATTTCTCTTGATGAGGCAGCTCTGTAAGGGGCTCTGTAAAGCATTATAGGGGTTGAAAACATGGCTACTTTCTTCCAAAGAAGAACATGGTGTGGGCGCCTGTTGCAGCTTAGTGGCATAGAAGTTAATTTAACTTAGTTGCAATACCATGTTTTTTGTTTTTTTTTATTTAAATGAAAGCAGACTTTAAGTAACCCTTTAATTTCTGAGTTGGTTTCTGTTCCTTCTGCTTCCTCGGATTCGACCACCTCACATCTTGGCAGCGGTGGCCAGACATGTGCTCTTGAGCCCTGCCTGACTACGTTGCTTCAGTAATCATTACCACAGGACGGTCGTGGGTCCTGCAGTAACTCCCAGACATTTCATGTTTCTTTGTGCAATCCCTCCAGCAGAGGTGGCCGTATCCAAGGAAGCCATCTCGTTTCTAAGGGACAACATGGGCCACATTTATGAGAAATTATCTTCACACAAGAACATTTTTTTAATAACATCCAATTGAAGAAATGTTAACATTTGGTAAATTAATCCAATTAAATGTAAATGCCCAGATGGGAATACCCCTTTAAGAATATGGGAATATTGTAGCAGCCCCATGAAAACACAGCCAAAATTGTGCCATATCCTTGGGGCTTGAGCTGTAGGTTTCCGCTTAGGAAAGCCCATTCTTGCTGTATTTTAGGCCACTTGCTAATAATTGCTTGAAAACATGTTTTCTTGGGTTTGCAATGTTCTCCCTGTGAAGAGTTTGGTATCCTGGGAACACAGAATCATTTCAGTTTTGTCGGAACCTCTGGAACACGTGAAATCCGGTGGCGTGTGCTACCATTACCCTCCCTGGGCAAAGCCGGTGACTGCTATGAACCTGCCCACTGTGTCAGGGGCACTGAAACGCGTCTCACACCAGCTAGGCGTGTAATTGCCCAAAACTTGTAACCAACACCAGTTTTCAGTAAAACTGCCAAAACCGCAGGGCAGGGGGCCTCTCCCCTCTGATTTTGGCCCTCTCTCGCTCCGCACCAGACAGCTTGAGGTTTGTTCCTGTGGGACACAGACCTGCCTTGTTAGGAAATCCATCTACGCTGTTCAGGCAGCGTAAAATGCCTCAAATAGCTCTGTGTACAGTAAGCAGGAGTGGAAATAGGCCATAAGCACAGTCAGGATGAGTTATAAATATAGAATATTCTGCGCCCTCAATTCCTCACTTGTTAGTCATGGAAGGGCAGTGGGACTCTTCCGCTTATAAGGTATATACAAACAGGGATGGAGGCGCCTTACAAGATGACCGACGCTTTGTAAGGAGCTTGATACATTGTTTGGTCAAAACTTGTTTAGATGCCTTCACTCCTGACTGACGGCCCAGTCGTGCGCTTTCCATGGACGGTCAGATTCCTGCCCATCCTCCAGTTGTGAGTGAGAAAAAGATTTTTTTTTTCTTTTCCTGCTCATAACATTGATTTCACTGAAGAAGACGACAGTCTAGTGCCATGTGTGGGAAAGTAAGGATCTGACATGTAGAAATAGTCATCGCAATCATTGTTTCACTGAGCCCCTTCTATTCGTACAATGTGGCAACATTTTGGTCCATTAGTATCATTTTCTACAATGAAGGACTGAAACCCGCAATGTCACGATCCATGTGATGGATTTTCCGATTCTAAATGTTTTTCTTGGCAAATTTTTGCAATCTCGGGCAACAAACAATGGATTGGTGGTCTTTTGGTTTGGGGTCCATGTGTCATTGGTGTGAGGTCCACAAAAGGATCTGTTCTGTAATTTGCAGCATGACACAAGTCGGGTTCTACTGTAGGCACATTTTGTGACATGACATGTGCTCTTCATAAAGGTATAGCAGAACAGTCTTGATTCGAGAGACTATAAAGGAGTCCTCGGAGTCTGCATCCATACCTTTTAGGTTTCGATGGGGAAGTAGTCTTTAGGACTACCCCACTATTAATCACTGGGTTGCTGATATATTTGTCCGCAGATTAGCTGAGGGCACACATGCTATAGACATAAGGGTTACCTATCATCTGAGTTTCACCTTCATTCACCAGAGAAGAGGGCCATTCCTTACCCATAATTGGTGTAATATGCGATCCCTGTTTTCTCCTCTGTTCATAGGATCAGGCTGTACACGTCACATAAATCCTTCTGTACTTTAGACATGTCATCTCTAATAAACAATAGAGCAGAGCACAAGTGTTAGCGCGGTGCATTGTACGTCCATTCATGTGTCCGTGTCAGACACGTGGTGGAACAGAGCCGCTGTGTATGAGACGCCTGCAATGTCCATTATGTCCCAGGCAGCCTCTTCAGTCTGGAAGAATAAATACTCCATCTTCTCTCCAAAAAGCTGCTAAAAGAGGACCTGTCAGCACTTGGGATCTACCCATCTAGTGAATACGTGCTATACCCATGTGGTAACAATGCTGCAGGATCTTATCTTAAAGCTTTGCATTTTGGGATCCTCTGTTATTCCTCCTGTAAATGTGAAAGTCTAGCAAAAGCCTTTTGTTGAGAACGGAAGTTTATAGGGAGGCAATGGCCACACTAATCAAGCAGGTAACACCCATTTGTCATTCAATTCAGAGAGTTTTAGGAGGAATAACAGAGGAGTAGCACAGTGAAGAGTTGTAGGAAACTGTATGTTATGTAGTAGGGAATGTAGCTATTCCCTAATGGAACCTGTGCCCCAAATGTGTCTTTTACTATCTCTGTTGGGGGCAGAAAACAAAAATTCGTACTTTTTGTGCAGCAGCCCCTTTGTACACAGCGGCTCCGCTACACGTGTGTAATGAGGCCGGGCGTACTACAATGTGCAGGAGCACCACAGATTCTCTAGGCAAGTGTTGGGAACGGATAGAGATGATAGAGGGACGATTTTGGACACCCAACCACCGGACTATAAGGTGTGTGGTTTAGTTGCCTAAATTAGGGGCACTTAAGGGTGGTGTCACACGTGGTGTTTTGAAGACATCCGTTTTTCCAGTTTTTGCCAGTTTTTCCCAATTATCTTAAGATTATTGGAAACACTCAAACGGATGCGTTTTCAAAAGGCATGTGGTTTTTAGCAGTTTTTAGCAGGCGATGTGTGACCTAGAATTTGTGATGGATTCATTAATTGTAAGCAAAAACCTGAATAGGTAAATGCTTCATCTATCAATCTATCTGCTGACTCTACAGATCGTTATAGGGATGTTTTGAGTAAAGTTTTGGTGACCTAGAACCAGAGCTCATCCAGAGTTTGTTTGGGGTTCATATAGACGTATCCTTAGTGGGGATCAGGGATTCTCAAGGTAAATTGTTTGGCACACACCAAACACCCAGAAGAGAAGCCAGAAATGACTGCGCACCTGTCCTCTCTAGCTTCCATTCTGATACACATACAGGCGGGGCGGAGGATGGCCACTTCTCATCTGTCCTTCATTAGGGCAAACCATGAGGAGATCTGTGCTAATCGCTAGACTTTCCATTCCCGCTGCTTGGTGCACATCTACATATGCAACAAATGCTAAAGTGCCTCAGTTGTATGATATACATTGCTGTGCTGAGGTAGGTATCATTTGTCATATAATCTTGTAAGTGCATGATAAGAAATGGTACCACACAGTATACAAGGCTGCACTTTTAGCACTAACGCAGGAGTCCAGTGGGCAGGCCTAGCCAGTGGGCATAACTAGGCATCAGGTAGATTATAGAAGACCGTGTGCCCCTCAATGACGTGTTATGTTGCTCTTGTCTTCGCAGTGTGCCCGAGCGAGTGCGGGAAGCTGGCCTGCTCCCACCACAACGAGTGCTGCCATCCCGAATGCCTGGGAAGCTGCACGGCTCCCAACAACGACAGCGCATGCGTGGCCTGCCAGCACTTCTACTATGACGGCAGATGTGTCCCCAGCTGTCCTGAGAACACCTACAGCTTCGAGGGATGGCGCTGTATCACCATGGAATACTGTGCCAACGTGCACACCCTGTATACCGGGGCAAACCCCTTCATCATCCACAATGGGGAATGTATAGATGAATGTCCATCCGGATATATTATCAACGGGAGGTAAGTGGAAAGGTTTTCTTTCTAGAAATTCTATTTATTTGTCTTCAAATTAGGACATTTGGCAGGTTTACCTTGGATCTAATGTTCCATTTACACATGAGCTCGAATCTATACTGTAGGATCAGAAAATGGAAATCCCACTTTGATCAAAAATGGACAATGGTTGAATTCTGTTGGCGTATCTACTGAGGCACATAAGTGAACACAGCCTTACCTCCACCAATATGTTTTCCTAGCAGTAAGGACAGGAGTGAAAATTGTGATAATTATAGATAAGATAAAGTGGCTTCAGTCCTGTATGTGTGTTCAGCTCATTCACAGCAAGCAAAAAAAAATGTATATTATATATAATACAGAACAGAATGTTCCATTGAATGATGAATTCTATTTACATGAATCCAATGGACCATGATGTGGTTAAAGGTAGAGTCATAGGAAATAATGTGTAGTATATGGACAGAATCTGTTTGTATAATTGCCTAGAAATACAATTCTTTTATAATGCAAAAAAAGAGAAGAAATTTACACCACTTGCTCACAATGGTTCATCCTCCTTTACTTTTCCTCTGCAGTCTAGTATTATAGTTTATCCTCATCCACATGAACGTAGATTAAAGGAAATCTGCCACATGGATGCAGTGCTTCTGAACAAACACACTTACATCTGGCATGTGCCTCCTGAAACAGGATCTGTTCTCCTTTTTGGTACTGGAAGCTTAGTTTTTTAGAAAATAGTCTCTTAAAATTATGCAAATGAGCCTCAGGGACTTCTGGGTGCACCACAAAAGCCCCCTTTGGCTCAGTTGTATGCCCATTCTTCATGTTTCTTTTCAGGGTGGGAGGAAGGGCAAGAAACCCTAAATGGAGGTTAGCGGACGGAGAGTCAGAACGGCTTTCTGAGATCAGGAACCCCTGAGGCTCATTTTCATTACTTTTAAAGCCAGTTTTCTCAAAAACTAAGCAAATATGGTAGCCTGAATAACTCCCAGTATCAACATGAAAGTAACCAAGATGTCTACCTGTGTCTGAGTGTCCTTTTTCCCCCCTCCATAGCAGCATGTTCTGTACTCCCTGTGATGGGCTCTGCCCAAAAATCTGTTACTCTGAGGAGAAAACCATTGACTCTGTGACGTCGGCCCAGATGTTGGAAGGGTGCACGGTGCTGAAAGGAAACCTTCTGCTCAACATCCGCAAGGGCCGTGAGTATCTCATTCTTGGGGCTTTATTCACTACATTGGCTCTTTTTTTATTTTGGGAGATTAGACTTTTTGAATATGTAACCTATTAGAATAAGTCACCTTTTGGTTCACCGTGGGATCAGGAAAAAAATTAAGCAAGATGAGTCTTTAGTTGTACTCACCTTGGTTTTCCCCCTCTCTTTTTTGGTGATATTCTCAGGGACCGGCGCCCCGTCACCCTATGCAGAGCACTGTAGTTGCCTGGTGCCCATGTTTAAATGTGGTTACAGGGATCTGACCCAGGTGGCAGCTGGAATGTTCTGGAATAACAAAGCCGTAGGATCTCACACCTGCGGAGCAGCCAGTGTCCAGTGATGACTTTGGATCCAGTCCTGCCGCCCTCCCCGGCACAGCTGCTCGGGATGGTCTGTGAGCCAGCTCAGTGTCAGCAAGATAATCTCTTCCTGCTTGCCATGCAGATATAGCAACCCCCTCTCCCTCTGCTTCACATGAACCTAGGACGTCTTCCAGGTTCTCACCCAAGGCCTCTGTCCAGACAATTTTTTCTCCCCCTAATTTTGTAAATTTGTATTAAACCTTTTTTTTTTTTTTTAAATTACAGAGAACAAAACTGTATCGGCTACAAAAAAAGGGATATAGTATTGTAATATAAAATAAGGAATTGCTCAACAAAAGTTAAAAGCCAATAATTATTAGGATCTAATGTCATGTGATCACTTCAAATGTTTGATATCCTAATAAAGTAGCTTTTTAGTTGTCGAATGTTCCGGATTGTCGGCATCATCAAGCCAATGTTGCACTATAAATTTCCTGGCCATATACAACCTACCGCCAACTTGCCCAGGTCATTCATACCCCAGCACCAAACATGCGAGTAAGATCAACCTCACACCAAAGTTTCTCCACAACACATGTAGCAAGGTGGCCGTATCCGCACCACATTTGGGGCATCTGGAATCTGAATGCGTTTCAACATCAATTAAAAATTGTGGGGTTCAATATTCAAGGGACTTGCAATCACTACCCAGAAGTGAGTAATATCCTAACACCGATTGGCCCTCGTAAATTGATTGTATGTTCTTTGGAGCAGGTTTATGCTTTGTAAAAGTTGCCGTCCTAATCCTGGAAGGTAATAGTCCCGTGTCCTATATAAACTGTTGCCATAACAGAGAGCACATCCGCAGATGTTTTCTATTTGTCGGACATTACTAATCGCCTATAAAACAAAGGCAGCCTTGTTCCCGCACCTTTATCGCACCTCATTTAACCAGTTACCTTTTTGGCTGGGAATCGGCCTGTGATTTGGCTGCCTGTATCACAACGTTTAGTTGCAAAATTTTAGCTCTGCATCAGGATACAGATGTAGTAAGAGCAGACGTAGGATTCGGAGGGAAACTCTGATAACTCTTGCTATACGAGACTGCAACCAGTAGTGCCGCTTGTGCCAAGTGAGAGGTTGCTGAAAGCTCAGGACTTGTTACTGGCACCCATGTGGAGCATTCTTGGAAACCTAGACGGATACATGAAGAAGTTATGAATGAGAGCTTCAGAGCATCCTACTCCAATGCCGTACCTGTCAGTTCTCTGACACTGGTCTGGCACACCATGAATCCCACACTCCTTTTACAGCACGTTAGCCGGAAATTCTCATATTAAGGGATTAAAACCTGAGCCCGGATGCACAAATGGATTTGAAGGAGAGAGTATTTTTTTGCTTTATATTCAGATCTCCCTACATTTAGTAGAATGGAGGAGATTTCTGTTCTTAATTATTAATAAAAACATATTTGCATCCCCTTCTCCAAAATCTTTTGAATCTTTTAGTGTCTGCTTATGCCCAATAAAAATTGTAAATCCCTTTTTAAAGGTGTGAACTCTCGACTATGTCGATAACGGGCCCCCTAGACCTTCTGGTTATTCTACAAATAGCATCAAGGTTGTCCGTTGTGGCACAATGAAAATATATGGAGCCGAGTTAAGTTCCAGCTCACAACCAATGCACCAAGGTGCCAATGTTTTTGTAAGAAGCTATTATATGTTTTTAGTATCTGATTGACTATGTCCTGTACTACAGTCACTATCCTTTTTGCCATGGGCACCATCTTTGCAGCTGAATAGTTTAGTCGTTTGTATGTCAAGTGTTTTTGCCAAATATTATCTTTTGTTATACTGATAATAACGTAAAACACATTCATATCAGTAGTATCTTAGTAGTAGTGTCTGTATCTTTTATATAGAAAATATTGCTGCGGAGCTGGAGAATTTCATCGGATTGATTGAGACTGTGACCGGATATGTGAAAATCCGCCACTCCCATGCATTGGTGTCGCTGTCTTTCCTGAAAAGTCTACGGTACATCAATGGAGAAAACCTGACAGATGGGTGAGTAGTGACCCTCCCCTTTAAGAGCAACATTTAGTGTACGTCTTCCAAGAAATCTCTGAAGAAGGTTACACAGCTGAACCCTCCGGGGGCCCCTCATGCCAGGAATAGGTGAATCTCTGCTTCATTTTCGGAGTCCAGGAATGCCAGTGTTTGGACAGAATTCCACCACTTGTCTGGCTTATCCTCACACTTTGACACGTATAGTAACCTGTGTGTACTGAACAAAGCGCCAGGCAGGAGAAAAGGGGCATCCTGTGCAAGGGGCATGTAGTAATTCATAGACCCTGGGAAATCTCCGGCTTAAGCAGTTTATCTGACCTGTCTGGGGGAAATTTCAAGTGCTGCAAATTCCTGGCATCCTAGTCCTTGTTTGTGTGTGTGTCCTTTCTCTCTCTCTCTTTTTTTGGACAGCGTTCTTCTCTTAACATGTAAGGAATTTCTAAAATCTTGTTTCTTAAATGATTTTGTTGATCCTAAAATGTTCCTTGCTGACGGAATACTGCTTGGATCCAATCTAAATGTTCACATTTCGTAGAGTGATTTTTGTAGTGGTGCTTGGTCTGGGGTTAGTTTTGGGTTTGTTGTTTTTTTTATATATTTTTTGTTGTGGATAGGATACGACTTGTTAAGAGTAGCTGTATTCTCCTGAATTTAAAGAAGTTTCTGATGGTGCCTTATTCTTCTCCTACTGGAGACACAGGCATGCTCTGTAGAGCTGAGGGTGCATGTGTAAAATGCATATGTAAAGAGGTGGAAAGAAGAACAGTTGGCTTAAGTGAAGGAGCTCCTTTTTTCACTGTGAGTGTATAATAATGAATATGTTCCAGAACACAAAAAAATCTCAGTATATTCTGGATAATTATAGGGCAAATCCATGGCTCGGGTGGCCAGTATATCTAGAAAATTTACAATGGTTCTTCAAGCGAGGTCATGATAGGAGGTGAGAGATCTGAAAGAGGAAAGCTGAGTTATGTGTTATATAGGTTTATATGATTTGGGTTTTTGAGTAAATCATGACTGGACTCGTAGGAGAAACTGCAGGAGTCCTGAAAGATTTGTTTTAGATCAGATCTTGAGGTAGAATTGTGAGGGTGTTGTACAGAGACTCCAGAATACTCTATTTACCGGACAAAGTGATGTCTCCACAGAACCTGATGCTTCTCTGGTGGAGTAGTTGTAGGTCTCCCGGTCCAGCTTTATTTTTAGAGTATACAGCACATTCACACAGGTTAAAAACTCTAATCGGAACTTGGAGCTTTCATGAAAAGCTTTCTCACACTTCCCTCAGCCAAGACAAACTCTTCTTTCCAGCTCTTCTGACCATTTCATCTGAGAGAGGAGAACAGGGACAGATGCAGGAATATGCACAATTTTAAGATTCCTTGTCTTTTTCTCCCTAAATGTAATACAGCACCCAAAAATATATGTACGGTATATTTTTTTTTAAAGGAGTGCAGAAAGGAATGTCAGATTACTAGGATGACGTACAACACTGCCGATTCACTGGACAACTAAGTATAGAGATTTAAAGGGAACCTGTCGCCACTTTTTTTTTTTTTTTTTAAATAAATACAGATAGTAACAGGTTTCCAAAGAGCCCAATAACAACAACACTACCTTAAAGGAAACTTGGCTTTTAAGGTAGATCCGGTTGTAGGTTCCTCTTATCTATAGCAGGATAGCGCTTTTTAGGACTAATCCTTTATTCCCCCAAATCTTTTTTTAATTTTTACTGGCCTTAATATGCAAATTTACTTAAGAGACTACTGGGGCTGAGGCTACACGGCTACTCCATGCCCCAGTAGCCTCTCGCGATCCGCCTACCAATCCATCTTCAACGCGCAACTACTTACCGGGTTCTGTGCATGAGCGGTAGCACTGGCTTCAGAGCCGAGACCGCCCAGCCGCCCTCCTGAGAACCACAAGGAACGTTGAAGATGGATTGGTACGCAGATAGGAAGAGGCTTCTGGGTCGTGGAGCATCCGTGCCACGTAGCCGCAGCTTTGGCTTTGGCTTCACTCTCCAGTAGCCTCTTTAGTAAGTTTGCATATTAGGGACATTAAAAATGTTAAGATTTTGGGGACTAAAGGATTAGACCTACAAAGGACTATCCTACTATAGATTAGAGGAACCTGCCACTGTATCTACCTTCATAGGTAAATATGTGGTGGTAGGTTTCGTTTAACTATTACTTCTCTCCAACCTCCATGGAGTCATGCTGAGATTTCATGTGCTCAGATACCTACATGGGCTACAATATGCAAGGAGTCTAAAGGACCTTAGATGATTACACCATGGTCACATGAAATTAGTTGCTGATGCTTAGAAGGCATGGGGAAGAGCTGCTGGATGCAGCCCGAGGAGGCCACGCCCCTTCCTCTCCTGCTAGATCTAAGTGCATATCTGGTAAGATAATAAAATTGATTTTCAGGGGATGTGAGGGAAACTATTTTTAGCTAAAAGCGACTGTCATTTAGTAGTTAATGGGGTTCTATGGGAACCTTTCACCAGCTGTATATATGAAAAATTTGGTGACTGGTTTCCTTTTAAATGAAAGAATTTGATAATATTTTATCAGTATGCTCACCTCCTCCTACTCTTATGACATACTTCCTACAAAATGGATACTCCTGCTCTATAACACGCTGCTGCTTTACAAAGCTATATACAATCTGACATGTGCAGGCTTTCTGCAGCGGAGGACAAATCCATAAATCAATACAGGTCAGTTCCAATGAGACTAGGTTTACTGGGGTTGGAAAAATCATATTCGCCTCCTATGGCCCCTTTGCCTTGATGCATATATACAGCCATGTCCATTCAGGGAGAAGATGGACAAAATCAGTCTACACATGTGTGACCACCTTACTGCAGTTCTAGCAATGGACGTTACCAACAGCAACCAGTTTTATAAACAGAGCATGGGAAAGTAATAAGTCGCTAAACTGTAATTTCAAAAGTCAATGTACATGTCAAACTACTTATTTTTCAATCAGGTATCGCTATTGTTTTGCTTTATAACACAACTGTGCTAAAATAACTGTGCTAAAATAATTTCCTTTGGCCGAATTCACAATTGTTTGTCTTTCTTATCCCGGTATTACATAGGTCCTATTCATTTTATGTTCTGGACAACAATAATCTTCAGCAGCTATGGGACTGGTCGAAGCACAACCTCACCATCAAACAAGGCAAGATGTACTTTGCTTTTAACCCCAGGCTTTGTTTAAAAGAGATCTACGATATGGAAAATGCTACAGGAACCAGAGGAAGACAGACCGAGCTGGACGTAAATACCAGAAATAATGGAGATATGGCTCCCTGTAAGTACCCTGTTTCTAATATAAAGAATACTACACCAGCAGGTAAAAGCAGAGCTGTGCCCATAGCTTGCAGATATATAGTAATAAGGAGTGGGCATAATAAAAGATAACATGCTTTGTAGATTTGGCTTCAAAATAGCTGCAAGGACCAGTCGTGGTTTTTGCATTGCGCAGTCGGAGATGGCTTCAAGCATCTCTCCACGGCTCTGTTGTGCAGCAGGGGAACTAGTTTTGTAGAATACGGTTACAGATGCTATTGCAGTGCTGGACATCGGAGTCTAGGGGCAGCATGTATCTTTATTTTTACTTTTTTTCTTTTTGCACATTTTTAATTTTTTTTGCGCCTATGCCAGGGTTTTTACAGAGTTTTGTGTGTTGCAGTTTTCCGAATACATCTTAAGAGTCTAAGATACATTGGAAAACACAAGTGTGATGACTTTGAAAAGAGGCCGCTACAATACAAGATGCATGTACCCCTACGAGTCTGTGCCTAGAGAGCATAGTTGAAAGCAGCTTGAAGTTACTCCTTTGCTGCTCTTTAAAAATTATTCACGTTCAGCAAGTAATTGACATTATTTGTGTAGGGAAAAGTTAGACAATTTTCCAATGTCCTTTTCTGTTTCAGTTTCTCAGTTTTCTAGATCTCTGCTTGCTGTCATTCAACAGGAAGCTTCATTGTTTGCTTCCTGTGGATAAACACCAGCCCCTGATCCTGTGATGTCACACAGGTGCACGGCTCGGTATATTACAGAGAGTGATCAGAGTGTGTTATAACGAGCGGTGCACCTGTGGGACATCACATGACCATCGACCAGTGTTTACCAAAGAAACCATGAATGTTACATGACAGCAAGCAGAGATCTAAAAACGGAAGAAATTGATAAAGAAAATTGTATAACTTTTTTTTTTTTTATACAAACAATATCAATTACTTACTGAAAGAAGACAACCCCTTTACAAGACAAAAGATGTCAATGGGACTCGCGTCTACAGCGTCATGTTTCAGTGTCCTTACATTTTCTCCTGCTCCCTTGCTAATCGCTGGAGCAGGGCCTGGTTTCCAGCTGTCAGAGACCCCAGGGAGAACATGTTTATTACTGCTGCCATCTCCTTTCTTCACTGCTCAGTGCTTAAGGTAGATTTAAGGTAGCATTACGTGCCGGTTTCTGGAACTGTTTTGGTGCATAAAGAAACAGCACATTTATGAAGAAAAAGACTTAAAAAAATATATATATATATGTAAATTAGCTGGAGTCACCTGAGCGCCTCTCTGCACAATTATATTGCATTACATAAATGAAAACCCAGCTATGCCAAGAGGCGCTCAGGTGACATCGACCTGGGCACCTCCGGCTAATTCTACATATTTTTTAAAGGCCTTATTCTTCATTACTGCGTTGTTTCTTTATGCACTAAAACCGATTCCACTTATAATGAAACGACAAATAATGAATACAGGAGGAAAACAGATGGTAGATGTCCTTTAAGGGGTTAAGTCCCACAATTGGGTACTATGAGGTACGATTTAAAGCCCTTTTAAACACTTGTTGTCCGTAGCATTAGATAATACTTATAATATATACGCTAGAAATAGATTATAGTGATTGGGGGGTGGGCTGTCCTATATTGGTGGGTGTTAGAGGTTACTAACATAGCTTTATCAGGTGAGGACAGGGGATGTGCAGGCAGGTAGGGGATGTGTGTGAGCAATGAGTTTGGGTCCGCAGTTGCAATTCTGTGTAGATGAATCCTATTAGTAGAATGTTAGAAAATACAAGTTTCTCCTCTGACCATCACTTGTTTCAACAGGTGCGACCTTTACTCTGAAATTTATCTCCAACTCCACCAGTAAGAGCAGAATATTATTGACATGGCAGCGTTACAAGCCCAAGGATTATAGAGACCTCATCAGCTTCACTGTCTACTATAAAGAAGCGTAAGTCCCAGACCCTTTATAGATTAAACTTGTATCTAGCCATTTCCAAAGTCAATATGATTGTTTGGTGCTGCCCTGCCAGATATTATAAACAGGGGGTGAGCTCCGTGGTGTATAGGTGTATATTCTCTTCTAAAAAGCAGAATACCCTGACCGGACTGCTAGGCGAGGCACTGAGAGTCCTGATTACTCCACCCACACACAGTGATTGACAATTCTCTTATATCAGGTTGTGTAGAGAGAAATCTGTCACTGTGTTGGAAGGGTAATTGCAACTCTTACCATCTGCTTTTTATAAAAAAATTAAAAATCATATAAATTATATATTTCAAAGAGCTCTGCTTTTCTACCCCTTTCAAGATATCTCAGAGGTAAGGCTCCAAAATCTCCAGATTCGGTGGCGCTATGGTAAACTTTTATAGAAAAAATAAAATGTTATCCGGAATTGTGCAGGAACACCTATAGTACTAACTCTAAAAGAGGAAATGGTGAAATATCAGGTAGTGTTGTAAATTTATGATGGTAAAGATTTTATCGGACTGTATCTATAGAACTTATGTTTCTCTTTTCTTACATCAGCCCTGTTCCTAATGTGACAGAATATGATGGTCAGGATGCATGTGGGTCCAACAGCTGGAACATGGTGGATGTGGACCTACCGGAAAATAAGGATCAGAACCCAGGGATTCTCCTGCAGGGCCTGAAGCCCTGGACTACCTATGCAATTTTTGTTAAAGCCCTAACCTTGACGATGTTGGAAAACCATCAGATCCATGGAGCCAAGAGCAACATTGTTTACATACGTACAGAAGCTGCAGGTAAGCGGAAGTGATAGTTCTATTGTAACTATCCTCCTAAATGGCTGCTGATTCCTAACCTTTGTTTGATTCATAATTTTGGGTCTCCGATGAGACTTTTATCAGACAGGACTGAATCGAGAGTTTCTAAAACTAATGGACATGTTAAGTTTGAGTTCAGTGATTCAAGGTTCAGTCCGTATAGTAAAGATCCTAACATGTCAACGGACGAGGAATTTTTTCAGACTAAACTCATCATGGAGCAAGGGGCTTTACTCAGAATCCTATCCTGTTTTTAGACTGGATATGATTATATCTTTCTTCTAGTTCCCTCCATTCCTCAGGATGTCATCTCTGCCTCTAACTCATCCCTCAGATGATCGTAAGATGGAAGCCCCCTCTCTGCCGAACGGGAATCTCTCCTATTACATTGTGCGCTGGCACAGCAAAAGCCTCAGGACAGCTACCTGTACCAAGAAAACTACTGCTCTAAAGGTGCTGCTTCTCATGCCTGGCTAGGGTCTAGGGTCTATTACCAATTGTATCCCTGTAGATACTCTTAAAGGGTCTAACCAAGTTTTCAAGTTGAGTAGGTGAAGGTCTGACGACTGGAACCTCACCAATCACGACAACTGGACCCCTTTGAAAAAAATGGGGTTGACTCCTGGGATTTTTTTTTTTTTTAAACCACCGCTGATGAACCAACAAAGTACTAATTCTTCATATGTGACCTGTTGGAAGCATGGTAGACAAATATAATTCCCCGATCACAGAAGACTGTTAGGCCCCTTCACACCACTGTTATGCTAGCATAAGGCATTGGCCGGCACGCACTTGTTTCACCGTAACGTGCCAATTGTCGGGGGGGGGGGGGGGGGGGGTTGGTTTGGTCGATGTAAGGCACAGCTTCCTATGAGAGAAGGGAGATGTAAGGAGGCGCTCCAAATGCCAGCTCAGCCTGAGCAGTAGCTAGGAGTGTGTGAAAGCAGAGCTAATAAATATACCGCTCAGCAGATCCCTAATTTCCCAATAGACAGCAAAGGTCCAGAGTGGTTTTGTTGTGCGTTTGTTTATTTAATAGTTTTTTTTTTTTTTCTTGAATTTGTTTGATAAGACCATTGTGGTGTGATACAAGTTTGAGTTGTCAATATTTTTTTTTTTAAAATTTTGCTTAGTGAGATTTCGTTTCAGATAAAGTCCCATAAATCGAAAATATGCTAATGGAACCATGATATGGGATGAAGAAAATGAGCCGCAAGCAAGAAGCGAGGGGGGAGGACGGACAAGAGAAAGGAACATGCTGTGAGTGTCCGAAGACAGAGGCGAAAAAGAAGCGAGAAGGATGAAGCCGAGTACGGAAGGTGTTGAGAACTTCCTGCATAACTCCATCTTTGTACCAAGGTAATCACTGGCGCTTTGCCTGTGACCACTCACGTGCTATACATAGAGGCGTTCTTGGAATAACATGGTGGGGGGCTGCTGGCTGGTAGTGAGAAGTAGTATATCAGTCTGTCCCTCACCAATTCAAGTTCCCATGTCCTTGAAGGGGTCTCTCCAAATCGTCAATTAGTGGCATTTCTTAGGATATAAGTGGGAATCTGACCTCACTCACATTTAATCAAACTGGAAACTGACGACTACTAAATTTTGCAGTGTTGGTGATCAAAGTTGAATAAAGTGCAATAGCAAATCTTGGCCTATGCTGTGCACTGGGTGCTCAGATTTCTGGTTTTTCCTTATATAAGTGGATCAGCAAAGAAACAGTTTCTCAAAAATTAAGCAAATATTGGTGCCTGAATACTCCAGGATCAACATGAAAGTAACCAAGATGTCTACCTGTCGTCTGAGTGAGTGTTCTTTTTTCCCCCCTCCATAGCAGCATGTTCTGTACTCTCCTGTGGTGATGGGCTCTGCCCCAAAAATAGTTTCTCTGAGGAGAAAATCATGACTCTGTGACGTCGGCCCAGCTGTTGGAAGGTCACGGTTGCTGAAGGAAAACCTTCTGTCAACATCCGCAAGGGCGTGAGTATCTAATTCTGGGGCTGTATGCAATACATTTGCTCTTTTTATTTTTGAGATTGACCTTTTTGAAAATTAACCTATTAGATAAGTCACCTTTGTGCACCGGATGGGATCAAGGAAAAAAATTAAGCAAGTGAGTCTTTAGTTGTGACTCACCTTTGGTTTTCCCCTATCTTTTTTGGTGATATTCTCAGGACCGGCGACCGTCAACGATTGCAGAGCACTTAGTTGCATGGTGCCCATGTTAATGTGGTTACAGGATCTGGTCCAAGGTGGCAGCTGGAAGGTTCTGGAAATAACAAAGCGTGTGTAGGATCTCACACCTGCGGAGGCAGGACCGTGTCAGTGAGACTTTGGATCCAGTCTGCCGCCCTCCACGGCACAGCTGCTCGGGATGCCCTGTGAGCCAGCTAAGTGTCCGCAAGATAATCTCTTCCTGCTTGCCATGAGATATAGAAACCCCCTCTCCCTCGCTTCACAGAACTAGGACGTCTCAGGTTCCACCAAGGCCTCCGGCCAGACAATTTTTTTTTTCTCTAATTTTGGGGGAGAATTATTAAACCTTTTTTAAAAAAATTACAGAGAACAAAACTGTATCCGCTACAAAAAAGGGATATAGTAGTGTAATATAAAATAAGGAATTGCTCACAAAAGTTAAAGCCAATAATATTAGGATGTAATGTCATTGATCACTTCAACTGTTTGATATCCTAATAAAGTAGCTTATTAGTTGTCGAATGTTTTTCTTCCGGTATTGTCGGCATCATCAAGCCAATGTTGCCACTATAAATTTCCTGGCCAATAAACCTACCGCCAACTTGCCCAGGATCATTCATACCAGCACCAAAAAATGCGAGTAAAGATCAAACCTCACACCAAAGTTTCTCCACACAATGTAGCAAGGTGGCCTATCCGCACCACATTTGGGCATCTGGAATTGAAGCGTGTCAAATCAATTAAAATTGTGGGGTTCAATATTCAAGGGACTGCAATCCACTACCCAGAAGTGAGTAATATTCATGAACACCGATTGGCCCTGTGTAATTGATTGTATGTTCTTTGGAGCAGGTTGCAGGTTTATGCTTTGTAAAAGTGCCGTCCTAATCCTGGAGGTAATTAGTCCCGTGTCCTCCTATATAAAAAACTGTTGCCATACAGAGAAGCACATCAGCAGATGTTTCTTTTGTCGGACATTACTAATCGCTATAAAACAAGGCAGCCGTATTGTTCCCGCACCTTTATCGCACCTATTGAACCAGTTACTTTTTGCCGGAATCGGCCTGTGTTTGGTGCCTGTATCACAACGTTTAGTTGCAAAAATTTTAGCTCTGCTCAGGATAAAGGAGTAGTAAGAGCGACGTAGGATTCGGAGGGAAACTATTGATAACTCTTGCTATACGAGACTGCAACCAGAGTGCCGCTGTGCCAGTGAGAGGTTGCTGAAAAGCGCAGGACTTGTTACTGGCACATGTGGAGCGATTCTTGGAAACCTTCGACGGATACATGAAAGAAGTTATGAATGAGAGCTTCAGAGCAATCTACTCCAATGCCTTTACCTGTCCGGGCTCTGACACTGGTCTGGCACACCATGAATCCCCACACTCCTTTACAGCAACATTAGCCGGGAAATTCTCATATTACGGGATTAAAACCTGAGGACGGATGCCACAAATGGATTGAAGGAGAGAGTATTTTTGCTTTATATTCAGATCTCCCTACATTTAGTAGAAGGGAGGAGATTTCTTTCTTAATTATTAATATAAAAATGAGTTGCATCCCCTTCTCCAAAATCTTTTGAATCTTTAGCTGTCTGCTTATGCCAATAAAAATTTGTAAATCCCATTTTTAAAGGTGTGAACTCTCGACTATGTCGAGAACGGCCCCTAGACCTTAGGGTTATTCATCCAAATAGCATCAAGGTGTCCGTTGTGGAACAATGAAAATAATATATGGAGCCGAGTTAAGTTCAGCTCACAAACAATGCCAAGGGCCAATGTTTTTGTAAAAGCTATTATATGTTTTATGTATCTATTGAACTATGTACTTTGTATCAGTCACTAAAGATCCTTTTTGCAGGGACCATCTTGCAGCTGAATAGTTCGTCATTTGTATTAAAGGTTTTTGCCCCAAAAGATTATCCTTTGGATACTGATAATAACGTAACACACATTAATATCAGTAGTATCTTAGTAGTGGTTGTCTGTACTTTTATAGCAAAAATATTGCTGCCGGAGCTGGAGAATTTCATCGGATTGATGAGACTGTGACAGGATATGTGAAAACCGCCACTCCCATGCATGGTGTGCTGTCTTTCCTGAAATAAAGTCTACGAGGTACATCAATGGAGAAAACCTGCAGATGGGGAGTAGTGACCCTCCCCTATGAGCAACATTTAGTGTACGGTCTTCCAAGAGAAATATTGAAGGACGTTACACAGCTGAACCTCTGGGGCCCTCTGCCAGGGAATAGTGAATCTCTGCTCATTTTGGAAGTCCAGGAATGCCAGGTGTTTGGACAGAATTCCACCACTTGTTGGCTATCCTCACACTTGAACGTTTATAGTAACCTGTGTGTATGAAACAAGCGCACAGGCAGGAGAAAAGGGGCATCCTGTGCAAGGGGCATGTAGTAATTCATAGACCCGGAAAGAAAATATCCGGATTAAGAAGTTTATCTGACCTGTCTGGGGAAATTCACAGGCTGCAAATTCCGGGCATCCTAGCCTTGTTTGTGTGTGTGTCTTTCTCTCTCTCTCTCTTTTTTGGGACAGCGTTCGTCTTCTTAACATGTAAGGAATTCTAAAAATCTTGTTCTTAAATGATTTTGTTCGAACTCCTAAAAGTTCCATGCTGACGGAAATACTGATTGGATCAAATCTAAATTCACATTCGTAGAGTGATTTTTTGAGTGGTGCTTGGTCTGGGGTTAGTTTTGGGTTTGTTTTGTTTTTTTTTTAAAATATATTTTTTGTTGGGGATAGGATACGACTTGTTAAGAGTAGCTGTATTATCCTGAAGTTAAAGAGGTTCTGATGGTTGCCTCTATTCTTCTCCCCTACGGGAGACACAGGATGCTCTGTGAGCTGCGGGTGCATGGTAAAATGCATATGTAGGTGGAAGAGTGGAAAGAAGACAGTTGGCTTAGTGAAGGCGCTCCTTTTTTCACGGTCAAGTATAAAATGAATATGTCCAGAACACAAAAAAATCCTCAGTATATTCTGGATAATTATAGGGCAATCATGCTCGGGTCCAGTATATCTATGAATGTTACAATGGATTTTAAAGCGCGGTCATGAGAGGACGGTGAGAGATCTGAAAGAGGAAGCGGAGTTATGTGTTATATAGGTTGATATGATGGGTTTTGAGTAAAATCATTTGACTGGACTCGTAGGAGAACTGCAGGAGTCCTGAAAGATTTGTTTTAGATCAGATCTTGCGGTAGAATTGTGAGGAGTGTTGAACAGAGAATCCAGAAGACTCTATTACCGGACAAAGTGATGTCTCCACAGAACATGAGGTCTCTGGTGGATAGTTGTAGGTCTCACGGTCCAGCTTTATTTTAGAGTATAAAGCACACATTTCACACAGGTAAAAACTCTAATCGGAACTTGGGAGCTTTCATGAAAAGCTTTCTCACACTTCCCTCAGCCAAGACAAACTCTCTTTCCAGATCTTCTGACATTTAATCTGAGAGAGGGAGAACAGGGAAGAGTGCAGGAATATGCACAATTTAAGATTCCTAGTCTTTTCTCCCTAAATGAATACAGACCCAAAAATATATGTATATTTTTCTTAAAGGAGGCAGAAAGGAATGTCAGATTACTAGGATGGCCTCAACAACTGCCGATTTTTTGACTAAATACAGATAGTAACCAGGTTTCCAAAAGAGCCCAATAACAACAGACACTGCCTTAAAGGAAACTTGCCTTTTAAAAGTAGATCCGGTTGTAGGTTCTCTTTCTATAGCAGAATAGCCTTTTTAGGACTAATCTTTAGTCCCCAAATCTTTTTTTTAATTTTTACTGGCCTTAATATGCAAATTTTACTTAAGAGACTTAATGGGGCTGAGGCGACACGCTAATCTCCATGCCCCAGTTTTTCAGCCCTCGCGATCCGCTTCCGACCATCTTCAACGCGCACCTACTTACGGTTCTGTGCATGAGCATGGCTTCAGGCCGAGACGCCCAAGCAGCCCTCGAGAACCACAAGGAGCATGGAAGATGGATTGGTACGAGATTAGAGAGCTTCGGAGTCGTGGAGCATCGTGCCAACGTGTCGCAAGCTTTGGATTTTGCTTCACTCTCCAGTAGCCTCTTTAGTAAGTTTGAATATTAGGGACATTAAAATGTTAGATTTGGGGACTAAAGGATTAGACCTACAAGGACTATCCTATTAGATTAGAGGAACCTGGACACTGTATCTACTTCATAGGTAAATATGTGGTGGTATGGTTCGTTTAACATTACTTCTCTCCAACCTCCATGGAGGTTCATGCTGAGATTTCATGCTGCTCAGATACCTACATGGCTACAATATGAAAGGAGTCGAAAGGACCTTAGATGAATTACACCATGGTCACATGAAATTAGTTGCTGATGCTTAGAAGGCCTGGAAAAGAGCTGCTGGAGCAGCCCGAGGAGGCCAACGCCCCTTCCTCTCCTGCTAGATCAAAGTCCATATCTGGTAAGATAATAAAATTGATTTTCAGGAGTGAGGGAAACGATTTTAGCTCAAAGCGACTGTCATTGTAGTTTAATGGGGTTCTATGGGAACTTTCACCAGCGTATTATATGAAAAATTTGGTGGATGGTTTCCTTTTAAATGAAAGAATGTTAGAATATTTGATCAGTATGCTCACCTCCTCTACTCTTGACAACTTCCGACAAAGGCTACTCCTGCTCTATTAACACGTGCTGCTTTACAAAGCTATACAATCTGGACAGGTGCAGGCTTTCTGCAGCGGAGAAAATCATAAATCACTACAGGTCCGTTCCATGAGAACAGGTTACTGGGGTGGAGAAAATCATATCGCATCTATGGCCCTTGCCGTTGATGCATATAGAACAGCCAGTCCATTCAGGGAGAAGATGGACAAAATCAGGTCTACCACATGTGTGACCACCTTACTGCCAGTTATAGGCAATGGACGTTACCACAGCAACCAGTTTTAGAACAGAACATGGGAAGTCATAAGTCGCTAAACTGGAATTCAAAAGTCAATGTACATGTCAAACTACTTATTCAAATAAGGTATCGCTATGTTTTTTTTTTACTTCTATAACCACAACTGTGCTTAAATTAACTGTGCCGTGAAAATAATTCCTTTGGCCGATAACAATTGTTGTCCTTCTTATCACGGGATTACATAGGTCCTATCATTTTATTGTTTCGGACAACAATAATGTCAGCAGCTATGGGGACTGGCGAACGCACCACCTACCATCAAACAAAGGCAAGAGTGTATTTGCTTTATAACCCCAGGCTGTGTTTAAAAGAGATACTACGATATGGGAAAATGCTACAGAACCAGAGAAGAAGGACCGAGTGGACGTAACATACCAGAAAGAATGGAGTTGGCTCCCTGTAAGTACCCTGTTCTAATCTAAAGAATACTACACCAGCAGTTAAAAGCAGAGCTGTGCCCATAGCTTGCAGATAATAGTAAAAGGAGTGGGCACAATAAAGAGACATGCTTGTGAGATTTGGCTTCAAAATCGCGGCAAGGACCAGCCGTGGTTTTTGCATTGCGCAGTCGGCGATGGCTTCAAGCATCTCTCTCGCCTCTGTTGTGCAGCAGGGGCAACTGTTTTGTAGGAATACAGGTACAGATCGCTATTGCAGTGCTGGAAAGGGAGTCCTATGGCCGGCAGCATGTATCGTGTATTTTGTTACTTTTTTTCTTTGCACAGTTTTAATTTTTTTTTGTGGCCCGCCTCTGCCAGGGTTTTTTTTACAGGAGTTTTGTGTGTTGAAGTTTTCCCCGTCAGCCAGATATCTTAAAAGTTTAAGATTACATTGGGAAAAACCAAGGTGATGACTTTTGAAAAGAGGGCGATACAATACAAGATAAATGTATAGCCCTACAGTCTGTGCATCTAGAGAGCATTCGTTGAAAGCAGCTTGGAAGGTACTCCTTTGCTGCTCTTTAAAAATTATTCATCGTTCAGCAAGTAATGACATTATTTGTGTAGGGGCAAAGTATAACAATCGTGCACAATGTCCTTTCTGTTCAGGTTCTCAGTTTTAGATCTCTGCTTGCGTCATCAAACAGGAAGCTTTTGTTTGCTTCCTGGGATAAAACAGGCCACTGATTCCTGTGATGCACACAGGTGACACAGCTCGGTATATTACAGAGAGTGATCATAGTGTGTTATAACGAGCGGTACACCTGGGGTACATCACATGACCCTCGGCCAGTGTTTACCGAAAAAAGCATGAAATGTTAAATGACAGCAAGCAGAGATCTAAAAAAGTGAGAAATTGATACAGAAAATTGTATGACGATTTTTTTTTATATACAAACGATATCAATTATTATGAAAAAAGACAACCCGTACAAGACAAAAGACGTCAATGGGACTCACGTCTACAGCGTCATGTTTCAGTGTCCTTAATTTCTCAGCTCCCTTGCTAATCGATGGCAGGCCTGGTTTTCCGCTGTCAGAGACCCCAGGGATTCCTGGCTCCTCAGGCGGGAGCAGGAGGCACAATTATATTGCGGGGTGTACATAAATGAAAACCCAGCTATGCCAAGAGGCGCTCAGGGAACATCAGCTGGGACCTCCGGCTATTCTACAGATTTTTTAAAGGCCTTATCTTCAGACTGTGTGTTTCTTCTATGACACTAAAACGATTCCACTTATAATGAAACGGCAAATAGTGCGTAACAAGGAAAGGAAAACAGAGGGAGATGTTTTACTTTTTCCTTTAAGGGGTTATAAGTCCCACAATTGGGTACTATGAGGTACGATTAAAGCCCTTTTAAAACACTTGTGTGTCCGTAGCATTAGATAATTTATAATATATACGCATAGAAAAGATTATAGTGATTGGGGGGTGGCCCTGTCATATTGGTGGGTGTGTTAGAGGTTACTACATAGCTTTACAGGTGCGGACAGGGGATGTGCAGGCAGGTAGGGATGTGTTGTGAGCAATGATTGGGTCCCCAGTTGCATTCTGTGTAGATGATTCCTATTAGTAGAATGTTAGAAAATACATGTTTCTCATATGGCACATCACTTGTTTCAACAGGTGCGACCTACTCTGAAATTTATCTCCAACTCCACCAGTAAGAGCAGAATAGAATATTATTGGACATATTATCCAATCCACCCCATCCGTTCCCCCGGCCCCCACACCTACCATAACGCACACATCTACCAAGCTCCTCTTTCCGTCCAATCGCAATTCGCCCACTGCCCAACTCCTCAACGCCATCCTTACCACTTCCACATACTCTTCTCCTCCCTATCTTTCTTCCCTCCCGTTCTCGTGAGCAGTATTTCACCCCACGCCTGCTCCCCATTACCACACTCTTACCTTTACCCCCTCCACATGCTACATCATCCCCCTCCCTCTATCAAACCACATCCCCTCACAGTGCGGATCCATCTCTCCGCTCCTCCCTTACCGGTGTGTGTCCACCCCCCCACAAACCCCGCACCACCCAAATTTTATCACATCCTCTTCATCAATTCTAACCCCCGTGCCCTTTCTCTACCGTGCGGCCAGCGTTACAAGCCACCAAGGATTATAGAGACCTCATCGCTTCACAGTCTACTATAAAGAAAGCGTAAGTCCCAAGACCTTTCTAGATTAAACTTGTATCTAGCCATTTCCAAAGTAATATGATTGTTGGTGCTGCCCTGCCAGATATTTAAAACAGGGGGGTGAGCTCCGTGGTGTATAGGTGTCTATTCTCTTCTAAAAAGCAGAATAACCTCTGACCGGAACTGCTAGGCGAGGCATGAGAGTCCTGATTACTCCCCACACACGTGATTGACAATTCTCTTATATCAGGTGTGTAGAGGAAAATCAGTCACTGTGTTGGAAGGGTAATTGCAACTCTTACCATCTGCTTTTATAAAAAAATTAAAAATCATATAAAATTATATATTTCAAAGAGCTCTGCTTTTCACCCCTTTCAAGATATCTCAGAGGTAAGGCTCCAAAATCTCCAGATTCAGTGGCACTATGGTTAAACTTTATAGAAAAAATAAAATGTTATACCAGAATTGTGCAGGACGGACAACACTATAGTACACCTAAAAGGGAGAGGAATGGAAATGAAATATCAGTAGTGTGTATAATTTATGATGGTAAAGATTTTATCAGATTTGTATCTATAGAACTTATGTTCTCTTTTCTTACATCAGCCCTGTCCTAATGTGACAGAATATGATGGTCGGATGCATGTGGGTCCAACAGCGGAAACATGGTGGATGTGGACCTACCGGAAAAATAAGGATCAGAACAGGGATTCTCATGCAGGGCCTATAAGCCCCTGGACTACCTATGCAATTTTTTAAAGCCCTAACCTTGACGATGTTGGAAAACCATAAGATCCATGGAGCCAAGAGAAACATGTGTTACTACGTACAGAAGCTGCAGGTAAGCGGAAGTGATAGTTCTATGTAACTATCCTCCTAAATGGCTGCTGATTCCTAAACCTTGTTTGATTCATAATTTGGGTCTCCGATGAGACTTTTATCAGGGACAGGAGAATCGAGAGTTTCTAAAAAAATAATGGACATGTTAAGTTTGAGTTCAGTGATTCAAGGTTAGTCGTAATATCCTACATGTCACACGGAGGACTTTTCAGGATAACATCTATGGGCAAGGGGCTTTACTCAGAATCCTGATCCTGTTTTTTTAGACTGATGTGATTATATTTCTTCTAGTTCCCTCCATTCCTCAGGATGTCATCTCTGCCTCTAAACTCATCCCTACGAAGTGATCGTAAGATGGAAGCCTCCCTTCTGCCGAACGGGAATCTCTCCTATTACATTGTTGCGCTGGCCAGCAAAAGCCTCAGGACAGCTACCTGTACCAAGAAAACTACTGCTCTAAAGGTGCTGCTTCTATCATGCCTGGCTATGGGTCTAGGGTCTATTACCAATTGTATCCCTGTAGATACTCTTAAGGGTCTAACCAAGTTTTCAAGTTGATGGTGAAGGTCTGACACTGGAACCTCACCAATCACGACAACTGGACCCCTTGAAAAAATGGGGTTGACTCCTGGGATTTTTTTTTTTTTTTTTTTAAACCACCATGCTGACAGACCAACAAAGTACTAATTTTCTATGTGACCTGTTGGAAAGCATGGAGAAATATAATTCCCCGATCACAGAAGACTGTTAGGCCCCTTCAACCACGCCGTTTGCTAGCATAAGGCATTGGCCCGGCACGCACTTGTTTCACCGTAACGTCCTATGCGCGGGGGGGGGGGGGGGGGGGGGGTGTTTTGTGTCGATGTAAGGCACAGCTTCCTATGGAGAAGGGAGATGTAAGGACGCGCTCAACCAGTAGCAGATTAGGAAGCTGGTGTGAAAGCAGCCTACCGTCTCAGCAGATCCCTAATTTCCCAAGAGACAGCAAGGTTCCAGAGTGGTTTTGTTGTGCGTTTGTTTATTTAATTTTTTTTTTTTTTTCTTGAATTTGTTTGATAAGACCATTGTGGTGTGATACATAGTTTGAGTTGTCACTATTTGAGGTTTTTTTTTTTAATTTGCTTATGATTTTCGTTTCAGATAAAGTCCCTAATCGAAATATGCTAATGGAACCATGATATGGATGAAGAAAATGAGCCGGCAAAAGCCAGAGGGGGGACGGACAAGAGAAAGGAACATGCTGTGGTGTCCGAAGGACAGAGGCGAAAGAAGAAAGCAGAAAGGATGAAAGCCGAGTGTACGGAAGGTGTTGAGAACTTCCTGCATAACTCCATCTTGTACCAAGGTAATCACTGGCGCTTTGCCTGTGAACCATCAGTGCTATACATAGAGGCGTTCTTGGAATACATGGTGGGGTATGCTGGCTGGTAGTGGATAGTAGTATATCATCTTGCTCCCCTCACCAATTCAAGTTCCCATGTCCTTGAAGGGCTCTCCAAATATGTCAATTAGTGGCATTTCTTAGGATATAAGTGGGAATCTGACCTCCTCACTCACATTTAATCAACTGGAAACTGACGACTAAATTTTGCAGTGTTGGTGATCAAAGTTGAATAAGCTGCAATAGCAAATTTGCGCCTTGCTGTGCACTGGGGTGCCAGATTTCTGTTTTTCCTTTATAAGTGATCAGCAAAGAACTGGAGGTCTGACCATCAGTAACCTCAGTTCAGACCTTTCCTAATGATAAATGAAGGAAATAACTTTTTTTTTTTGACTTGTCGAATTTCAACCTACAAGTGAGGAATTCTAAAAATGCCTTCTATCACAGATGTTCATAAGTAAAACAGAAACTGCCCTCACACCCCCATTAATAACCACATCTAGTTATTACAAAAAGAACTCAAAAACAAAGAGGACTAATACCTATACCTAACGTCCATTATTAAGTACACTTTAAATCCTAAGAAAATGCCTTTTTTTAGATGAAATAATTGTTTCCAGCCTAATGTCATATTATAGAATTATCATACACAACATAAAACTAATTTTCGACAAAAGTGGTCAATAGGGTATGTTTTGGAAATGTACATGTGAAATTCAGCTACAGGAAACCCCTGGACTTCCCCTAGACCTAATTATGATTCTGTATATTAATATTACCACATTTATTTAGACATTCTGTTACATTTCACACTTCTTTTCATAGTTGCGGTATCTCTATTACTTTATCAAATATGTGATTAAAGGTGTAAAATTACAGTAACACATCCTGATCTACTACACGGCGGTCCCTACTACCACCTGACTTACAGACGACCTTTAGTTTCAAACAGAAATCTGGAGCTGGTTAATTTTACTGTACTTTAGCCATAGGCTAACAAGAACAGCTTAATAGTTAACACAGGGGTCTGCATTTAAAGGGAACCTACCACCACAAATCTACTATAAAGGTAGATTGGGTGGTATAGGTGAACAAGGGACGTGGGGAAGACCTTAAGGGCTAATCCTCACGTCCCCACACTTTTTGTTAACTTTATGTTTAGACAGTTATTAGGCGCGCAGAGCAGGATCGCCGGACAGGAGGGGGTGCGCGCAGCGCACGTGGCGCGCGCGCCGAGATGGGTGAGTAGGAGGGGAAAAAGAGGCTACGGGAGCGGGAGTTAGCCGCCTGTGTAACCTCAGATGCGGCTACTCCAGCCCCAGTAGCCGCATAAGTAAATTTGAATATATGTAATAAAAGTTATCAAAAAAGTGGGGGACGTGAGGATTAGCCCTTAAAAGGGCTATCCTCACGTCCCATTGATCCACCTACCACCAACTACCTTTTATAGGTAGATTTGTGGTGGTAGGTTCCTTTAAGCTTTACTGTAATCTGGTCCTTGGACGACCCCAACATTTTAAAATCCATGTCAAAGATTTGTCTGGAGCTACAATTATAAAATATACAATTCGACTTGCGTACAAATTCAAATTGAGAACAAACCTACATAACCTATCTTGTACGTAACCGCGGAATCTGCCTGTTCAGTTCCAACGATGGTACTATACAAAGCCCTATGTTTTAATATAAAATACAAGTCAAGTATAAAGTAAAGAAAAAGCGGTTTGTTAAATGGGTTTTTCATGAAAGAGAATTCAAGAAGATTGACAAAAAAAAAAAAGAAATTTATAGCCCCATATTAGCAATTGTACTTTGTTTATCGCTGGTTTTAGTTCCTATCACGTGTGTACAATTCCAGAGGGTGGGTGGGGACTGTCTAAGCAGATACTCATCATTCCTTTGGTTCTGGGAGAGTAGGTGCTGAAAATGTGGTTAGATATCATTGGTACAAGTTTATATACACTTTAATTACCTCTGAACATTGTATTTGTATCTGACACATAGAAAGAGAGCGAGGAGATGATAAATCCATGAGATGCATATAAGAGCAATGACATTCTGTCAGCTTGCTGCATATCTGCTCCACACGATCAGTTCTGATATGCCTGCCTCCCCCGCCTGTATAAAGAACTATCTGCCTGTTAGCTTGCAGATTTTTCTTTCCACGATGTGATTTGTTGCTGGCAGGAAGTCAAGTCTGATGAGCTCGGTCCGGCACTGCAAGGCTGGGGTGCTAGAGTGCAGGGAGCAGAGAATATCCCTGCTCATGCATGTCAGGGTCAGGACGATCGTCTGCTTTCTGTCTAAGTCAGAAGTTACAGAGTTGGAAACTAGGGGCAAAGGAAATACAACACCAGGACTGATAGACACAGGTTGGAATTATACTGTGAAATGCTTGTGAAAATTATTGTTAATAACATTGAATGGAGAATGTGTGGTATTTTGTTACCTGAATATATCAAGAATCTTGTCTTTGTGGGAACACCCCTTTAAAGCTGTAGACTTTGATATAGAGAAGGAAAAGCGGAGTAGGCTCATATGGATACCGGTAATTACTCACCGGTAATTGTGTTTCCTTGAACCACGACAGCACCCAACCAGAGAGAGGGATCCGCCCCCAGGGACAGGAAACCCAGACTTCAAATTCTGCGGTACGCCCCATCTCCTCAGTGCTTACAGAGACTGGTATGGGACTTAATGTTTTGATTAATTCTGACCAGTGTCATCAGTATCACTTTCAATGAGAGAATCTCACACTCTGT
Source organism: Engystomops pustulosus (assembly GCA_019512145.1). Taxonomy (NCBI): domain Eukaryota; kingdom Metazoa; phylum Chordata; class Amphibia; order Anura; family Leptodactylidae; genus Engystomops; species Engystomops pustulosus. The sequence goes on from CM033644.1 coordinate 36,553,014, forward strand.
GACACAACACAACAACTGAACACCCAAGTGTGAAAAAGAATTTACAAGGGAGGGAATAACCAGGGTGCTGTCGTGGTTCAAGAAAAACAATTACCGAGTGTGAGGATATTACGGTTTCCCCCTCTACCACGACAGCACCCAACCAGAGAGATAACATAGATGAAATCCTAGGGAGGGATATAACCGAAGAAAAAGAACCTTCGCCCAAAGGAAAGTTCCTGTGCACCTGCTACATTTAGCCTATAGTGCCATAGAAAGTATGTGGAAAGACCAGGTGGCAGCCTGACAAATCTGATTAACGACACCTCTCTAAATTCGCCCCATGCAGGAAGAAACTGCTCTAGTGGAATGGGTTTTAGACCTTCTGGTATGCGACTATACCGGCTGCTAAATAAGCGGGAGCTAATGGCTTGCACTAATCCATTCAGCTATAAACTACGCTGAGGCCTTCTGCCCCTATTCTTGCCACCAAAAAGAAACAAAAAGACATCAGATTTTCTCCAATCTTTAGTCTATCCAAATATAGCTTCAATGGCCCTTTTAACATTAATTTGTTAACTCCACTCTCCCTATCGTAGAAGGGTTACTGCAGAAGGATGGGAGCCTGTCTCTCCTGGGATCTATGGAACTCTAGGACTACCTTTGGTAAAAAGGCCGGGTCTGTCATCAGAACTACTCTTGTCATCCAAGATCTTGAGAAAAGGCCTCTACATGACAGAGACGATATCTCTCCAACCCTACGGGAAATGATAGCTACCAAAAAAAACTTTAATGGTCAGCCATTTTAGTGAACAAGACTCCAGGGGCTCAAAAGGATCTCTTATCAGATAATTAATACCAGAGGGAGGTCCCAGGGGGGCACCAGACATCTCCTAAAGGGGGTGTCATACCGAGAGCCGCTTTTAGAACCGAGATAGTCCAGGGAGTGAGAGGCTAAAGGAGCTCAAACAGGGAGCTAAGGGCAGAGATCTGAACTTTAAGGGTGCAGGGTTTAGGCCCTTATCTAATCCTGCTTGCAGGAAAATCTAATATCTTAGATATATTTGGATGAGCTAAGTCTATTTATCTGGGGAACAAAAATCTGAGAATTACTCTCAGACCCTGAATAGATTTTAGAGGTAACTACTTTGTAACTCTTTCTCAGGGGTTGAATTACCTGTCAGAGAGGCTTTTTCCTTCAAGATGCGCCTCTCAAATTCCAGGCGTCAAGATGGAGGTTCGTAATCTGCGGGTGGAATATGGGCCTGGGAGAGGAGATCGTGACTCAGGGAGATCCAAGGGTCTGATATCGATAGCTCTTCAATAATGAGAACCATGCCCTCTGGGCCAGAAGGGGCTATAAAATACTCTGGTTGGTCTGCCGTATCTTCTCAGAACCCTTGGAAGAATAGAGGGTGGAAATGCATATGCTAGGCTGAAAGTTCACCTGATTGAGAAGGCATCCAGACTTAAAGATCGGTCTCTCGGTCTAGGGGCAGAGAGCCGACCTGTCTGTTTCTTTCTGTGGCGAATAAATCCATTCTGGTTGACCCCAAAGCTGGTTATCTTGGAGAACACCCTCCGATTCAGGGACCACTCTCCTTGACGTAAGAGATGACGGCTTAGGAAGCTTGCCTCTGCAGATGTCCTGCCCCTTATATGAACCGCCGATATGATCTTAGATTGGCTTCCGCTAGTTCTAGAATCTGATGCGGAGGTTCATTAAGGACCCGCTTCGGGGTACCTCCCGGCGATTCAGAACGCCACCGCTTGTGACTGTGCGACGAGGCAATCTTCAGGTCTGTCCCCCGAATCATCGGCAGAGCTTGTCTCTGATCGCCGTGCAGGATGGCCTCTAGTTCTCTGTGATTTGAGGACTTTTTCCTGGATTCTTCGTTCCATGATCCTGAATAAGCGGCCCCATGGCCTGGGTCCCCACCGTGTAGAGGTGCATCCGTATCATGGATAGAGGGTTCTCCTCTCTCAAGGCCGGCCTGCCTGAGGTTCTCCTCTCTTAGCCACCCATCTCAGGGAATCAGGATCGTTGAGGAAGTGTAATCCTCTGTCCAGGAGGATGGTCCACCCTCCAGTCTCCCAACATGAAGAGCTGTAAGGGCCTTGCGTGATACATCGCCCAAGGACACCGCTGGGATTGCCGCTGTAAAGAGACCAGAGTCCTCATATGTCCCTTATGGGTAGGGGATGGCTGTCTGTACAGCTCTCCCCGAGCGAGGTACTATTTCACCACTTGTCTGAGGAAGGAAAGATCTCTTGCTGAGTGGAATCTAAGTGTGATGCGCGAAATATCTCTTGATCTGGCCGGAGTGCAGGGAGGACTCTTCAGATTTTACATCAGCCCCGGAGATGAGGATCTTCATCACCACCTTTTTAAGATCTGCAACTTCTGCGCCGAACTGCTATCAGCAGGAAGTCGTCCAGATATGGCCACAAAGGTGCCTGATTTCCGTATGTAGGCTCCCACCTCCGATATTAGTTTTGTGAAACTCTCGGTGCTATCGCCAACTCCAAAGGGCAGAGTCTGAATTGGAAAGTGCTCTATTCTTGCCGTTCATCCTCAACGCCATCTCGAATCTTGACTGATGTCCGGATGAAAGGGACGTGGTAATAAGCATCCGCTAAGTCTCATGGAAGCCATAAAACAATCCTGAAAGAGCAGGTTACGGTTGACTTTATCGATTCATCTTGAAACTTTCCACTTTAGGTAGCCGTTTAGTGGTGTTTTTAAATTATAATGGTCCGGAATGTTCCGTCGGTTTCTTATAAGGAACAGGGTTGAAATAAAATCCTGTCCTCGATCCTGCAGTGGCACCTGCCGTAGCACCTCCTTTCCAATAGGGATCTTACTTCGGTCTCTAGGAGCCTGTCTTTGCTCTTCGGCCACTGAGTTATCCTGAAACGATGTGGGGGAGGGGATAGAAAAGGTAATTTAGGCCATCTTGTATGATCCCCAAACATCCAATTGCTCCCTGAAATCTTGCTCCACTCCCCGCCTTGAACAGGGAGAGCCTTCCCCCCACAGGGGACCCTGGCGCATTGCTGACCGGGACGTTACTGGAATCCTGAGGCCGGGAGAAAACATGAATCCCTTAGACCCTCCTAGAGGGTCGCCACCCCTCCTCTTGTCTCCGGATCTTGAGGAGATCTAAATCGCCGTTGTGAGGGGCGAAAAAATTCCTCTCTTGAGGCCTTGTACTAGGAAAACCTCTCTTCTGTCAGCTTGCCTTTTCCAAGAGTTGTCTAGTGCAGACCCAAACAAGAATTCCCCTTCACAGGGAATACTACACAGATACTTTTAGATGGAGGTCACCTGTCCAGTTTTCAGCCATAAGGCCCTTCTGGCAGAATTAGATAAGGCTACCGATCTTGCCGATAACTTAAGGCGTCCACCGAGGCATCGGCTAAGAAGGGCAGAGGCCTTCTGTGCAGTGGTAACCTCCGAGAGAGATGTGACCTGGAGCACCAGCCTTAATCTTCTCCTCCAGCTGGGAAAAGCCAAACAAAAAGAGGGCCTAGAAACGCATGTAGCCCGACATTGGGTTTGAATGCGCCAGCTGCTGCCTCCCAGGAACGCCTTAAGAAGCCATCTGCCTTCTATCCATAGGATCTTTAAGCACACCTGAATCCTCAATGGAAGCGCACTCTTTTAGACCCTTAGACACGGCAACATCTACTTTTGGCGCCTTGTCCAAAATCTCTGTCTCCTTCTCAGGAAAGGGATACTGTGCTTCATAGCTCTAGGGATAAAAACCTTCTTGTCTGCCTGCGCCATTCTGCCTGGATAAGGAGGAAATATTCTCATGGATAGGAAAAACCTTTCTCTCTTTTCTCTAGACCCTGGAACATAACGTCTGTTACAGAGCGTTCTTCTTTTCATTCTAACTCATAGTTGATCTTACTAATTTACTAGATGATCAAGATCCCTATAGGAAAAAGGGGTCTGCCTGACTGTCCTCCTCCTCTGACTCAGATGATTGTCACCGAACTAGGGCCAGAATCTTCAAGTTGCCTTGGAAGTGCCTGGGGAATTCTCTGACCTGGGGATCTCCTATTTCTTGCACAGAACTACGCACTTCCTGCTGGATTAGCACGCATGGTTTCAAACAAGGTCGAGCTGCTTTGTGCTAACAGGCGCTGAAACATACGGTCACAGGTAGGTTTTTTAAATAAGAGTCTAGGCAGATTAGTCTCCACAGATCTACATGCATGATGCTTAGACTTTAAGTGGCTTTCCCCTTAGGATTCTTCCCTCTGAAATAAGAATCAACATAGACATCATCAGAACCAGTTTTAAAGGCATGGTAAGGCCACACTCAACAATCAGCGGAACTATCCCCTACTCAAACTTTACCGTAAGGGTGTCCACCGGACTCTCTACCACCTTCATTAGAAACTCATCTATTCAGTGGTGAGGATACAGCTCCGTTTTCTCCACGACTGGAGAACTTCCTGTGGATGGCTGTGGGTGCTAGAAACAACACACCCAGGACTCCTGTGTGGGATCTCCTTTTAAAATAACCGGTCTGACGTCATCTCCCATGTGGACGCTGGGCGGCGCGTCACTTCGGTCTCACGGAAGTGGAGCCGGCGCCATTTTGGGGAAGACCATCGCAGAGGAAGAGGCCAGCGCTCGCGCCCTTCCACACACACGCCTCCACTCCGATCGGAAGGCGTGCCGGAGTCCGCCCGCACCCACAGGACGCTGCGCTGACTCGCAGCATTCACCTCTCCACCGCCGCGAGTGACCACCTCCGGTAAGCCTCGGCGGGGGGGACCTGTGCAGCCACCTGGGGGTACCTGGGACTCCAATTCCCCCCTTTCACCGCGACTCCTGAGCCTCACCGAGGACTCACTGGATTCCCCGTCAGGGACAGGAAACCACTGGAAGGAGATGGGGGCGTACCGCGAATTTGATAGTCTGGGTTTCCTGTCCCTGGGGGCGGATCCCTCTCTCTGGTTGGGTGCTGTCGTTGGTGAGAGGGGAGAAAAATCAATATGAAAATGCCAGCTCAGCCTTTTGCTGTTGCTTGCTATATGGTGCATGTTTTTCCCTGACGCAGGGTAATACTGGGAAAAACCTCCAGCAAGGTTCTCTGTAGCAGATAAAATCTTTATTAGGACATGGGATAAAAGCACAGGTGCAGACGGTAGGGAACATGACCAACGCGGTTCATCTTGACCTAACAAGCTTATGGTCTGATTACGATTAAGACCATGATGTTCAGTGTGAGTCTAGGTCAGTTCCATCATTGGTGACAGTCATGTGTATATTCATATGGAAAGGATAGTCGGCCATAAAAGAGTCTTGAACTCTGATGATCAGAGGTTTACGTAAATGTGGGGTTTTTACATGTTTCTGCTACTTTATTCCTGCTTTTAGCACGCTTTCTTCAGAAAGTAAACTATGTGCATCCAAATAAGCTTCCCTCGGCTCTATAAGCGCCTGCAGCTAGGACAAATTGTTAATCTCGCGCACTCTATCCTGCTCTATACATGCTGCTTGATGCTAGGAAATACTTTTAGCTAACCTCCTCATGCTCTATAATAATAATAATTCTTTATTATATAGCGCACAAAGATTATGCGCGCTGCACAAAGCATGGCAAATGTGGTCCCTGTCCCCATGGGGCTCACAATCTAAAATACCTCACAGTATGTTTTAGGAGTGTGGGAGGAGGAAACTGGAGTCCCAATGGAAAACCCACGCAAACACAGAGAGAACATGCAACTCTTTGCAGATGTGACTGGGGGGATTCGAACCAGGACCCAGCGCTGCACTCATCCACCCCACGCTCTTAACATGTTGCTTGCTGCTTGGGCACTACGTTTACTCAGCTACTTGATCTAATATTTGCTACATAAAAATTATTTTTTTTTTCCAATTTAGTATACTTAAAAGCTCTTAACAAGCAGAGTCCAACAAATACTTTACAAATAGAATTCTAACTATATAAAAGTTAAAGGAAAATCAACCATCAAAACATCATGATAAACCAGGAACATTTATTCTTAGACCCAGGCACCATGACTGTGAAAATATTTGTTATCCATGCCCCTTCCTTCTCAAACAAAACTTAGCAAATGATGCTAATGAGGGGCTCTATTGGGTTTTCCGGAGCCATCAGTGATGTCTTTCACAGCTGTAATAATCAGGAGAGGGAGGACGTTCTTCTACTCATTGTAAACCGCTAGTCACATGCACCAACTGATGGGCTCTGAAAAACCCATCAGAGCCCATGAGGCTGATATTGAATTAGCTGTACTTTGAACAAGTTTATTTTATACTAAGGAGGCCATGGATAACAAAATAGAGTGTCCCTGGTTGCATTTATAATGATGGATTTTGATGGTAAGTTTCCTTTAAGCAGAGGCAATTTTAGTTTTGAAAGTGAGGATTTTTGTAATTAAAACTTTTTTTTTTTTTTAACCTGTGTTGTAATTGGAGGGTTCTTCAACAATGGGGCAGATTTACTTACCCGGTCCATTCGCGATCCAGCGGCGCTTTCTCTGCGGTGGATTCGGGTCTTCCGGCGATTCACTGAGGCAGTTCCTCCGACGTCCACCAGGTGTTGCTGCGCTGAAGAGCTTTGCAACGCACTGAAATTCACCAGCCATCCTGGATGAAGGTAAGCGCGTGTCGAGCGACACTTTTTTTTTTTTTTTTTAAATGCGGCAGTTTTTCCGAATCCGTCGGGTTTTTTTTTTAATGGCCATGCCCCCGATTTCTGTCGCGTGCATGCCGCCGCCGATGCGCCACAATCCGATCACGTGCGCCAAAATCCCGGGGCAATACAGGGAAAATCGTCGCAAACCGGAAAATTCGGATATTGGGTCGCAAAGATGCAAATCGGGCCCTTGGTAAATGACCCCCAATGTGTTCTAACAATGCAGAGAGCCTCCAACACAAATATATATAAAACATGAAGGCCTAAGACTGGCTTACAAATGTTTCACTGGAGGAAGGAGAAGCAAGATAGCGCTGTAGGAGGAATGTGAAGCGGGATTGTGTGTAATCCTACCTGACAAGTTCAGGCAGCTCAAAGAAAGAAAAATAGGTTGTCCAAAGGGGCCGGTTGAAAAACAATGGAAGGTCCTGATTTCTATTGTTCCAGAAGATAAAATTTTATAGTAACCCCTTGTGCAATAAAGTCTTTCTCAATAATTCATACACCATTATGTTGCCAAGTTTTTGTAGAAATTCATAGTTTATTAGAAATTTTGGATTAACTAGAATCGTCGACAACAAACTACCTCCGTGTAGTCGGATCTTTCAATCCTGTTCCCTTCTGTACATCTACTATTATGGACTAACCTGCCATGTCGCACTTTAGCAAGAAATAGGGAACATATTGAAGAGAGGATCCGACTGGAGGATTTCACTGAATAGATTGTGAATACTGGGAGCGTCCATGGCTATAAGACTCCACACCCCTATACGGCAGTCTCCGTAAGGAGAACTCTTACTTCCCGACCAGAATATGGATACAGATACAGCTGCAGATACCAAAATTAGGGCATTTTTTGATGAAGATTTATTGCAAAGTTTCTTACATTTTTATTTTATTTTCAATATATTGGATCAAAGCATTGGTAGCAAAAGTGTACATACCCATTAAAGGTGGAGTACATTCACTGTATAAATTGGTCACGTTCACTGGATGCTTTAAACATGATACCTCGTTATGTTCAGATTTGACCCAGATTGACCCATGTAAATGGCAGCTGGTTGTACGGTGTTTGAAAGCAGCGAGTGAACCTTTCTAAAGTGCAGACAAAACTTAATTCATCACTCGACAAAGTCTCTGAGAATACTAGATCACATTTCCCGGACATGTTCTGGGAGGGGTCCCAGGTTATTCTGTCTATTTGAGGAGTGTGTAAAACATACACAGCCGTGGGATGAATGTGTGTGGCGCATGTCATGAATTCATCCTGCCTTGGCTTGCCTGCGGATTTAGAAGGCAACATTTCTATTAGAGTATAGGAAGTGACTACAAGTAGACGAGTCAGCCTCATGTGCCCTCATTTATCAGTTTGAGGAGCCTGCTGTGCCCTTAGCTGTGTGTGGACTTGCTCTGTTTCTCTTGAACATAAAGTAGTTGCCTCAAAACTATCGAGTGTCTTTTTTATAATCCAGCTCTCTTGCCCCAGCTAGTTTATTACCACTTGGTGATCAGTATAGCGGCAGTAAGTGATTGGTCGGCTCTTTATACATTTCCTTATACACAGAAGACATCTCTATGCTTAGAAATCTCTTCCATATATGTGAATAGGCTTACTTGTCCTATAAGTCATTGACTACAAACCTCATTCCCATGTATAATGTTTTTGAAAGTTCTTATTATAACATTCATTGACCTCCATAGATCTGCTAATAATTATTATTGTACTTCCTAATACCCCAAAACTCTGCGCTGCATAATTAACCATCAGTTCAGGAATCCATCATAATTGTACATATCCCAATTTTAATTTGTTCATCTTGCTAGGCCGGATCGCAGACGTCGTGACTTGTTCGCTGCTGGGAATGCATCATTGGCTGGATACAGCCGAAATGGCACCACACACGACCTCTCGAATACATCAGACTCTGAACCAAAGGAGATGGACTATCCATTCTTCGAGACAAAGGTGGACTTCAGATTCCAGAGAACGGTTATCTCAAACCTGATGCCCTTTACCCACTACCGTATAGACATCCACAGCTGTAACCACGAGGCAGATCGGCTGGGCTGCAGCGCTTCCAACTTTGTGTTTGCCAGAACCATGCCTGCAGGTCAGTTCTTTGGAAAAACTTTTTTTTATCCCCATCGGTCCTTTTAAAATGTTATTTACACTATTAATAGTTATGAAGTACTTGTTTTCTTTTTATGATATGTATTAGCACTCTTTTATGTCAGCAGTAGTGCTGTACTTGCTCCCATCTATCACAGCACAAGTGGCCTCATGGACTGAATTCTCCCCATTGTGTGTACTTACTGGTGTACTATGGAAAACCCACCAAAATGGAGTTTTTTTTAAAGTGAACCTGTCAGCAAGTTTTCACCATTAAACTGAATGACATATTTTCACTTTTAGGCTAGACCAACCCTTTTTTGGTATAACAATCCATAGCTCAAATCTAGCCAAAATCACAAAATTGTAGCCAACGCCTTTCCAGAAGATTCCCTGGCGTGTTGTCTCTTCACAGAGTCGATGTGTAACTCTGCTCCCTCATCCCCCCTCCCTCATTCCTTAGGGAGGGGGGAATGAGGCAGCTAAGCTGTGTCACACGGTGCCTCAGCTGAAGAGCATACACGCCCAATGTGACTCTGAGTCTCCTGGACAGGTGATAGCAACTTTGTAACTTTTTTTTAAAGTGAAATTGGCTTTTATTGGCATTTATGCTTTGTTTTTCAGTTGGTGCCGATAACATACCTGGATCCGTCATCTCTGAGGAATCTGATGATAATGCAATTGTCCTGAAATGGCCAGAACCCCCTAATCCCAATGGGCTCATCTTGATGTACGAGATACATTACAAGCAGCAGGGAGAGGTGAGATGCATACAATTCTGCAGCAGACCTAGGATTGTCATTGGAGACCTCCCAGTCTGAGTTGAAGTCCTCTTTCTGCTAGACCCTGGTGCCATGTAGCATGTAATTCATGATTGAATGAGATTGTAATGGATTCTTATGCAATGACTAGCATGACCAACCAATTTTAGTTTAATCCGCATTGCAGTTTAACATATCACAGTTTTTCTTTAATGTTGCACAAACTGATTTGTGTGATCTATAGTCTGGAGGATCATATTGCAGTTGTGTCTTCAGCTTAAATTATGTTATAAATGAAAGAAGAGGAGAGTGACAACAGAAGCATATTTTTTCTATCTGAAGCTGCATGCACATGTCCACAAGCCCGGAGGAGAAGGGAAGGCCTTTCGCTGCTCACCTCTCCCCCCTCCATAGTGAGATGAGCGGACACTCTGTAAATCAGGACAGGTATAGGACCGGTCTTTTTTTTTTTGCGGAGCATCCATCCATTTCGGACACAGTGTGGTGAGACACAATGTGCTGACTGCACGTTGTCTGTGCATAATGCACGTCTATGGCGGCCATGAGCTAGCTGCCATCTTTGCGGCCAGCTCACGGCCACCTCTCCCGGACGTGTGCATGAGGCCTGAAAGTTTCGTCTACTAGTGCAAGTCTTATTTTTGCTAAATTTAATAACCTACGGTTAAACTTTTGATTCTTCTTCTTCTTTACAGCCTCCAAGTACTGAATGTGTCTCCAGGCACGACTACTATAAGATGGGCGGCTGCAAACTTACTAGGCTAAACCCGGGTAACTACACAGCACAAGTACGAGCCATATCGCTTTCTGGAAATGGTTCCTGGACGGATATGGTGTCTTTCTTTGTGAAGGAGAGAGGTAAGTGGCATCTTTCTATAAAATCCTATACATCTTGACCGGTAAAGCAAGTCACAGACCGTCTGTGGCGTAGTCTTTACCACTTTAACATCTTTATCTGCCAAAAACAATACCTCCTCCACAAGCCCTGACACAACAAGCAATTATCTCTTCCCTTAAAAGCCGCAGCAATGGGCACCATGTAAGCATAGCCGGTTATATGTCTATACCGCTGGGAACACACAGTAGGCTACACTTAGGTGTGGAAATGAGTTGTGAACAGAAAAGCTTCACTCCTACTTTATTTGACTTAGCTGCTGCTTTGGATGAAAATCTTCACCATGTGAACCAGGTGTCGCTGTCATCTCTAGCCACATTTTAGTGACCTTTCAGAGAATTTTTAAGATACTCCCCACCTATAGAACAGAATTAGGTTATATTGAGGCACAACAATGCCTCCTTTATGTTACTCACCTCCCCATCAGGTCTCTCCAAAAATGGCTTGAGACATCTGTAGGACAGCTGACTTCTGCCTTAAAAATATACTTTTATTTCTGACTAACAATTTGTTAGGGAGGTGGGGCAGCTTGATGAAGCAGTCAAGGAACCCTACCTCCTGACTGCCCTTTGCTCTGCCCACTCCACCTCCTGCTGGCATCTGGCACTTCCCACCCTTGCCTCGCTGTTGTTACTCTTGGGCTGTTCGGAGATCTTGAGCACTACACATGCAAAGTGGAGTTGGCCGAGTAAATGACGGTTCAGGAGGCAGGATTGCCTGACTGCTTCAATGAGCTGCCCCTCCTCCTTGACTGTATCTTAGCCAGGAATAAAAGTATAAAACATACTTGCTGTTCTCTATCTCCCGTGTTGCTCCAGTACTTCTGGGTTTCTACACTTTGTATGTCCAGAAAGTAATGTGTCCTCATAGGACCCGCTTCAGCAGATGAGTGGCTTCCTCGGATCTAGGGACAACAAGAAATTGGTGTCCTGTGGTCTGAGGAGGCCACTCATTAGCGTAAGCCAGTGACATGATCCTTCTCAAACTTCCCACCTTCACATTACCGAAACCGAAGTACCAGAGCAAGAATTCTTTCCTCTTTTTGCCCCAGCCCTATAGGGGTTATCCCAGTTTCTTGGAAACCCCCTTTAAGAGTTACTTGTAAATTACCTTTCTTAAAGTCCTGAATGTCCATCTCCATACATCCCTTTCTCCAGCTAGGAATAATCTAGGCACTATATGACATGCATTATGTTCTCCCCATTGTGACATTGTATTTTCTTATTCTTGTGCAGTGATTGAACATGACAATCTCTTACACCTGGCTATAATTCTACCAGTCACCACAGTGTTTTTGCTTGTGATAATCTCTTTCATCGCCTGCTATGTTACCAAGAAGAGGTAAGACTGGATATGTACTCACAGAGACGACGTCACATAATTAGATGGTATGAGCTGGCCGCTTACATATAGAGATAAAAACCACATCTATCTCATTGTTTATAGTCATAAAATTGTCTCATTCTTTCCTTGCTCTTTGAAGTTGTTGTCCTTCTCCTGTTAAGGCCTGAGAGATTATTTTTCCTTTTTCGATATCCTGTGATTACGGCAGCAGAGTGTTGTATGTGGTTATCCTTGTTCTTTTGTTCTGTCAGAGAAGAGCTTGTATGTGTCTAAACCTGTCTGGATATTGCGTATGGCGATGCCGGGGTGTGCAAATATTGCATGTCTTACTGGGCCAGGATCAAAGTGCAAAAATAACCTGATGCCTACAAAGAAATACTGATAACTACATGAATTTATTTGGGGAAAATACTCCTCTGTTTTTATCATTTGCAACTCTGGTATTATTGGTCTAAAGTAGGTAGAAAAACACTTTTTTCGTAAAGGAAATCTGCCATCAAAATAAAGCATGGTAAAAAAGGGACACTTGGGGCCCATGCACACGGCCGCATACACGTCCCCTATGGTTACAGCCGTGCGGCTCTATTCTCTATGGAGAGAGAAGGGGCGGGCAGTTTTCCAGCATGTCCGACATGTGCCCGTACGGGTAAGGCTCATGTTTGATTTGAGGCATCTTGCTTGATTTTGATGGTAGATTTCCTTTAAATTTATGATAGATCATCACTCCTGCAGTTCTGCGGTCCCATACATTTTTTCGATTGGTCCTTCAATGTGTGCTAACCTACATCTACAGATTAACTCAAAGTGGATAGATAAGCATAGGGATAATATTGAAGGATCAGACTACACCACATTTGTTTGCAGTCTGTTGCCATGGAGACGCAGAAGTCTGAAATTATAAGCTTACTGCAAGCTTTCTTTTGCTTTGATGATAACTTTGTTTCTTGAACTAGTAACCCGTCTCATCTTTTTGTAGGAATAGTGAGCGACTGGGAAATGGAGTATTATACGCCTCTGTGAACCCTGAATACTTCAGTGCAGCAGAAAGTAAGTGGTATTACCCATGGATAAGTAATGGCATATTCTGCATGTTGGATAGTACGTTGTGTACAGTGTGCAGCTTGGCACATATAGATATGCATTGCCTCAGCTCCTTTGTTTTCCTTTAATGCCGGAGAGGAAATTCCAAAGTTTTGTTTTATTAACTGCATGTCCTAGCGCGAAACACCCTCCTCTCTTCACCTTGGAGATTAACCAACCCAAAAATATTTTCTGTTGTAGACAGGGAGAAGTTCCTACAGAATGTCATAGTTCATGACCTCATGCTTTTTATTTAATTTTTTTTTTCACCTAAAGTACTCTTGAATTGTTGTGTACGTATGCGATTCATCACATTACTGTGTGTGGAAGATCGTGCTTCTACAACACACCCCTAAGGATTCTGTCAAATTAAAACCACCTCGCTGGCTCAAGCATCTTATTTATATTCATCCCAATAGACCTTTTAGGTGGGGATCATCCACTACACAACCCAAGGACCAACACATATAGGGCCCAGATGCTTTTTAGTTCTATGGGGGGAAAAAAAGTAACCTCTCGCCACCCTTTGAAATTTTAATGAATTAGTTATGGGGGTCACTGACGGGATAATTGCATCAGTGTTTAACCCCATAATGTAAACAGTGACCAGAGACTGTAACGCTTTGCCTATAGTGTAGTGTTACTAGCAATACTGCACACCCCTCAAGGGCCACGTTTCCTTGTGCTTTAAGGTCTTTTTGTACTACCTACCTACCCACCTACCCATCCACACTTGGGGAAATTACAGCAAGTATAACAGTTGTGCTGAATGCTGCCTCTGCTGACTTCTGGACTGGTTTTAGCAGTCATTTTGGTTTCTCACTGAAGCTAAACCTTGTTAGTTGGCTATTCCTGCAGTTTACATACAAACCCGGCCAAGTGTTTTCAGAAGGGACTGGCTTATGAAATCCAACTGTGGATCCTGGGCGTTACCAGAGCCTCTCCATGCTGTAGCTTTACAAGCTGTTACACTGTGCAGGAGTTCTTCCCCCTCCCACGGTGTTATGTTACATCAGGCAGAGGGAGTGCTGAGGGAGCAGGGGGAGGGGAAGATGGTGAAACTGCCATTAAATTTACGTGCCCTCCCCTTATGATGTACCTAACCCCAACTCCTTGTGTTCCCATAATGTCTTGTATTACATACAAACAGGTCCTATACACTGACAATGTCTTGTTACTTTGTACTCCAGAACACACACACTGCTTTCTCCTGTAGTATTGTCACTGTGTCTCTTACCAGAGGTACCAGATGCACCATCTGCAGAAAACTTCATGTGTATATTAATTATCCACAAAATCTATTCTAAAGATGTTTTTCTTCTCCTTATCCCATAATTACTTTCCACCTGGGTTTTGGTTTCGCAGAGCCTCAGGGAGCTTTAATCTGTTGAAGAATTTTCTCTCCTCCCTCTGTCATATCCCCTTAAATCTTCTGGGTTTGGAAGGGTCAGAATTGGCACTTTCTATCCTTCCGCCTCTTCCCAGAAAACTAATTTATTATTGCCACAACTTCCTTTGACTCCAGACCATCTTGTATTGTGAAACGCAGCAAATTTTACATCAGCTCACATTCTTAAAGTAGACCTGTCACATAAATATTTCATGTTTTTGCTCGCACAGCACCAGAAAATTGTGTCACCTTGTTTACTATCTAATCTCTCCATCTCTGATACATTTGAGGACGACTTTAGTGAAGAAGTTAAAGGAAATCAACAACTCTTAAAAACCTAGAAATACTCGCCTTCGCTCCTCTTCACGTCAATCCCGATGCTGTCCTCCACTAGTCTTGACACTCTGGGATCACCTAGAAAAGAAAGCTATAATTAACAGCCCGGAGCGCAGTGACGAGATGTCCGGTGCTCTGGGCTGCTAATTATTCACAAATCTACACCTCATAGGAGAGGGAGGTGCGGGTGCTTGCATAATTAGCGACCCGGAGGGCCGGACATGTTGAAGAAATCAGAAGTGGTAACTATTGTGCCATTATGAAAGGGAACCTGTCATTTAATGTATTGTCTGGCTTCCTAATTTCTAGTGGCCAGATCACATTGATCATCTTCTATGTTTTGCAAAATTCATCAGAATGAGTCATGTCAGTCAGACCTTAGACCTAACTCCTTTATTCTGCCCTTGACTTGGGTTAATGTGTTCTTGGCCTAAGGGATATCTGTAAAGCTAGGAGGTTTCCATGACTTCTCTTGTGACTCCTGGAAATCTTACCGTCATAATCCATCATGATAACCGAGGAGCATTAACTTGTAGATCCAGGCACCGCGACTGTGGTAATTTTCTTCTATTTGTTACCCATGGCTCCCTTCCTTCTGAAATCAACATTTTAAAATGTTACAATGTTACTAATGATCAAGACAGGCTCTTCACATGATTTTATACTGTGCAGGAGAAATTCACACTTCCACTTTGTGTAAGGTTACATTGGGTATATGGAGGGAGGAGTTCTTGAGGGAGAAAGGGGGGTAAAGAGACAGTGTAACAACCTTTGACGCTACAGCACAGAGGGGCTCTGGTAACACCCTCTAGAGCCTCTCTGGCTCATTAGCATCATTTTAAAAGTTTATTTTTAGAAGAAAGGCGGTCATGGATAACAAATATAAGAATATTTTTACAGTCACTGTATCTTGGTCTGTGCCCCTGATTGAAAATGCCTGGTTTTGATGGCAGATTCCCCTTAAAGAGGACCTGTCACCAGATTTTGTCCACCCTGACTAACAATGCCTTCTGATAAAGGGTTATAAGTCCTCACCATCACCTAAAATTAGCTGCCAGTGAGTCTCTGTACCTTAATTACAGATGTTTTTCTGATTAGCTTTTGTGACTCATGTCTGGTGTTTGTGACTCTTCTCTCTCTTTTAGGCTGGCAGTGAACCACGCCCCATTATTGTGACTGACAGCTCTGGGTCTCTTTAAATCACTGCCCTGCCTCCTTGTACTTTGGGACCTTCTGTATTATTCAACTACAGACATATAAAGCTCTATGTACAGTTGAGAAATATTGTGTCAATATTTTACACAATGCCTTGTGTTACATTCATGACATGTGACCGGTGACCTCATCGGAGGTCCTTTAGCCTTCTAAGAATAGCAAACTGTACACCATGTATGTGATTACATGAAAGTGGAGAGCAGTAGAAGTGTATGGAGGCTGCTGTGACTTTATGTGGTCAGATACATGCATGTATTGTTAAGAGGATAAAGGACTGGAGATAATGTCATTCTGGTCCCATGACATGAACTGTCATGGGAGATGGGAGGGGCCAGCTGAGCAGGAAACGCCCCCCTCTGATGCCAGGTAATATAAGATAAAAGGTGATTTATGTGGATGTAAGCGAATCAATTTTTAGCTAAAAGAAGGGGGTCAGTTAGTTAATAGTGCTCTATAGGGACCGGTCACTGGCTGTAAATGTGCAAATGTGGTGACCGGTTCCCTTTAAGGTTCATGCAGAATCTTCTAAAACAACATCCTTGGGATCCGACATGAAGGAATGCTCAATACTCCATAGCAGTGTAGAAATGTATTTCATTATTGGTGTGTGGTTTGTGTGTGTTGCCTCGTGTAAATGTAAAGGTCTTCTGGATTATTCATGTGGATAATAATTCTAATTGAATCAAATATGTATGATAACACGTCATCAATTGACACCCGATTCCTTCATTGCAGTGTATGTGCCCGATGAGTGGGAGGTGCCACGTGAGAAAATCACAATGAACCGCGAGTTGGGACAGGGATCGTTCGGAATGGTGTATGAAGGGATTGCTAAAGGAGTGGTAAAGGATGAATCAGAAACCAGGGTGGCGATAAAGACTGTGAATGAGGCGGCCAGCATGAGGGAAAGGATTGAGTTCTTAAACGAGGCTTCGGTGATGAAGGAATTCAATTGTCACCATGTGGTAAGTCTGGTGACATCTAAAGATATTTGACCTATTTGCCCTAACCAAGTAGTCATACCATACTGTACACGTTTTTATGTTTTAGGTGCGTTTGTTAGGTGTTGTTTCTCAAGGTCAACCAACCCTCGTCATCATGGAACTAATGACCCGAGGGGATCTTAAAAGCCATTTGAGATCTTTACGGCCAGACACAGAAGTAAGTAGAAACTGTTCTAACAGTCTTGGGCTACATTCACACACATGTTTGGGGGACCTTTATACGGCTGATATATGTCCCCCATACACTTCTATGGGCTAACGGCACCATACGGTAGCCGCACCGTACCGCTCCGTAGCCCGTAGAAAGATAGGACATGCCGTGCGCTGTATATTCCTATGGAGAGGGACGGGGGTGAGCTGCGCTCATCCCCTGCTCCTCTACACAGCGCCGCTGTATGCCCATCGTACTACGGTACGGCGGGCATACATCGTGTGCATGTAGCCTTACACTGATGTTATTCATATAGTTTTTTACTGTTGCATACAAGGACATCCGTTTTGTTTGTAAGCTCCACATCTCTTCCATGATAAAGGAGAGCATGTTACTGTCCTATTTTAAAGCAGGGAAAGGATACCATATTAATATTCTATTAGTGGGGGTCCAACACCCATGGCCCCCACAGATGAGCAATTCTCAGAAATTGATGAGCATAGACTAGAACAGGAAGCAGACAGCTCCATTATCAGTGCGGTGGCTAAACCAGGTCACTACAACTGAACTCCAATTTTTAAATTGGATCACATGGGGTTTGCAGTAACTTGGTCTGACCACTACTTAGAGAATGGAGCTGTCTGCTTTCTGTTTAACTCTCTCAGCTATTGTGCAATAGCAGGATCTCTATATCCTCTATATCCTGCATGTGGTGTTCTGGCATATACATCACAATATATTAAGAGACATACAAGGTGCAGGGGACATGCATATGTGTCCCATTAGAGCTCTGTACTTTTATTATGCGCCAAGGCCTAAACATGGCGTTGTGCTCCAGGTCTGGATACTGCCAGGTCGAACCCATTTTCATGTCCAGTATATTCTACGCTTCCTGTGGAATCTTTCCTAATGTATTGAAAGCTTGTGCCGGGGTCGTAGGCATGTTACATCTGGAACACAGCTATTTTCAGACATACAGAGATGCAGGTGGATGTAAACAGGAAGGGGGGTAGACCAGTGATACAATACAATGCGGAGCGGGGGCTTCTGTGGAATTTTGAGAAGCAAAATAAACTCAGGAGTAATTTAGCCTCTTCTTCCCCATCTCTGTTATTGAGGAATATAAATTGACTGCCCGACAGCAATAACATTATTTCCTTTATATTGATTTGAGCACTAAACATAGTTCCATGGGTATCCGCTGTGACAGAAAAGATCTTATCAGAGCCAAGTGGTGGGAATCCTGTATACGGGGTGTCTGTGGGTGGACCCTGCCTCTCCAATAGAGAATAAGTGAAATGTGGTATTGGTCTTATATGTTTAGCAGGTAAAGGCAGTGTAAGTAGCCTTTGTTTTCATCTCTGTTGGTGAATGGCCGAGATTGTGCAGGAGGGAATCAAATTATTTCATTAACACCATTTACAAACGGCGAATACGGAGAAGATAAACGTCCAATTCATTATCTGTAATAATAATCTTTTTTTTCTTCTTTTTCTTGAATTAACTTTTTTTTTTTTTTTTTGACTGGTGGATGTTTTCTACAATATGAGCGAATACCCTACATGGGTATGTGCAGTTAGTAACATGACCGAGTTCTTAGTACAGGCGGTCCCCTAGTTACAAACGGACATCTGGATGTTGGAAATTTACTGTACTTTAGCCTAAGGCTACAATAATTGGCTATAACAGTTATCAGAGGTAGCACAGAAACACAGTTGTTCGTGCTGCACAGTTTGCCCCTTAAGGAGTTACTCACTGTATAAGACCGGTCCACACAGTCTTTGAAAAAGTCCACAGAAATAGAGAAAATAATTTCACTATGACCGGAGCTCCCAATGCTATTCTTCTTATTAGTTATTCCATCTTTAACCACCGATGAAAGGCACCAATCCTCAGTTTCTCCTGCTGAAAGTATGTCACCATTCAGACTAGCACCATCGCACTCTCATCATCCTCCTTTAATTATATTGTAACTGGAAGATTATGGTGTGGTACGGTCCAACAAAGTTAACATTTATTTAGGTTCATCATACTCACAAGAGTCAATTAAAAATGTGCATATCACAAGTTCAAATAATGGGACACTAGCTTTCCTATCTGCCCGGGCAGAGAGAGAGGGGGGTAGGCAGACCCCACGCGTATCCTCACCTATTCGGTAAGTGTAGAATATAAGAAGATGACCACAGTCACAGGGCCTGGATCTATGAGTAAGTGTCCCTGGTTTATCATGCGTGAACAAGAAATGCACCGTTGCCGGATTTATCAACAATGAAGCATTTATGGGATCACAACAGTGTCTACCCCTCTACAAGCCCAAGGTCTACAAGCCCAATGGAGTCTGTATACATCCACAACTAACCATAGCTCATCTTGTTCTCAGACTTAATGGTGCCCCTAGGGAGGTACTATAACCTCTTTAATTCCCAATGACTCTTTCTTGGTGCATTTTCTTTTTCTGTCAGACTGTACATTTGGCCCCTATTGCTTCACCCCAAGCCATAGACTTGCTAAATATAAGCATTTGGTCCCCCTCAGGTCTCCTTGTTGCTTCCTGCAACCTGTAAGTATACATTACCCCTCCAGTCTTGGCTAATCCCCCAGCCCATTCTCCTCATTCCTTTGTCACCCATTCCCAGACAATAAATCACCCAGGTGCCAGGTACCATTAGGAGAAGGTTACAGGGCCACATTAACTAAACTAAGGCTCCATATCTGCATTCCAGTGTCCGAAAGAGCACCTAACAAATTCCTAGAAGTGTAATAAGATTGTGACCCTGCCTTCACCAGGGCTCGAGATTCCTATACTATATGTTTAGAGAGCGAGCAGGCTGCTATAGGGCAGCGCTGTGTGAACAAGGGCATGTTAATGATTCTTTTACTACCTGCACTCAGGTCTTTATGTTTCGTCACACTTGTGTGGTTATTACCGTATGAAAAGAAGGGATTTTTGCAAAAACGTGATTCTTTTTTTTTTTTTTTCCTTCTCTTCTTATTGATACTAATGGAGGAGGGGCATGGGCTTTCTTCAAGGACAATAGGACAACTATGCAGTGTTTGATTTTTACTGTTGACTAATGGCCAAAGCCACCCACTGAGATGATAGGATATCTCCTTCACGAGCTGGGTCTTGTAGAAGAGCTGCACTTTGTTACTCTTTTGTATTACATATGTAGGAGGTTATATGGATCAAGGTGGTCTTATCATATCCTTTTGTTCAGCATTTCTTCTGGCACCGATCACAGTAATTAAGCTGTAAGGTTCTGCGGTTGAACCCAACTCCACCACTTAACAGTGCTGCATATGGGCACTGCCATCTTAAAAGGAAATCTACCACCAGGATCAAAGATTGTAAACCAAGCACACTTACATGCAGCTGTTTGCCACCTCTGCTAGAACCACTCTTCTTTTAGCTTCTTATGCTGTTGTTTGTTTGGTTTTTTTTTACAAAAAAAAAAATCTTTAAAAATTATGCAAGTCAGGGGCTCCGGGCACCATAGCTGTTAACATGGAGCCCCTCAGACTTATTTGCAGAATTTTTACAGAATTTTTTTTTGGTAAAATCCAGGGCATAAGGAATTAAAAGAAGAGCGTATCCTTCCAGAGGAGGTACACACAAGCATGTAAGTGTGCTTGGTTTACAATACTTGACCCTGGTGTGGTAGATTTCTTTCAATGGCCTAACACTCAGAGCGATGGCCAGGAAGGCTAGAAGTCTCCTGTAGCTGTCATTTGGCATCCTGTAATATAGTCTGTCGGAGACAGACTGATATACTGGAGCAGTATATGTACAACATACTGCAATGTATTAGTATTGCAGTATAGTGTATAAGTGATCAGACCCTAAGGTTTAAGTACCCTAGGAGGACTGAAATCATAGTTAGATCAAAAAAAGGGGGGGGGGGGGGTTTAAAACTTTTTTTTATTATTTTTACAATTATCATCCCCTCTTTCCTTAGAACACATATAAAAATAAGCAAAATCAGAAACATGTTAGATGTTACAGCCGCCCAAAACATCCGATCTATGAAAATTATAAAAACAATTATTTCCGTTATGACCATTTGATTTTCAGAATGGTACAGCCTGATGTTAAAGATCAGTACATTACTAGTATCCAGAGAGCTTGCCCAGAGGTCACGGGGGACAAAGGGGTTCATTTGTAACTAGGGATTGTATGTTTGGTGTCCTTTAAAGGGGTTGGCCACTTAACCTCTTGTTTTTGTAAAGTGTGGGGGGAACTATTAATAGTTCTGCTCTGCTTTTCTGATATGTAAAGTGTTTTATGTACATGTATGCACGTATATTCAGATATATCTGTCTGAGGAATAAGGTGACGATGGGACTTTAAGACTGAGGAGAAGTTGCGATATATTAAGCAGATCTGTTGAGCTTAGCTTCCAGCATACTGTGTTACCACAGTGATCCATGCTACAGTCAGACAGGAGAGAACATTATGTGCCGTGACTTTTACCTTGAAAAATATTCATGTGGATTTATGTGCTCTCCTCCATCTCTAATGCGTCATACTTTATCACCATCAGGTGTAAAGTAATGTACATGCCTGGAAGGACTGGGATATCTAGTGATCTGTAAGATTATATAACTGGATGCATAGGAGTTATATTAGATGGACACTTTTACTATCACACCACATGCATAGACGTGTACACCTGACCATCCCTTATATTCCATTACAGAGTAACCCCGGGCAGCCGCCTCCTTCCTTGAAGAAGATGATCCAGATGGCAGGGGAGATTGCAGATGGGATGGCATATCTCAATGCTAATAAATTTGTTCACAGAGACCTTGCGGCCAGAAACTGCATGG
Organism: Engystomops pustulosus; assembly: GCA_019512145.1. Classification (NCBI taxonomy): domain Eukaryota; kingdom Metazoa; phylum Chordata; class Amphibia; order Anura; family Leptodactylidae; genus Engystomops; species Engystomops pustulosus. Next base: position 36,574,807 of record CM033644.1, read on the forward strand.
TGTCTGAAGAGTTTACTGTCAAAATCGGAGGTAAATTTGTATAGTATATTATTTAGATATTTTATATTCCCATGTTCAACCAGTTTCCCCCCCATGTACTGCACTTCTTGTCATCCTCCATTGTTTGGGTAATGACAAAATGGACATGTGTCAGAGTGAGTTATCCCTTGAAATATTCTCTGGTCTGGGACTAAAATGTGATCTCTTTATTTCAACACGTAAGAAGCATTGGATGTATTCATTCCTTCCAATATTCTTCTCATTTTCTCATTAGACTTCGGAATGACCCGAGACATTTACGAGACAGATTATTATCGAAAGGGAGGAAAGGGTCTCCTCCCGGTGCGCTGGATGTCCCCAGAATCTCTGAAGGATGGGGTCTTCACCACTCACTCTGATGTCTGGTAAGTAGAAGTAGGTGCATTTCTGGTAACTTGGGAAGAAGATGAAAGTTTTGTAACCTTTCTGCATTGTTCCTCTCTCATCTCTGTAGGTCATTTGGTGTAGTGTTATGGGAGATCGCTACACTGGCTGAGCAGCCATACCACGGCATGTCCAATGAGCAGGTTCTCCGATTCGTCATGGAAGGAGGTCTTCTGGAGAAGCCTGATAACTGCCCGGATATGCTGTATGTCCCCCTCTATTTATATAACTTGTGTAACATAAGATGGCTTTGGCGTTGTGTCTTTTATTTGCCTGTCTATACTACTTTCTATATATACGGCTAGCTAAAAGACTTGGGGGGGAAAATGAAAAATGTCAAAACTTGGCTAACATGCTGCAATCTGCTCACTGCATAAGTGGATGAGACTTCAAGACTTTGGGGGAGATTTATCAGAAGTGTCTGAGAGCAGAACTGTTCTAGTTGCCCATGTCAACCAATCAGAGCTCAGCTTTCATTTTTCCACAGCTGTTAATAAAATTAAAGCTAAGCTCTGATTGGTTGCAATGGGTAACTAGAATTGTTTTCCTCAGACACTTCTGATAAATCTCCCCCCCCTTCATATTCATGTAATGTAACTAAAATGTGCGGTGCAAAACGCTACGGAGGTTTTCAAGTAAACAGACTGCTGAATTTCCCTGATGGAAATTCCCAGAATATCCGTCACCTGTGGCCGGGATTAAGGGATTTCCCCAAGTTATGCAAATAAAACTTGTTATTGTGCACTTTTTAGGTAGGCCATTGCATTTCCATATGGATGTGACACCTACAGTTTCCTCCACATAATACATATGTGTCGTGCTTACTTGTTATTTGGTTTTATGGTGTAATATTGGCAGGTTTTTCCTTGTACGTTCCCCGGTTTCTGCTCCAATCCATAGAGTGATGTCCTGATAAAATAGCTATCGGCCTGTTGTTTCCCTGTGCGTCCTCCCTTCTCCTGACAGGGCACTTTCTTTCTGTATGAGCTCCAGTCATCGCTCACTATCAGACGCTGTGTGAGCCGCCTGCAAAACATGTTTATTTGTTTTTCAGTTCTCTGCAATTGAAAGATGAGTATCATGGGACGTTTGTAAGGGGGCCAGAGACGGGGGAGGCCTTTTGGGGATTCTCTTACCAGCAAGCTACACTTTATTCTGTGGCAGGGGACGTCATTTATTTCTTTATCTGGAGACTTCTTTATAATTCAAAGATTTATTGGCTATAATTTTGTCATTACTAAGTTGACTTTGACCCTTTATTTAAGTACATGACCCTTTGACAGGTGCCGCAAGGCAGATATGTTGACGTTGCCTGCCATAGACTACATCAACCGGTCACAACGAGATAATATCCTGCTCTGCACTGAGAAGAGAAGGAAACGTATCCATTCGTGGGTGGTTTTCGTATTCCCTATGATTCGGCTAAATTCCTAGGCCATGTATTGAATATTTATTTTTATTTTTTTTTGGAAGCAGCATTCTGCAGAACTACTCTGGTTTTGGGCCATAGAACCATGGATGCCATTGTGCACCAGTCTGAATGAGTAGGCCATGTTCACACAACAATTATGGTGCATAGTCTGTGCTGTTTGCATGCTACGCCTGTGAACCTGGACTGATATAGTTTTAATTTTATGCATCCACTTATTTCCAGTTCATAAAGTAAGCACTGAATAATAAAGGGGGTAATTCTCTTATGGGTTCACTGCATTGCAAATCCACAGCCAAAATCCAGGAGCCATGTCCAGATTTGTGCAGGGATAAATGCACACCATTTCCCTGTAAACAGAAATTAGGGAGGTGCAGTTTCCTTATAAGCTGGTAGTGGGTCCCCTGGCGGACCATGTTCTTGTGTGGTTGCAGATATGGCATGGTCTGTCCTTGCTGGTAAGAATACTGTAGAGCAGTATAATAACTATTATTATGGGTGATGGTGTATTTATGCAGCATGTGTGCGGTCGCTGTTCATCTTCTCTCCCGTGTGTAAAGCTTTTTTTTCCTGTTGTGCTTCATTGTAAACATATCAGCTGGAAAGCTATCCATCCTCCAAATGGGGGTTTCTGGTTTGCTCATAAGCACATGATTCCCCTTCCCTTCGCTGCTCCTCCTTGAGATTCAGTAAACAAGGTATTAAATCCACACGGGAGGGGAAGAGGGGGATTAAAAAGCATTCCATTTATGGCAAGAGCTGGAAGCATGGTCAGTCCGGAATGGCTCAGCGAGCGTCAAGTGACAGAGCTGTGTGTGCACGTCACACGTCTGGCTTCTCTACTCAAGCTTGAGTCCCCAGTATGGACCCCACGTGAAGGGGCCGGAAGGCTACAGGAGAGAAACTAATACAGGAAAAGGCACCCTTGAAGGGGAAAGACTAAATGTGTAGCTTCAGGACTTTCATGTGCAGGAATACTATAAAAGCCGGTTTCGGCATCATAAAATGTGCTACAAATTTTTTTTTTTTTTTGACCCCTGACTAAAGTGTTCAGAATATTGCATCAAAATCTGTGAATCCAGTATGCTCTATTTAAAAACTCAACATAGCTTTAGTAGTTTCTTAAAAGACACCCCGCAGGTCGTCTGGACCAGTGGTTCAATGTCCCAATTCAATCGCCTTGTATTCTTTCCCTCTTTAGTTTTTCTGGTAGAAGCCAAACTTATAAACTCAGTCCAGATCTGTGGGCGCAGTGATGCAATGAAGCTGGTGTGTAGTACAAGGCTGTGGAGATGGGTCTGATTTCACACATCTGACCATAAGTATAACAGGGCAATTTGGGACACTTATCCTTGAGGGCCTGTAGTTAAGTGTCCTAAATTAACATGACGTGTTCAGGATTTCTTTTAAAGGAAATCTACCATCAAAATCCACCATTATAAACTTGGGACACCTACTCTTAGATCCAGGCACCGTGACTGTGATAATCTTCTTATATTTATTATCCATGGGCTCCTTCCGTCTAAAATCAACTTTTAAAATTAATCTAATGATAATGGGGGCGTGTTACGGAAGCCCCTCGGTGCTGCAACTGCACAGGTTGTTAGTGTGCAAGGAGGGGAAGGATGATGCAGTGTAATAGCCTATGAAGCTTTAGCTGTAACTCCCCCAGAGCCCTTCTGGCTAATTGGCATAATTAAAAATAAATATTTTAGTAGGATAGAGGCTGTGCCTAACAAATATAAGAAGATCACCAAAGTCGCAGTGCGCTCCTGCTTTATCCATGCTTAATTTATTTTTCAGTTCCAACTCTGATGCTTTTGCTAACTTTGATACTGGGACTTGGACATTGAAATGACTTGCTAGGTTCAGGTGACAAGTGCCCAGGACATTTAATCCAGGGTAACGCTTCAGTCAAGCTTAGTCAGTGGGGAACATTTTCTGCATGTTGTTAAAACATACCATTTTTGGTAATAAAGGGGTTAATTTACAGGAATGTATATATTGTGCACACATTGGCTGTTCCCTCTGATCCCTAACCTGTGTGTTCTTTATTGTATTCCCTTTCTTCCAGGTTTGAGTTGATGCGCATGTGCTGGCAGTACAATCCGAAAATGAGGCCCTCATTCCTGGAAATCATCAGCAGCATCAAGGATGAGCTGGATCCAGCTTTCAGGGAGGTGTCCTTCTTTTATAGTGAGGAAAACAAGCCTCCGGATACAGAGGAGCTGGACCTGGAGGCAGAGAATATGGAGAGCATTCCATTGGATCCATCATGTACCTTGCAGACATCTGAGCATCTGGTGGGACACAAGGCTGAGAACGGCCCAGGTGTAGTTGTCTTGAGGGCGAGCTTTGATGAGAGGCAACCATACGCACACATGAATGGGGGGCGCAAGAATGAAAGGGCGCTACCTCTCCCGCAGTCCTCGGCCTGCTGATCCAGGCTTGAGGTCTGACGAACACTTGTAGAAGCATAGCCCTTTGTGTGCATCTAAGACTGAACACGTGGGAGGCTCCCTCCGTATCCGTGCAAACACTAATCCACTTTCTCTTCTGGTTGGGCTTCAGCTGCCTACCGGGTTGGCACTGGTGTACGTGGAGGACATGCTGCGTCAGGCCAGTGCCCCGCTAACTGTGCGTCACAGTAAGCCCTGTACATGCTCTCACACAACAAGGATGAAAGCACTTCTTTCCCTTTATGTTTTGGGCCAGAACAAAGCAAACAAACTACTTTTTACCTTTTTGGTCCATTCTGAGATAGACTCGTAAAGTTACATCATAATGTAACTGAGAAATTTATTTAATTCTGACAGTCTTTGCCAAATAGATTTTGACTTTTTTTTTTTTTTTTTTCTTTCTATTCTTTTTGTTTTTTTTGTTACAGCATGGTTACTGCGGTTGTATGAAGTCCCTTTTCATATCACAGACCCATGCACACTTTTGTCTAAGGGGGAACTTGCTATCTAAATTAAGCAGTTTTTTTCATTTTTTATTTTTTTTTTGTGTGTGTGATGAGGTGGGAAGTGGAATAACCCTGTAAATATATACATATATGTAATGTCATTACATTCTGGAGAAAACTGGCAAAATATCACATGTCACCGGGAAATATAAGCAAGGGTTTACAGTAAAGTGTAAAACGGGTTAGATCGAAGTTTGTGAACCCAAGAAAATAGACTTGATGGGAATTGTGTGGTCCTGTATGTGTTCAAAATGTTCTAGAAGGTGAGACTTTGCTGTAAACCCCCGGCCATCTCCACATCTCTAAACTTAATTATTTTTGCACCTCATACGTATTTACAATTTTTGGGGGGCGGACTGGGAGTGGGTGGTTATTTTCTTTCATGCGACGACTTTATAGAAGGTCCTTACAGTTCAATGTGAGGTCATAGCGTCATTTACATACACATTTTGTGTCCCTTTTTATAACTTTTTTATGGTTCAGATATTCATCTATGTCTGTACAGAAAAAGGCTGCTATTTTTTCTTTATCTTTTGTGTATTTAATCTATGATAGAAAAAACAAAAAAAAAAATCTTTAAAAAAAAAAAAAAAAATTGCACCTTCAGGTCTCTTCCATCTCCATGTTCCTATCAAGCCGCTTCTCTCATCACAGGGCACACACTCTCACTTTTACAAACTTTGCTCGAAACTTCCATTTACTGGGATGGGAGATTTTTTTTGATTGCATTATTTTGCGCCACTTCAACACATAACGCCCCGACTCGTTCACATTGCCACCTCCCACCAATGAACTCGTAGTAGTATTACCCGTTTGTTTGTTTAATGCCTTTTGTGTGTGTATGTTTTTTTTTTTGTTTTTTAAGGTGTTTTCCTACAGGTGTTAAACTAAGTGTCTAAGGAAGGGTGGAGGGGCAGAGAAAAGTGTCTTATGATACAGTGTATAATTTTCATCCTATTATCTCCCCACGCAGCGACCTTTTTGTCGTAATGCAGTGTGTCAAAAAAAAAATCTCAGGTTAAACCCCCCAAAAAAAAAAATTTACTAATTGATACGGTTTCATCTTTACTAAATTCTGTGTTTGTTCCCTGTACTTCCAGCCGTTGTCAGAGCCAGGACATTTTTTCTGGCTTGGTGGCTACAGGGCAGCTCACATATTTCCAGATCTGTCATCTGTGCGTGTCTTTGTGTGGATTGTTAGATGCAGCCCCGTGCTTTTTAAGTTTTTTAATCTGTATAATGGGAGATTCTTCATTGAAAAAGCTCCTCTGTCCCAAGAGCAAAGCTGTATCTGACACACAGACCAAATCCATTGAAAATCAATTGATTCCGTGGAGCCGGTCACTGGCTTTATGCGCAGTAAGCCTAAGTCTTGTGGTTTCTACTGACCAGAGATGAAACCCATGCAATGCATTTTATATGTCTATTTTCTATAATTTTATACAGGGGGTCCCCTACTTACAGTTAAGAACCCTTTGCCCACTGTGACCACTGGTGAAGCCCTCTGGAAGCTTTACTATAGTCACAGGCAGCAATGATCAGCCCCAAAGTGTCTGTAATTAAGTTCTATTCATAATCCTTGGTCCAATTACAGCAAAACTTTTTGAAACTTTTTGTCACTGGGGCAAAAAAAATTTTGGCTGGATTTACAATTATAGTTTAAACTTAAGAACAAACCTATGGACCTTATCTTGTATGTAACTGTCTGTATAGATCTATGTACACACATCATTGCTCTTAATTTTTGATATCGTGTACACAGTACCCAAAATCTTGTATTTTTGGCTGCATCGCTCTGTGATACTGCCCTATTACGAAGCAGGCCAGTAGTGTAAGTGCCTCACAGAGATATTATACTGTCCAGTCTATTATTCTGCTTTTAAAGGGGAAAACAAATGATACCTTTTTCCTTTTTGAGTTAGTTCCAAGTAATGTAAAGGCTCCTGCTCAAGCCACGGAATACAATGTGTAATGTTATTTTATCAAGTGGGCTTATGGGAAGCGGAGGACAGTGCGCTGTGTAATTCCTCCACTGCATATACTGTATATAGTGAGATATAGCCGCTATAGTGGGAGAATATCTATATTCACTTGCATTGCCGCTTACTGCTCTTTAAGACTAGACCGTAGTCCACGTTCAGACCAAAATGGCAAACTATTACAGACCACATGATATAGGGTGCAACAAATGTGCTGTTTCCATAGGAGTTAATTTGGTAGCAGGCCGTTTAAAGGGTCTACTGCTAGTGGTGCACTTAAAGGGCTAATTTAATTGGATAACATGAGGGGTCTGACTGCTGCACCGCTATTTATATACAGGGAGAAGGGGATACAGGGTCCTCTTTGGTTCAGGAGATGTAACATTTGATTTACTTACTGCGGGCCTTGTGTGCTCTCCAGATTTATGGAGGGAACTAGTCCAGGACACATTATCTGCTTCTTCTCTGGTCTCCTGAGGTTAACAACTTGACTTTGCGCAATGAAATTTTTAAAGGACATCTACCTTTAAATTACTTCCAAATTTAAAATTAAAGGACATCTACCACCAGGATGAGACTGTATGCAAATGAGCTTGAAGGGCTCCAGGCTCCATAAACATCTATGGAGCCTGGAGCCCCTCAGGCTCATTTGCATACAGTTCTTCATCCTGGTGGTAGATGGCCTTTAATTTTAAATTTGGAAGTACCATGGCTAAAGTATAAGGTTATGTGATTTTTACAGCAGAAAAAGTTAGGGGATTGAGTAATTCGTCCTATAGGTAACAGCATGGGTTATGTCTAATGTATGTCTACATAAACCGTTCATAGAACACTCAGTGGGAAATGTTACATTCATTGTGACTTTGTTCTGTGATGGCAATATCTTGCTGACAGGCACAATAGTGTTCCCTATTACTATACTATAATCATATGGCTGTTGGCCAATGGCAGGAGGTATCTCCCTAATACTTTAGCTAATGCTTCTTCCTATAGGAGGTGCACTTATTAATTTCTATGGATTGCAGCGCATTAGTCAGTCACCCATCGTGTTTAGTACACCGTCTGATTTTGCCTTGAGGTGGAGGAGTTTTTCCCTTGAAAACACTTCCATTACAGGTTGTTGTACCTGCATCAGATTAAACCATATTCTTGTAGTGATGCCTGATCTTTTTCCTGTTTTGAAGCATACTCAATCTGATCTCATCTTGTATATTCTTACCCCGTAGCCCCTAAACCTAAGAAGGTATTCTATGTAGGATTTTTTTTCTTTCGTTTTCTAATTTATTGTTCTCATTGGTTTTGGTCACTGTAAAAAAAAAAAAAAAAAATGCCCCAAAACATTCTTATGTATTGAGATTTTTTTTTTTTCTTTGTAAATGACAGGGGACAGTTTTTCAATATTTTTTTTCCCAAACATTTATCTACCTCACTCTTTATTTTTTATATGTGTAAATATCTATATATAAACATATATATATATAAAAATGTTAAAAAAAAATTTACATCTCACATTTCTCAGCAGTTGACAATAAACCATAAAACCGGTAACCTCATACACTACTCAAGCCACAAAATGCTGTTACAGAGAGGAGGGCGAGGCGATGTGCCATTCCTATTTACTAGGGTGTGTTGGGGTGCACAGGGTGTTACCGTTATGGAACGACGCACGATGGAACCGTGGAAGTGTGAATTCTGACCTTTTACGGGATGCTTCTCTCCTAGCCAAAAAGAGCCATCTCTCTAGTCATAGTGGTGGTAAAATTCACCACTCCAGCTGTCGATGAAGTAATCGGCCATGATGCTTAGTTACTGGAGCTTCAAAGGTTGCATCCTTTTTTTGTAATAAATAATGCGTTCCTGGTTAATATCGTGGACTATTCCATAAGCAGAGTTCTTTATTTCTGGATACAGTTAATAAATTTGATTTATAAAGGTTTCCACATCCATCCAATATCCCTAGACGCTTGGTTTCTTCTTAAGTCCACATCATACACACATAGCCTAGTCATGGTTTGAACTTGGTGGAACAGAAACCGATTCCAAAGGATAGAATGGACCTTCTTATCTCACTGGTGACTATTCAACCAATATTATGTCAGACAACGATGCATCCCTAGTATACTACTGTAAATTCGCACTAGAAAGCGACAACCTTTGACACTCCAGATTTACGGCATTTTGGTAGAACATATGCTGCTTTTTTTCTCTTGATAAGGCCTTACAGCTGGGAATCTTCTATGCAAGTTACTCAAATCAGCTGGTAAGGGACACAGAAGGAAAATCTAAAAGGTTGCATCTCACGATTTAGCAATACTTAGAATGTAATTGGTTGCCGTTTAAATATTGTCTGGGGTCAGTGACTATATAGGCAGTAATGGTCACGTATCATAGGTTACTGCACTGAAGTTTGATGTGGATTGGTTTCTTTATTGCTACAGGATTCTTTTTGCGTAGAAAACGATTTGCACCTCCTTGACGGGGTGATGACCTCTTGACATGGCAATTGCCTCACCCTCCTCTCTCTCTCTGTCGCACATACTGCTAAACCGTTTCCTCAAATCCCATTCAACTATGAGGGTTATGTTAAAAATTAAAAAACAGTCATTGTCTTTTATTGTTGAGTGTATAGTAGAAGGAAAAAAATATTTCATCAAAATGTTCAGAAACTAAAAAAATCCCACAAAACATTCTACCTAATAATTGAACTTGCTACACGGGGGTAGGGTGCAGTCCTTTTATGTTTAGTGCTTGTCACTTCTTCTTTATGGCCAGTAGGGATCTTGATATTCCCAATTGCAGAAGAGGAATTGCTTAAAGGTGACAGCGAAGGTAGTCCACCAATAAAGGTACTCTACAAAATGGTTGTTCCCCAATCCTCTGTTAATAGCAGTGTTAACTCCACTCTAAAAACTTGCTTTTGACCATGGCTGCTGGAGCCATTAGATACCTGTCCAGATGAGAGCTATCTCTCCATATGTGCATGTCAAATGTCTGGCATTCGCCTATCTCCTCTGGCATGATATCGGGAATGACACATTAGATGGTCGGCTAGTCTTGCTAAAATTGGCACATTTGGCTAATGCTCATCATATGTTTAAGGCCAATGTAATGGACCATCAATATGATTTGCTGAGAGAAAAGAAATCTAAAATCTTTGGTCCCTGAAAGACCCTCGTCAGAGGAAGCAGAGGGTTCTCATGGGTTGAATGTCCCTGTTTGACGGATTACACCCGCCAAAAAACTCCCCCCAACAGAAAAGGTTATCTTTTCCTAAAAACGAAGGTTCCTTTTCCGTAACCACCAAATAATATAAACCATTTCTAACAATGGCCTCCTTTTACTTCGAGGCTTTATTCATTTCAGTTTCTTTTCTTTCAATGCCTGAAAGATTACTTTGATTGTGTACGTGAATTATTGTAGCACATATTGACTGAGCATCCTGTCAGCTGTACAAAGCAGAAGATACATGAGCGATTTTTAGCACAAAGATCACACTAGTAAAATCATCAGGGACCAAAGCTGCTTTTGAAGAACTTTACTCTACATCTGGCTGGTGATCTACAAGTGCAGGTCAACCATAGAGAATAACTCTGCTTCAAAGAAAGGCAATTGGTCGTAATATGGTTGTGCAGCTAGAAGTCGCCCATCTATCATGGGTAGAAAGCAAAAGCTTAAAGGAAGCAAAATCTGAACCATATCCTATCCCGTAGAGTAGAAATAAAAAACAGTTATACGTTCAATGTTGTCATTAAATCTGTCCTAAACCTGTACACCTTAAATACTCCGGTGACCGGTATGTGTGTTGTCTGAGGAGCAGGAGATACAGAACTGAATTTTTATTTTATTTTGTTACATCTTATTAACTTGCTGCTTCATTTTGTTGTCCACCGTTCTGTATAAAAGGCACTTATACCCCTCCCTCCCCCCAAAAAAATAGGAACGTTATTGGACACCCAAAAATGAAGATGAAGCATATTACATGATTACAGTAGCGACTTTAGTATTATAACAGTTACTTCTTATATTTTACTGATCACATACTGGTTTCATTTTCTCTAAATGCATTACATGGTGCATTTATTGGTGGTTTTGGCAATGGGTTATATAACCTAGGTGCTATGTATAACTAGATACAAGCCTCTTTTGGCTAATATCTTAAAGTAACTGTCTAAGGCCGGGGGCACGCGATCATGTTCGATCTGTGAAAACTGAACAGTTTTGTGGACAGATTCCATTGACCGAGCAGAGTGATTACAGTCAGGAGCTGCTCTTCATATTTCACTATGATGCAAGGAGTCCCGTTCCCATCACTGTGCTAGTAACGTGTGCTGGCTGGGTGCCACCGACCAGTTTTCATGAACCGAGCAGAGGTTTGTGCCACCAGCCTGATATTCCTAACCTGGCATTGAGAATACAAATAAACCTTAGTTCTCCGGTCGGAAGGAGAATACCAGAATGCCCACTATCCGCTCAACGGGAATCGGAGTTTCTAAATTTAATGGGCTCCCAGTAGCTCAACCATATTCACTTAAATCTTGTTGAGCCAGACACAGCATACAGACTAGATATACAGATAAATATTGGGTATTTTGATTGAAGAACCTTGAAAGTGGATTCAGTAGAAGGCGATTCCATTCATGGATTTAGAAATGGTTCTAAATGGATGACACTTTGTTCAACTGGTCTGGGCCATACAAAAGTCCAGAACATATGGCACAGTTTGTTATCCCAGAGTATAAAGTTTTGTCCAACTGGGGGAAAAAATTTTTTTTTATCCAAATACTGACTCTTGGTGGGCCCTACTTGTCTTTACTTCCAGGTTATGTCTCAAAATGCTGCAACAGTCAATCGTTGGCCACAGCAGTGAGACACCTCAGTCAGGAAACGGAGACAATTGGAGACCAAGAGTTGTGGAGGGCCATGGCAGAGGCGAGTATCTCTCTTCCCACTTGGATTGGTTCAGCTATTTTCTTTTCCCCTTGCAGGACAACCACTTTTAACTCTGCCCTTTTAAAAACCACCATCCAATCTCTAGTGCCAAACTCCCAAGTCCATGCACCTTAGTTTCGGCATTTGTCTTTCTGAAATAAGCTAGCATTATTTACTATTTATTGACTAGCAGTTTTCAACGGGACTGCCAAGTCCGGTAGATTACGGGTAGAATATTTAAAATCCTGGTTTACAGATAACACTCCTGTTTGTCTGCTGCGTCACTACAGTGACAAGTTTATCGAATGTGTATTCCTCTTACCTACTTTTCAGGACTCCCTATATGTTTCGTCCTAGTATGTACATAATGTATATCTATATAAACACACTACAATGTCTCTGGTTTCTGAGCTTTATAAAATGCCAAAAAGGACACGTAACTTTCTTGTGATATACAGATTTTGATAAATGGACAGTTCTGTATCTTCTGCTTCTGTGTATTGTTATATAGAATTTTTTTTAACAAAACCCTCTAGTTTCTTTGGGATAATTTGGGAAGAGCTATACTGGTCATTTCACTTTTACTGTATACTACAGTTAACGCTATGGATATAACAGCCTTTACTGGATGGCAGCAGAATTTTTTTTCGTAGCTGAAATATTTAGGAATTTCTAATTTTGTTTGAATAGACATTGTACTGCTCGGAATGATGTTTGGATCGAATATAAATGGCAATGGAAAGATCCATTGTGAATATGGGATTATCTTGTACCGTGCAAAAGACCAAACACGGCCTAACCTATTTCAGCGGCTTTTCTCAATGTTGTCAAAGAGGTGTTTTTTTGTTTTTTTTCTACAATTCTTCTGCTTTTCAATCCAGTAAGGTTTCAGAAAGAAAAAGTACTGGCCAGAGATTATCACTACCTCTGGAACATAAATCTTAAAAACAAACAAACAAAAAAAAAACTATGGAATTGATGCATTGCTAATAAATAAAATAATATAAATGGATTTAAAAAAAAAAAAAACTTTTCCAATTTTTTTTCTTGTTTTAAGAAAAAACAAAACAAAAAAGTAAAAAAAAATTAACTTGGTCAATTTGTTACATTAAAAATTACATGCTGTGTGTAAATTATTCATAAAATATTCCTGTGTTTATATTAAATGAATCGGTAGATAAGAAAATTTTCAACATGTTTTTGTATATTCTGTTGTAAGAATTTATTCCTGTTCTTGCTATATAATCTGAATTCTTTACATTATTGGAAAAAAAAGAAACTTTTGTCTATTTTGAATGGCTGAACCTAAGGCAGTTTAGTTTCTCTTACTCTGCTTTTTTTCTAGTAGTTCCAGTACTACAAGAGTTAAGTTAAATAAAATAAAATCTGTATGCATTTTTGTCTGGTTTATTTTTTGACTGTTTCTCTATTAATATTTACACCCTAAAAACTTTATTAACTTGTTCAATTCTGCCCACACATCTGTTTTGGAAGAGTTTGAAGAACTGCTATGTCCCTGTGCTGCTACTGATAGTAGTTACACATGGCTTTGTATGCCACTGTCTTGCTAAACAAACATGTTCTTAAGAAGGTTGGCGACACTGACGGAAGTTAATATGTAAATGGCCTTCACCTAGCCAGAAAGTGTTAGAGGTGGTAACCAGTGGCCAGTGGTAACCTAGAAAATCTTTAACAAAATGATCTAAATCTTTAACAAAATGAATAGTGCAGATAATTGTAATACACTTTAGTACACAATCTGTTCCTGTGCCCTTCTTTTTCCTCTGTCTTTCCTCCGAATTTAAGCGATTTGTGTAAATCGTCTCTCTGTCCTGTATCCACTGACAGCGACCTGATAAACTGTACTATTTGGAGAGAGTTCCTGGATAGTCTAATTTCCTCAAAGAGCTGAATCAACAAGGGAAATATTCTCTAGGTAAGGGAAAAGTAAATTTTTAGCCTTCTGCCCTTCTCTCTGTGCTGTGTACAGAATTTCAGATAAAGCGCTCACCACAGGACAAAGAAGGAGCAGAAAAATGCCAGAGAAGCTGCTTAACTTAAAGGAAATCTAGCATGGATAAACCATAGATAAACTCATAGATCCAGGCAATGTGACTGTGGTAATTTTCTTATATTTGTTATCCATGGGGTCCTTCCTTCTAAAATTCAACTTTTAAAATGGTCTACTGCACCAGTTCCTAGAGTCCCAACATGCTGCAAATCCACACTCTGCAAGAGCACGTCTCCCCTGCTGTGATATTACATCAGGCAGAGAAGGGGGGAGTGCTGAGGGGGAAGGGAAGACAGGGTAACAGTCAGTGAATCTGCAGCTCAGAGGGACTCTGGGAACCTCCCCAGTAGCCCTTTAAGGTTCATTAGCATCATTTAGAAAGTTGATTTACAAGGAAGGAGGCCATAAATATAAGAAGATTATCACATTCACAGTGCCTGGATCTATGAGTAAGTGGTCCCGGTTTATCACAATGGATTTTAATAGATTACTATTATCACCTACTACATGTTTGATTTCTGCAATAAAAGTTCCCGTTAAGATTTTCATCTTTCAATTGGGGTGGGTGACCTTAGTGCAAAGAAAAATCTTGCTCCAGAAGACTTTACTTAGATGGCTCATTGATCTCACTGTGATTGTTCTACAGAATTATTTGTTACTTAATTAAAGCAATGAAGAATCTTTAAACATTTATTATGTTTTCCCTATTCTGGGTTTCCCATGGATGAAGCCACCATATTCCATTTTGGGAGGGATTTGCATCAGTTTTTGGCCAGTCTCCTGGGCTTGAGCTTCCAAATGCTGGAGTGTGAATTAGACCTTACATATTATTTTGAAAGCAGGTTCTATTTTTTAATGTTCTATATTTCTCTAGTTCCTTTGAATGGTCTTGTACTATGATAATCCTTTGACTCTGATGATGCCTCCTTTTGTCATCAGTCTCTTAATAATAATAAATACTAATAATTTCTTTATTTGGCGCACACAGATTACGCAGTGCTACACAGAGCTTGCCAAATCACTCCGTCCCCTACTACTAGTATGTTTTGGAGTGTAGAAGGAAACAGGAGGACTCGGAGGAAACCCATGCAAACATGGAGAGAACATACAAACACTTTGCAGATGTTGATCCTGGGGCTGTAGTCCTAACCACATAGTAGTCATAGGTGATTAAGCTGCCTCAGCGCCTCTTGGATGATGATTTGCAGGACTTGTCCCAGTAGCCCTGCTGTTATGATTCTGCTCAATGGTGGCACATGAATAAATATGGCTTTCCTGGATCCATAGTACAGGGATATGTAGTAGGTGTATTCACAGAGGTACCTGTAGAGAGAGAGAGAGGTTCACAAATCATATTTATAATCTCATATTCTAATACAGAACTTGGACAACAAGCACGAGAAGCTAATTTGTATACAATATGAAATTGACCCAATAAACCACTACCAGTATGAAAGCTTACCACTTTCTAGATAATGTTTCTTTTATGACTCGGCGTGGTGGCTTCATCTGGAAAATCAACTTTGAAGATAGATGTAAAATGGCTGTATAAAGTCAGAGCCCGAGAGTTTAGCACTGAAGTCCAGCTCTCCTTGCCTCTAGAATATCCACTTCACTGTAAATGACATCATGCACCAGACCTCTGTACAGCCAGTTACTCATGTCCTTTGACACTGGACCGTCTGTTACAGTGAAGGGGGCATTCTCCAGCAAGGAGAGCTTGACTTCAGTGCTGGGCTCCCTGCCTCCATAACTTTATACAACCAATTCACGTCTTTAAAGTAGATTTTCTGAATGATGTCACCAAGCTGGGCCATGAAAGAAATATGAACTGTAAGACCTATGACAATATAATGGGAGTGGTTTATTAAGGTCTATTCTACCGTACTGCTTTTAAAGTAAATCTACCATTAAAAAAATCAATCATGATAAACCAGTTACGCTTACTTACATGCAGGTACTGTGTTTCTTTTAAAATCAACTGTCTATTATTCTAATTGGCCAAAAGTGTTCCTAGAGGTGTTACCAGAACCCTTCTGTGCTGCAGCTTCACAGACCGTCTCCCCCTCAGCGCTCCCTCTGCCTCACTGTAGTAGAGAAAGTTTCAGAAACCTACCAATTATTGGCAATGTATCACTTTAGTATATAGTGCACTCATTCTGCATGAAACCCTCAAACAATCAGCCGTGTACTATGGGACGTTCAGAAAATAGAGATTATGCTAATTCATACTTAGAATAAACCTACAGGAACAATAACCTTCATCCTACTTTAGGGTTTTTTATTTTTTTTGTAGGCAAACACTGATTTGAACTTCTTTTACCTCCCAGCATCTCTGGAATGGATAACATGAACCCCGGGCCATGATATGTTTTTGCAGACGCCTTTCATATTAAGGGCAGACTCTATTCTTTCCGGTCCTTCCAGTAAACAGCAGCCTCCTTGTGGGTGAGCGCCGCTGAGGTCTTTCTCCATGTATCCGTTGTTTCTTCCGCATTGCTCCAGGGCAATTGCTTTGGATGAAGACATCATTCCAACATGCACAGACAGCTAGTGTATTTTGCCATTTTTGCCAGGAAAGAATAACAGGAAATGAATATAGTGAAATGCAGATTTCCTCTCATATGGGCACAAAATAGAAGTAAAACATATACTGCTAATGTTTGAGTAGTCATCAGCTGGGATGTGAATGCTTATATTATTGCAGATAAGAAAAATTTACTGTACCTTAAAAAACAACCTTACGGGTTTAAATTAAAATTTCAAATAAAAATAATAAAATTTCCCGCTAAATTCATAGTGTATGTTTAGCTTCTACACCACCATGGACTGTAAAAAACAAGCATAGACTAAAAGATCTTCTGACGCCCCAAAGCATCAGCTATTCTGGAGTTTACGCTTGTATACATGTATATTATAAGCTACAATTGGGAAAAAAGTATTTACTACACCAATTGTGCAAGTTCTCCCACTTAAAAAGATGAGAGACCAGTAATTGTCATCATCGATAGACCTCAACTATGAGAGGCAAAATGTGAAAACAAATCCAGAAAATCCCATCTTAAAGAATTTATTTGCAAATCATGGTGAAAAATAAGAATTTGGTTTATAACAAAAGTACATCTCAATACTTTGTTATATATCATTTGTTGGTAATGGCAGAGGTCAAATGTTTTCTGTAAGTCATCACAAGGTTGGCACACGCTCTTGCTGCTTTGTTGGCCCATTCCTCCATGCAGATCTACTCTAGAGCAAGGATGTTTTGGGGCTATTGCTGAGACTGACTTTCAACTCCCTCCAAAGGTTTCCTATTGGGCTAAGATCTGGAAACTGGTTTGGCCATTGAAATACCTCTTACAAAGCCAGTCCTTCCTTGCCCCGGCAGTGTGCTTGGGATCATTTGTAGTAAACAGTTCTACTTTGGGGTTTCATCTGACCATATGACATTCTCCCAATACTCTTCTGGAACATCTAAATGCTCTATAGAAAACTTCAGACAGGCCCGGATATGTACTGGCTTAAGCAAGGGGATACATCTGGCACTGCAGGACCTGGTGACCTAGTGTGATCCTGTTGGAAATCCTGCATTACCTCTTCTGCAGGTCACTCACTAGGTCCCACCTGTGTGGTTTTGGGATATTTGCTCACCGTTCTTGTGATCATTTTGCCCCCACAGGGTGGCAACTAGCTTCAAGCCCTTGATGGAGGAAGATTATGAGAGGTCTTGTATTTCTTACATTTTCTAATTATTGCTCCCACAGTTGATTTCTTCACACCAAGCTGCTGCCTATTGCAGATTGTCTTCCAAGCCTGGTGCAGGTCTATAATTTTCTATCTCGTGTCCTGTGACAGCTCTTTGGTCTTCCCCATAGTGGAGTTTGGAGTGTGACTGTTTGAGGTCCTGATAACAATGAGCCATTACTACAGGTAATGACAGGAGAGGAGCCTCTTATAGAAGAAGTTACAGGTCTGCGAGAGCCAGAAATCTTGCTTGTCAGTAGGTGACCAAATACTTATTTTCCACCAT
Source organism: Engystomops pustulosus (assembly GCA_019512145.1). NCBI lineage: Eukaryota > Metazoa > Chordata > Amphibia > Anura > Leptodactylidae > Engystomops > Engystomops pustulosus. The sequence goes on from CM033644.1 coordinate 36,592,570, forward strand.
AATTTGAAAATAAATCCTTTAGAAATCAGACAATGTGGTTTTCTGGATTTGTTTGCTCATTTTGTATCTCATAGTTGAAGTTCTACCCATGATGACAATTACAGGCCTCTCAACTTTAAGTGGGAGAACTTGCACAATTGGTGGCTGACTGAATACATTATTAAATACTTTTTACATTATTATTAGAGGCAATAGCATATTTATCTAACTATACAGCCGATGCTTGTGTCCATCAAGACTTACAAGCGCGAAATCTAGATTACAGGTAAGGTATGACTAGTTGTACAATGTATGTAATACTGATTTTTAGAAACCTCTTATTAAAAACAATGTACCTGTGCAAAGTGGCATGACTTGTGCGTGTGGCATTATTCTGCCATGGTATAGTCCAAGTGGCATTTTTTACCCTGTTATAGCCACCTTGAGAACTAATGTGTTCATGTCCACCAGGATGTGATAAACCAACCTGCGGTTTCAACTCTGTCCAAATCCATTTAATCTTCTTCTCCACTTCACTATATTTCACTGGAAGCTCCAGGATCTTAAGATGAATGTTGTCACCAAGGCCAAGTTTTGCCAGTTCCTGCAACAAGGTCATGGTGAACAACAAGGCACATGCTTAACCTGGTATGAGCTTAATATGTTTATTAGCAGTACACAATTACTAAGACAAGAATTCTGAGATGACCAATACAATTATTACAGTGACCTGTCATCCACTGAGCCCATCACCAGTACCCTGTGATGTATAATGCATGTCCCCTGGAGGTCTTTGCATATTTTCATGTGCCAGCACTACTGAAAGATCATCTTTTATTCTCCTGTCAAATACAGTCAAGGAGGTAGGACTGCTCGTCCAGACAGTCAGCCTGCCCCGCCATCCAAGTATGATACTTGCAAGTATCATAGAATAAAGAGAATTATAAAATGTGTGCCAGCCCTGCGTCCCAACGCCCGCCCCTCGTTATCCTTCAGTGCCAACACACATAGGGGTGCGGTGTTCCTGTGAAGCCGGCACGTGTACTACACGTGCACAAGATCTCGGCAGTGAAAGAAATGATTGGCCGGGTGTATGGAGGCAGGGTTGGCACCCACAATGTTTACAGTGGGCAGAGCATATGGTTGTCAGGAGGTGGGGCTGCCTGACTGTCTGGACGAGAAACCCTTCCTTCTTGACTGCATTTTACATTAGAATAAAAGATGATTTTTCAGAAGTGCTGGCACTTAGGGTGGAATAAGAGGATGACCGGTTCCCTGTTAAAAGGACTGTCTAATAAAATATGTACCGTATATACTCGGGTATAAGCCGACCCGAGTATTAGACCCCTAATTTTACCACCAAAAACTGGGAAAAACTATTGACTCGAGTATAAGCCGAGGGTGGGAAATGCATTGGTCACAGACACTCCCCCATTATATAGCCAACTAGCCCCCTATAGTATACAGCCAGCCCAGCCTGCCCCCAGTAGTATACAGCCTGCCCCTAGTAGTATACAGTTTGCCCCCAGTGGTATACAGCTTGCCCCCAGCATTAAAAAAAAATAAACTTATATACTCACCCTCCGGTGGCCCCGATGTCCGCGCCGCTTGTCTTCAGGCGTCCGCGCCGTCTTCTTTCTTCTGCTGGGCGCCGCCATTGCTCTATCCCGGCCGGCGCCTAGTATGACGCGCCGCTGCTGATGTTATACTAGGCGCCGCCCGGGGGAAAAACATGGCGACGCCCAGCAGAAGAAAGAGGACGGGCGCGGAAGCCTGAGGACAAGCGGCACGGACATAGGGGGAGCAGGGCTGCACATCTAAGTTTATTATTTTTTTAAGTATTTTTTACTCTTGACTCGTGTATAAGCCGAGGGGACGTTTTTCAGCACATTTTTTGTGCTGAAAAACTTGACTTATACACGAGTATATACGGTAATATGCCCTTGCTGCCTCTCCCAGGCTTCCCTCATGTTCTTCTTGGTTTAGTGATGATGACCCCCACATAGCGGCAAGTCAGGACTCCAGTAATCGTCTGGTAAAAAGTCTATTCCTTGAAGAGCAGAGGAGCACGCTAGGTACAGGTTAGGGTCATTTTTGCCTATAAGGACAACTTTGTCCTGGCTGATAGAGATTTTTTTTTTTATCAGGGTCTATGAAATCTAAAGTGTATTGAGGTACAAGAAGCTCAAATTCCTCTGTATAGATGACATATAATATTGCTGCTCATATACAATAGAGGGCCATAATGCCGCCATCTGCATGAAGCCTTACTTACGAGAAGCCTTATATTAAGATTCCTGAGCTGTTAACTTTCATATGATTCTGCACCTTGTAATTCTTTGGTTTAGTGAAGGAAGATAAAAATTAAGAATATAAGCCAACTTTATGTCCACCAAGAAAACAGCTCAATTACCTTTACTGCTTCAATACTTGAGTTAACAAAATAATTTCTATATGGCCCAAAACCTTTAAATACAAAATAAAAAGTTCAGTCAGCAATGCATCTTAGTAGCAGACCATTAAGAGATCTATTAGTTTTCGGCTTTCCATACCCAATGTTCTGGCCAGGTATATTTATTAAAGTGTTTACAACAGAATTCTGTCAGCATATATACATAAAAAAGCCTCTTAAATGCCAATTTGTAGACAAAATGTGCGTTACCTTGGAAAAGGCGCTGAGACACTACAATAAATCTGGTGCAATATGTCTGTCCAGTCTTACTTTGCGATGCTTTTGAGAAATCATTATGCAATATATTGCAAGCAAGTTTGTTCGAATAAACTTGCTCCTTGTGTTTGCGGAATTTTCTTGCCTGAAAGTAGAATTACTGAACTGAACTTCGCACATCAGTTCTTTGTGTGGACCAGTAAATACTGCCGTCATACGGAGTCACGTAGTGTGTCACCAGTCTTAATTAAAGGGGAATTGGATCCATCTGAAAGTGGCCTGAGACTGCATTAACATAGTTTTTAGCATAAACGCAATGTTAATGGAATGTTTACACACTGTTTGAACTAAGCCTAAGCTGCCAGAACCTACCTCATCATGGAAAGCATTGCTACTTACTTATCCCCTACATTTTTCATCTTACCAGTGATAACAATCAGGTTGGAACTATTTGAACTGGAAGCCATGATCTAGTCCTGGTCCAAGAGCATTGATTCACCTGATGGCAGACTCTGCAAGGGAAATGTGAGTTTCAGTTATTCAGATCTAGAATCAGCAAAATGATAATTTTAGGCCTCTTACCCGTGATTAAATGCACTCATTAAAAATTGCGCTGAAGGGATCTCGCGACCCAAATCCCCGATCACTGGAATTAATTCAGCATGTCTGGTTAATTCCAGTGATCAGAGGTTCGGGTCAGGAGATCCCTTCAGCCCAGTGATTTTAACTGACCGCACTTGCCCGTGGGCAGAGGCCTTAAACGGGTTGTCAAAGCCAATGAAAATTCAATTATAATGTTGTTAAAATTCCTGCTTCATCAAGATAAGTACTTCATGGTCCTTTATGACACACAGGAAATGACTTCTCAGGCAATTACTTACTTAGGCCCCTTACACACAAACTGACTGGCTGGAGAAGGGGAGGGGAGAGCGTTCCTCACCCCTCCTCTTTCCATAAGTGCAGCCAGGAAGAACGTAAAGCAAAAGATGGAGGACACTCTATCTTCTTGCCAAGGACGGCATGGGACGTTTCTACAGCTAGCTTAAAAATAAAAAAAAAACATTATACTCCAAAACATATAGGTAAGTTAATTAGATTGTGAGCCCCCGTTGGGGATAGGGACCGATCTGTGTGCACTATATAAATAAAGAATTATTATTATTCACTCTGTTCAGAAGAACATTCCCTTTTAAAACTGGTTGCCTGGCCAAAAGTGAGATTGGTCCAACAAACCAAGAATCCATTGAAATCTTCTGATGGGCCGCCATCATTGAGGGATTACTATGAGATGGATATTAAGAACTTAACCTGTTGTCTTGTTTACGCCCTGTGTTCATCCACTGATGTCCATGAGTACTGCTCCTGGGAAGGACAGGAGATCACACAATGTGAAAGGGCTAGGAGTTGTACCCGATGATGTGTGCATTATGATGACTCAATTACTGGCTGATTTTATTTATTATGGCTCAGTGTTGGCCACATTGAACCCATTCCAAGTTGTGCAGATTCCAAACCCATGACTCCGCAGTGGAGATTAGAAACCCAGTAAACAAGTCTGTAGTATTCTGGATTTTTGGGAGTAAGATGTTTGTTACTTGTTTCCAGGGCTTGATTACATTGCCATTATCAGGATCTGCTCTTACATAGTAAAAGCTGAAGAAGGAAACCTATATAAGGAAGCTTGTCCTCTCTAAGCCCCCTTAAGCTCATCAACAGTACCTTGTGAAGTATAGTGCATGTCACCTGGAGGTCCTTATTGCAAAATTCTAATTAAATTAGGATAAAAGCTTTTTTTAAAAGAAAAATTCTGAAGTGCTGGCACACAGAATTTTGCAAAAAGGACTTCTGGGGGACATGGATTATGCTTCACACAGTACTCTTTCTGGGATTTAGGGGATGACAGGTTCCCTTTAACATACGCGGCCCAAAATATTATGAGAGGCATATAATATGTCCCAGGGTAAACATCAGCAAAGAGTTGAATGTTCTCTCTGTGTTTGCGTGGGTTTCCTCCGGGTCCCCCAGTTTCCTCCCTCCCTCCAAAACATACTGGTAGGTTGATTAAAGTGTGAGCCCCATTGGGGACAGTGAGTGATTTGGCAAACTCTGTGCAGCGCTGCGTAATCTGTGTGCACTATATAAATATTATATATATTAAATATTATTAGTCCTTATTCAGCCGACAACCCAACATTTTGGTACAGGGCTGTATAAGGTAACATTTTATGCAGGATCAGCTGACTTTTCATTGATACCATTTGGAGGACTTTATGATCTTTTGATCAATTTTTATTAAAATTTTATGGGTGGCATAAAAGTGGTGATACAAGGTTCAAAGTTTTGATACTTTCAAAGATTAGACACTTTATTTTATATACTGTATAAATATATATACAGAATATATACAGAAAACTTGAACTTTTTTATTTAACTTTTTTACAGGTTTTCTTTCTTTCTCTGGTTTTTGAAACCTAGGTTTGTGATGACTTTTTTATGTGTGTTTGTCAGATGTTTTTATCACATACAGAAATACAAGTGCAATCATATTATGAGTAACAAAAGCTTTTATTGACAGTTAGAATGAGTTACTGCAGCAAGTCAATATTTGCAGTGTTGACCCTTCTTCTTCAGGACCTCTGCAATTCTCCCTGGCAGCTCTCAATGAACTTCTGGACCAAATCCTGACTGATAGCCGTCCATTCTTGCACAATCAATGCTTGCATTTTGTCACAATTTGCTGGTTTTTGTTTGTCCACCCGTCTCTTGATGATTGACCACAAGTTCTCAATGGGATTAAGATCTGGGGAGTTTCCAGGCCATGGATCCAAAATCTCTTAGCACTATACTAACTTGTGCCCACATTGTTTTTAGATAAAAAAAAATGCATAGTTCCTATCCCCAGAAAATGAAGTCATTAAGTGATCGATCAAAATCCAAATGATTATCCCATGCAGATTTGGACTTGGAATAATATTCAAAATCAAAATGGAGATTCAAATATAAACTTCAGTGGAAGTGCCTCAAGACAAGTGATATCACCCTGATGTGGTCTGTTTCTGACAGTTTCAGACGTTCCATGGATTGTAACTGGACTTTCAGCATTCTGGAGCACCAATGTGCTAGATTTCTTTACAGGCCAGTTCTCATCTAAGTATTGGATTCCGTTTTGCAGTTTCCGTTTTTTAAAATACGTGTTGTAATTTAAAGAGCTGTCTGGACGGATTAATTCATCACAAATTATTATTTTTCTTTTTTTTTTTTAATAATTAGCTTTTTGTTAGTTTCAGTTTCCTTTTTTTCATAATTTTATAGCCATCAGTTTTTTAAATTTATTTCTCCTATCTGCTCAAACGGGGGAATGTAAAAATTGACACCATTTAAATTAATGTGGAAAAATAACAGAAACAGCAAAACTTAAAGGGGTGGGCCACTTTACTTTATGTGAAGGGATAGATATTAGATAATTTACCAATACATATCTATTTCAAGTTTTGCACCTTTTTCTTGATATGTAAAGTGAAGCCTCCCATCTTTTACCTCATCAGCCAGACATCTCTGTCCATAAATTGGCCATAGATAGAGGGTCGGATCTCAGTCTATGAATAAACGCCTGCCAGGACCTTATGATAGTATTCATAAATATAGGATCAAGGACGATTGTTCATCAAGAGAGATCACATGACCCTCTATCTTTGGTTATGTTATGGACAGTGTTGTCTGATGAGGTAAAAGACAGGAGGCTTCACTTGATATGTATTGGTAAATTACCTAATATCCTGCACCCCATACTTAGGGTACATTCACACGACGTGTGCCAGCCGTACTGTAGCACGGTGGGCACACGTCAGCGCCGGGGAGAGGAGGAGGGGATGAGCGTCGCTCACCCCCTCCCCTCTCCATAGCGATGTATGGCATACTGCGCCATATTCCGGGGAAAGAGGGGACATTTTTCTCCTGGCTACGGGACGGTAAGGTGCCATACGATGCCGTGTGCCCATTGCCGTCTATAGGGGATGTATATACGGTGTATATATATGCCCTCCATGCGGTCGTGTGAATATAACTTTGGGCCGTTTTTAAGCAGTCCGTTAAAAAATGCATCAGTTTTTGACAGGTTTTACCAATTATCTTAATTAAAACTGGTCAAAAACGGATGAGTTTTCAAAAAACGCATGCGTTTTTTAACAGACTGCTTAAAAACGGGCCAAAAATGGGTTCAAAACACCACGTGTGCCGTCGGCCTAAGGGCGCGTTCACACGTTGCGTTTTGACCTGCGTTTTCATTGCGTTTGAAATGCATATACAACAGCTGAGGAGAGGTGATTTGCCTAATTACATCAGTGTTAACGTTTCCGTTTACAAAATGCATCGTAAACGTGATGTTAACGCATGCGTTAACAAAGCATTAACGCATGCGTTTTGTTAACACGTGCGTTAACATTGCGTTTACAAACGTAAACGGTAATGTAATTAGGCAAATTACCTCACATCAGCTGTTGTATATGCGTTTCAAACGCAATGAAAACGCAACCAAAACGCAACGTGTGAACGCGCCCTAAGGGTGATGCCACATGTTGCATGTTTAGAACGTTTAGCCCCTTACTGACCGCCCTATTGGCTTTTTACGGCGGTCATTAAGGGCACTTCTTCTGACGCGACGACTTTCTATGGCAATGCGTCAGAAGAAGATTTCGGGACATCGGGTTTAGCTGGTGCCGGGCTGTGAAATTACAGCCCAGACCCTGCACTAACACCCGGAATCTGAGTTTTTCCGATCCCGGGTGTTAGTGCTGGGTGTGGGAGAATCTGCTCAGAATGGCGCTGCTTCCATCCTATGCCCGGTCATGCGCCCATAATAATAATAATTCTTTATTTATATAGTGCACACAGATTACGCAGCGCTGCACAGAGCATGACAAAGTGCCCATACAGCAGTTTTCCGCCACATAGCGTTTCATCATTTAATTTATTATGAAATGGTCAGTTTGGGACTTAATGAATGTATTTTCCCAAAAAATTCAAAAGTTTATAAATCGCAGGTCCACATTGTTTTAACCCATGTGAAACACTTAAAGGGTTAATGGACTTAATAGAAGTTGTTTTACAGGTGACGTTTCTATTGTTGGGTAATTTATGGAGTTTAGGCCTTTCAAAGTCACTTGGAAGCCGAGTTGTCCCTCAAAATGTGAGTTTTGGGGATTTTCATGAAAATGAGAAAAATGGCACCTAAAGTTCTGCACCTTATAATATCCTAGAAAAATGACAGGACGCATAAAATATCATCCCAACATAAACATGACATTGCGGAAATGTTAATTATCAAGCATTTTGAGTAGTTTTACTTCCTGTCTAGAAAGCAGAATATTAAAAACTTGGAAAATGAGGAATTTTTACGAACTTTTGCCAAATGTTCACTTTTTTTCAGACTGAGACGCAAAACTTATCATTTAAATTTTACAACTAACATGAAGTACAATGTGTCACGAGAAAACATTCTCAAAATCACCCGGATATGTTAAAGCGTTCCGAAGTTATAACCAATTATCGTGACACAGGGCAGATTTGAAAAAGCGAGTCTGGTCATTGAGCTGAAAACTAGTGTCGGTGATAAGGGGTTATAGCATGCATTTTCAGGCCGCATGCGTTTTTTGTAAGCGTACCATGTGTTTGGCTGGTTTTAATCTGTTTCACACCTGCCTACACTTCTAGAAATGAAGATAAACAGGTTCAAAGTAGCCAAACGCATGGTAAACATTACAAAACGCATGCATTTGTAAACTGACTGAAAACGCGTGAAAAAGCCCTTGCACACACATTACAAAAACACACGAGGTAAAGTGGCCAACCCCTTTAAACTAGAGCGCAGATGGAAACTGCGTTTCCATCTGAATAGAGGCCGCCTGCCCATCACTACTGTATGGAGCAGCCCCCAGCAGGGGCCGCAGTGAGTGTGGAGATGAGTGTGCACTCTGCTGGGAGTAGTCTCTCCACAGTGTAAACAAGCAGCAGCTCCCGCCTCCTCACACTGCAGCAGCAGCAGCACAGCCATTGCCCACATTGTATGAGGGGTGAGCCTCGGCCTATGGCGGCGCCGGCTGAGCGGGGAGGGTCGGCAGGAGGAGGGCTCAGTCCTGCACAGGATGTGATGGAGCAGCCGGGTGTAACACAGTGTGAGAGAGCCGGCCGGCCAGGAGGTACAGTGTGCGGGGGACAGGGGGCTGCAGCCTGTGCTCTGTGCAGGGACTGACTGCTGGGACTTGTAGTACTACCCGAGCAGGAGAGACACCTCCTAGCTCCTCACCCCTGACCTCTGGCACTCCACCTGTTGAAAAAGTTATGTGCCACAGTGCATGTTGGGAGTTGTAGTCCTGAAACAACTGCAGTGCCACGGGTTGAGGAACACTGATCTATAGAGAGAAATAATCAGGTTACAATGGACATCTTCTGCCTGTTATAAAGTGGATGTAGGTGACATGAGGACAACAGGTTTTATATTTAGTTAATAATAATTCCTTTATATAGATTACGCAGCGCTGCTCAGAGATTGCCAGATCAGTCAAGTTTTTTAAGGGAAGTTCTGCAACTTTCCACTCTACTTTGTAGGTTCCTGCAGGATAAGGTCCTGGCAGTGACTAGAGACGCTGCGGGGGAGGTCACGTGCTGCTTTGATCCCCTTTAGATTGCATTTGCTTTTCTATGGGAAGACATGTGAAAGGTAACCCGCACCCAGTGTTTTGCATATAAACAAGTAAGGCGTAAGTCGTTTTGTATAAAGACCTGCGAATGTCGTCTTAACGCGCCCTTCTATGCCCCCAACATGGAGTGGAGCTGGTGTAGTCGCTGTCATGATCACAAATTGTTGCATTTGCGATTAATTTGCTGCTTCTACACCAGAAAATTGGCGTAGAAGCAGTGATACATCTCCCCCCTTGTGTGAACACGGACTTGAAGAAGGTGTGACTGTAGCCCTACATCCTGAGATCAGTTATGATGATTTTGGATCGATAAGATAAATCTGGAGGAGACACACAACCTGGACTTAGACGGTGTGGCCTGAAATATATGAGAAGATAAGGTCCTGCAATGAACTGTACATTGAATAGTGGTAGCAAAGGATACAACGCCTAAAAGACCCATCTCTGTGGAATTGTTGATAATGGATTCCATTGTTCAGAATCTATTTACTGTAGAAGAAATCTACCATCAAAACCAGGGACACTTACCTGTAGATCCAAGCACCATGACCTTCTAAAATCAACTTCTATAAGTATGCTAATTAATCAGATGGGTTCCTGGGTGTGTTACCAGAGTCGCTCTGTGCTGTAGCTTTACCGATTGTTACACTGTTCAGGAGAACTTCCTACTGTGTAAGATTACATTAGGCAGAGGGAGGGGGAGACAGTGTAACAGGCTTCCCTTCAATGTCGTGGCATATCCCAATGCAGCAGCTTACCACCACATATGGGGTATTGTTATACCCCATATAAGGAGATATTGGGTATTAAAGGGGTTGTCCGAGAGCTATAAAAATAAACTGGAGGGGGCTGCTTAAAAAAATAAAGATCTACTTACCTTCCGGTGCCCTCCGGTGTCCCGCGCTGCTGTCGCTCCGGTCCGGGCTCCATGTAAACAAACATGGCCGCCGGAGCAGCACTTGAACTTGGGAAGGTTCAAAATGGCCCAAATCGTTAAGAGATTAAAAGAATCAGGCGGCACTCGGTGCTTCTAGAAATATACAGAATAGATCATTCGTGCTGCTACTAATCAGAAACACTAAGAGGAGTATTTTTAGTACAACCTATGGTTTGGCTACATCCACTGAATCCTGTACTAGTTGTTGCTTCACTGATTTTAAGGCATTTGTACCATTACCTGCGGCCTCTACCACCCCACGCAATCTTTGCTGTTAGTATAACCTCCCAAAATATAAATAAGTCTCTCTCCTACTCAGGGTCGGCTCTAGGTATTAGTAGGCCCCTGGGCGACAGGGCCTCAGTGGGCCCCTTTGCAATGAATTCAGGTGACGGAATTATAAATTCAGAAACTAAAATATGCCCTAGCTTATCATCCCAGAGAGCCCCCTCGTAGGTTATTTTATATTAAGCCCCACATAGGCTACCAGAGACTGAGATTGGGCCATATGCAACAGCTCTGGGCCCTGGCGCTTGCCCACGTATGCTGGGTGCTAGCGCAGCCCTGCTCTTACTGAGCACTATGAAGCATGTGTATCACACTATCGGTTGTAGGTTGAGCAGTGTATTTAGGTGCAGTTTTTTTGCGCCTAGACTTCACGGTGCACCGATCTCCCAATAATTCTGCTGCGTATCACATCTATCCAGATGTGTTGTTGACTCCTCCCCTCCCCCCCCTACGTTTCAAGTAGCGACAATCTAGTAAGTTAACTGTTAACTGCCAGCAACAGGAGTATGGACCCGCACTAGCACAGCCGGCACCAGCTGTAACATTGACACCCACGACCTGAGATAATCGTGGCGGTCAAGCGTGACCATTGTGTGAAAGGGGTTCCTAATGTTTACCATGGGTGGGGATTGGACCCCCTGAACCTAACTTTGGAAAAAAAGTTCAAAACAAGAGGGATAATGCCAAGGAAGCAATTGATTGTCCCTGCCGAGGGACAAATTTATAGTTTACTTTGAAACTTTTTGAGTAATGAGCTATATTGCACCTTCTGTGTCTTCAGACATTATCGTGCATGGGAAGGGTAATCTTGCTGCAAAAGCACTGCAAAGACCGGACACCGCAGACTGTAAGGTGATACATGTCCCCATATACGTCATTCAGGGAGAGCGCTCTATGGCCGCTGCAGTAAGAAGATATCAGCAGTATCTATATAGCGACATTCATCTCAGTATCACTGTCAGAATATGACATTCTTACAGGTAGCTACACAGCTATCAAAGGAAACATAACAAATATTGAGTGTCGGATAGTAACTCTGTTTAGTAGACATGAAATATTTTGAACAGTTACAATGTTATGTTTATTGCCCGCAGAGGTTTTACATATATTGTACTAAGCTTGGCCTCATGCCAAACCAGCGTCAGCAATTTCTAAGGAAAACATTAGTAAAATACAACCATAACTGGCTTCTGATTGTCAGTCTGCAGTCACACAAGTCTATTACAGCCCCGGGCTAGCGACTAGATCAACGTATATATACTGTATATACTTGAGTATAAGCCGAGGCCCATAATATTATCACCAAAAACTGGGAAAACCTATTGATTTGAGTATAAGCTGAGGGTTGGGAATACATTGGTCATAGCCTCCCCAGTATATAGACAGCCATCCCCTTGTGGTATATAGCTAGACAGCCCCCAGTAGTATATAGACAGCCCAGCCCCCTGTGGTAAATAGCTAGACAGCCTCCTGTTTGGCCAGCATATAAAAAAATAAACGTGCATACTCGCCTTCCGGCACTCCCGATGCTCGGCGCGGCTCCCCAATGCTCCTGTCCCCATGGCTCCTCTTCTCTCTAATCTCTGCTGTAACAGCCGGCAGTGCGCATGGCCGTGGCTCTGCCGACTGTTACAGCAGAGAGAAGAGCTGTAGCACACTATGATGTAATCAGGGGCGACAGCCCTTCAAGGAGAAGAGGAGCCGCAGGGAATGGAGCATCAGGGAGGTGCTGGAAGGTGAGTGTGTACATTTATGTTTCTTATACACTCGAGTATAAGCCAAGGTGAGGTTTTCAGCACATTTTTGGTGCTGAAAGCTCGGCTTATACACGAGTATATCAGTAAATGGCTCCCCTACAAAAATGGGAAAAATGTCCCCAACCACTCCAAGGCGAACATAAAAAACTCCCTCCAACCTGGAGGTTGTCTGAGCATTACGATCCTATTCCTATTCATTTTCCTATTTAACTTTATATTTGATGGCGCTATATAAAGATTATTATTATATTTCTGATCACGGCTTATGTATGACTTTGTCTCTGATCCGCTTTCCTGTTCTATTGTATTTTGATGATAATTTTGGTCTGACATAGCTCACTGTGACCTCAGCTTTATTTATGACTATGATCGACCCCGGTGCTTCACACAAGAATTCTAGATCTGTGGGGTTTATCTGCCATTTATACTGAGATCTGGTGGTTGCAGTGCAGTCCAAAATACCTGTATAGGGGATAAAAATTGAAAACTCACAGGACTTGGAGAACTACTTTGGGAGTAGCTCAAGATTGGTTAGTGGGCACCCTCTGCCGATATCACCAAAATGAACACTGATTTTAAACCGTCTTTTATTATTCTTCCTCATTAAACCATTTCTAAGATATTCCAAGTTTTATCCGTATGCTAATGAGGCAATTGGTGCACCTTGAGCACTGCTATCCCTGCCTTATTCACCTCCCTTTTCTTTTACTATCAGCCAATGTTTCTCCTGCTTATCAGATGGAGAGTGTAGTGGTCCAGGCAGGGATAGCAGAATAGCAGGATCCTGGGTGCACTTACTACCTCATTAGCAAATGAGATACAATGGGAAATTCTCAGAAGCTACATAATGAATAGAAATAATAAGAGGTATGTTTGAAATCACAGTCCATTTCCATGCAACATGATGTCATACGATTATATTGCTGGAGATCATTATTGCACTGTTGGACCGTGGCCATAAAGATACGGTAGTATTTGCAGGAGGTTAGATGCTAGAAACTATGAGAGACTTGCAGTGATGCACATGTCAGTCATTGTTATAGTAGTGACATGACATACAACCTCTGTATTGCAGGGGTTGTATACTACACAAGACATACCTGCAGGAGAGTTATACAAGAAGCACCTGATTGTGTGCCACTTCCTGATGGAAATGTCCTTGTGTGTTTCCAGCCTACAGGTAGCTTCACACAGCGCAACATGCTGAGAAATTGTGACAAATAAATAGTACATTGTGCATAGATTTTGGGGTGAATTTGGCATGTTACCTTCTAAAAATGATTGAATATACTTTAAAAATTAGCAACAACACAGAGTGTAAAAACGACTCGGGATACCACTACCATCTTCCTATGACAGTGATTTTGACTGTTTTCCCACATTTACAGTATGTAGCTGTAATGTGATGGATTTTATTTATCCCTGATCACATCGCTCGATCAGCCTCTGTTGGTGTACCGAGACCCAACAATGATGTTGCATTGAGAGCACACTCCTGCTGCACCTGTAGTCTGTATTAGGGTGGCTTCACGCTATCGATGATTATCAGCGTCCTCTGTCACAGGCTCTCCACACTGCTTGGATTACTTGCATCATATTGATGGAATCACTCTAAATAGCAGTAATAATTACAGTGCTGGTGATGCCTTTAAGCTGGGAATAAGGGACTCCTTGCATCAATTATCAATACGATGTAAGGAGTCCATGTGGTCTGCCGGTGACACAGGACTGTATATGGTCCGTGATCCATGGCCCTTGGGCTGTAGCAGGTGTGCGCTGTCAATGTGACGTCACCCCCAAGATCAACAGAGGCTGATGGTCTTGCACCGGACTGCAGGTAAAGACTGAAATAAATATGCGTTCTTTCCTATTTTTTCCTCCTTGCATTTGCATCGTCTACCCCACATATGTATCTGTTCACATGAAATCACAGCAGCCTCCATCGACCTCTCTCTGAATGGTCCACACAGCAGCATGTCCTAGCAGTGAGACCTGTCAATCAGGCACAAGGAGGCGGAGCAGTGCATTGAATATCACATATAACGGACCCCATTACTATAATTGGACCCAGGTGATTGCATATAAGTTTACAAACTGATATTGTTACATTGCAGCCATAGAAAGGAACCATTTATGGATGAGGGCAATGCTTTTTAATATTTTTTTTTTTAAATTAACTATTTATTTTGCTGGGTTCATATACATGACAGGTTCTCTTTAAAACCCTTCATAATCAATCACTGTAGCTTTGCTTGCAAAAAGATTGCACACATGCAGGTGGCAGGATTGGCTTCTAGATACATTACATGCCACTTTTTAACCCTATGTAGAGTGGCAAAATGGAGGTTTTTTTTTTTTTGGTAGATTTATAGATTCTTTTACGACTAAAAGGCTGCCCGGAAAAAGGTACAAGCGTGACAAAAAAAGTTAACTGTGCAAGAATTTCAACACACTATTTCAGGTGTAAACTAAGCCAATCAATAGGAGGTGCAAAACTAGAGTGTCTTATATTTCGTCAGATGTATCACTCAGCATGGGGCACTGAGATACATGTGGTGCAGCATACGGCTGTCTATTCAGTGCACTGTCTTACTTTTAGAAAGTCTTGATATAGTTACACCTAATCTGTGATCCCTTCTCGTAACCTCGGTATGACTTGTGTCTCAGGAAAGTTTTGTTTCCTGTTTATTCCAGAATGTGAGGAGCGACGTCAGATACATGCACCCTCGGTCACTCTGGCACAATGTAGATAACATCACATAGGGCTATAGGAAGTGCTCTCTGCTTCCCATGTGTTGTACATCACGTCTAATATGCAGGTTCACCTATTTCTGGAAATAAAAGCATTCCTTACGTTGGAGCCAAATTCCGTAGAAACATATGGAAGGAAGCTGATATCCGAGCAGGACCCTGTAGTCTGTGCTCTGCTGGATGGGGAGAGGGAGGGGGTTGTTTACCAGTTCTTGCCTGTTTAAGATGGACTGAGTAATGGGCAGCATTCCCTCCGCACAGGGCAGCGCTTCTAAATTTACCCTCCTTGTGGTTACATGGTATCTCCTTATACCGTTACCCGCAGATGGTAATTTAGCTTCATATTTCACATACATTTGCTAATGATTTTACTTGTAACCCTTGATGTACTTGTATATGATGCAAGTTTCCCCTTTGTTCTGTATTAGGAAGGGACAAAGTTCAACATACTTACCTGGAGCCAGATCAACTTTCGTGGTGGGCGCAAGAAGAATTAAAATTCACTGGCTTTATGTTATATAAAATTCTATTGTGGTTAGAATTTCTTGTGCCTGATGGATAACATTTAATCAGTTATACAACTTTATGAAATACTTTTTGTTCCAGTTCAGCACAATTTGTCAGTGAATAGAGTACAACTGATCAAAATCTGTGGGATTGCAGCAATTCTTTGATACACCTGCTGCATTAGATGTTATTAAGATGACACCGGTTTTGGTTTTATAAAGTCACCAGGTTTTGACCAAATTTGTCCCAGATTACATTACAACCATAGCATATGATCAGAATGGAGTCCAGCTGATACATTTTGCATAAACTGATGCATTGTAGCACATCAGGACAGGGGAGAATTCTTTCATCATATTGTACAATTTTCATCATATTTTGCAACTTTTTGAGCTAAGCAAATTCCTCCAGTTTAGTAATTTCCTGTGTATTACAAGATCCATAGGATCTTAGCTCTATACCTCTCTCTACAACAACCGTTTCCGATCACTGTATATCATCCTATCAGGAGAGAGAGGTATTGGATCTGTACAGGATTTTTGCCTATGGATCTTGTAATACACAGGAAATTACTAAACTGGAGGAATATGGTTGCAAATATTTGTGGGGTTATTTGGTGCACAACTTCTCCAACTTTATATTTCATTAGTC
Source organism: Engystomops pustulosus (assembly GCA_019512145.1). NCBI lineage: Eukaryota > Metazoa > Chordata > Amphibia > Anura > Leptodactylidae > Engystomops > Engystomops pustulosus. The sequence goes on from CM033644.1 coordinate 36,608,803, forward strand.
AATTGAGCAGATTTTATTTCAAGTGCAACTTTTCAAGACATTTAAAATTTTTATTACAGGAGTATTTTTAGGAGTAACTTCGGAAAGTAATACCTTTCCAAAGTTACTCCTAAAAATACTCCTGTAATAAAAATTAAAGATGCACCAGATCTACTGATTTAACTATTATATCTACCTGTGTCTGTCTACTCTATCATCTATCTATATATATTACTACAGTATTAGTGGTAATATTTATTTACCTCTGCTTTTATAAAACTATTTGTTTTTCTACTGTATCTATTGATATCTGCCCTGCTGTATTTCTGTACACTATTTACTGTATTTATAGTGATTGTCTATTTAACTAGTCTTTCTACTCTCTGTACAGTATCTATTGTATTTACCTACTTCGTATAACCATGAAACTGACTGTCCTACTGTATCTTTCTATACTAATTCAGTATTTGTCTATTTAACAATTTGTCTTTATGTACAGTATCTATTGTAGTTACCTACCGTACTATCCTGTTTCCCCGAAAATAAGACGGTGTCCTATTTACATTTTTGCTCCTAAAGATGTGCTACGTCTTATTTTAGGGGTTGACTTATTTTTTGATGTACAAAAATTCACATTTATTGTTGAACAAAGAATCAAAATTTATGAATATACTGTAGTCATTACTTCACGTCGATCAGCCTAACCAGCCAAACTCTGAACTCCATCAAGAATTTCTTGTGACTCTATTTCCATGTACAACAAACTATGGTACATTTGCTGATCCCAGGTTTTTAAGGCAGTTATATAACTCTCCAAACCCTTTTAGAATCATTGGCCTCTATCTCTTTTCAATAGCATTTTCCTTAAATAAGGACTTGCAGGCATCCCATAATCCCATGAATTCTTCACACACGTCACAACCTCTTGCAGTATCTAAATGCTCTACTAATACTATGTATGGCATGGGGGGAGCTGTAGCCACGACTGCCACTAGGCCTTATAAATATTATAAGCGTAAAAAAAATTTCACTAGGTCTTATTTGTTGGGGTGTCCTAACTTCAGGGAAACACGTTATATATCTATTTAGCTTTCATACTATATCTGTCTATAATATTTCTGTACACTATTTATTGCATCTACAATATTTAGCTATTTATGCATTAAAATATTTTTTTTACTGTATCTATGTATAGTTTCTATCTATATCTCTCTCTCTCTCTCTCTCTCCGTCTCTCCTCTCTCGGTAAGATATTGAGATCCTTTCAAAAAAGGTCGAGCGGTGAATCCTCTCGGGTCTCGGGATATCACTCGTTCTCTCTCTCTCTATATATATATATATATATATATATATATATATATATATCACAGAAAACTAATAGCACTCCAATCAAAGGATCAAGTGGGAAAAAAACTATGCTCTATATTCCATGTGACGTTTTGGCTTGTGACAACCTTTCCCAAATATCTATTTACCTCCTCTATCTATTGAACTGTCTATATTTCCTCTGTATCTGCGTACAGTATTTATCTCGTGTTCTATTGAGCCATCTGTTCTTCTACTGTATCTTTATACATTACCTACTCTAACTATCTAGTTTTCTACTATATCTGTCTATAGACCAATTTGCAAGCTTTGTGCAGCGCTGCGTAATCTGTGGCCGCTATATAAAGAACTATTATTACAGTACCTCCGCACAATATTTATCTAATTTTCTATTGAACTATCTGTTCTTCTACTGTATCTATGTACATTATGTACTCTGTTGTATTTATATACCTACTCTAGCTAGATTTCTACTGTATCTGTCTACAGTATATGTACAGTATCTATTTGTCCACTTCACAATCTGTCTATCTGCGTACAGTATACACGTATCTAAATATTTATGTAGTAAACATGTCATCTAAGTTCTTAATTAAAATAGAACTAATAAGATATTACCTTTTAATCGAACAATCTCCTAGTCAGAACGCTAAAGAAGATTTTAAGTAGAAAGTGGAGGATGGAGATGTTGTATGAAAAACTACAGAATTTCATTTACACGTAACAAGTATGACAAACACCTGCAACAATCTTTGACTTGACTTTCTTATTGGCTTGTCAATTACTTCTGTTGTGTGATATTGTGTATTAGATTCACTGCTTGAATCATCATCCATTCAGTTTGTAGCATAAATTGCAGTTCCTTCTATCAATGCTCCATCTAACTAGAGGGATAATGGTACAGCAGTAATGTCATGTAGAAAACAATACAAGTATTTTTGTGACATAATTACTTAGGGTTTCAAAGTAGTAACTTGTGTGTAATATAGAGAGGATTTCTCTAGTATTACATGACTATTAGGACGCATTTACTTGTTAAGATATGTACATGGAGCTTTTGAAGCCAAAACCCGGTGTGGATCCAGATGAGTAAGAAGTTATACATGACAGATGGTACTTTTCTTTTTTTTTCCTATCTGCTATGGAGTTTGGCTTCAAAATCTGGAGACTGCTTGTATATGCAATAGCTGCATCTATATTGCTGGGTGCCGGTGATATATTATTTATTCTAATGCCAACTTTCATGTTTTAGGGCTATACCTGTTTTTCCCATAAGTTTTTCATTGTGAATTTCCTCTTTTACTCCTGATGTAAATAGATAAGAGTTGTGCCCATATACAGTGTAAGGTCTCTTGCCCACAAATGATTTTCCTGTACTGTCCGAGTCTACATCAGACAGCGCTTAAACAGAACTCTGACTCTTCAGTGTTATTGTGTCACTTGTTTTTTTTTGAAGCCCATTGATCCAATCCTACGAGAGAAAATTTTGCAAATTGAAGGAAAAATAAAACGGACAGCACTCGGATGCCATTTAAGTGCAATCAGTTTTTTTACGCATACGTTTCAAGGACATAGCTCAGTGTAGCTAGGACTGAAATTGGCCGAAACTGATCAAAACTGGCAAATTTCACTGACCAAAATTGTACAATTTGACAATTAGTTTGAGGGTAACTGGCCTAAAACTGACAGCTGTGCATAAGGGAATACCAAAAATGGGTAACACCAGGTTGTAAAAATTTTTAGGAGTGGTAACAGGATTGACACCACACATACTTCCAAGATAAGTTGCTCCTGAATAGTTATATCATGGGGTGGCGACAAGTCCCCTTAAATGTCTTTTGAATGTTCAAGAATAGTTTATCCATTACAGAATCGCTACTTTTCTCTGATAAACCCATGTTCTGAGAAGGTTAATGCGATGGAACTACATATTGCATCTAACACAAGGTGTCATTTTGTAGAGCGCTGCTCCCTGGTTGACAATATTACGCTGTCAGATTTGCGAGGTGTCTTGGAGAGTTCAGCCCAGCACTACCTGCATATAAGACAGCATCATGGACCTTCTGATGAATCCTTCTCCTGTCCAGATGGAGAGAAGGTATGTGATGTATGTGTGTGAAATAAGTGCATGTGGTTATGTGACTTCACCATTGAGCCAGTATACACGTCTACTGACTGTATTGCCAGGCAGTGGTCTTCACAATTCCTGTGCGGACTATGGCTTTCAGCCTGAATTTCTTGCCTGCTTTTTTATGTTGTTTCTCTTACAGATCTGTGTACCTAATTTCCAGTTGTGCAACCTTAAAATAACATGTTTGCCAGTAAAAAGGCCCACCCAAACTGTTCAGCTCTCAGCATCCACAGGCAGAGACCCCGTTTGAACCTAGGTTTTTTTTTTCTTCGCTTCCCTGTTTTAGAGTCCCCCCACGTCCCTCACATATTTTCAATGCCTCAACTATATTCGCCACCTTCAGCCGAGAGGCTCTTCCTAAACTGAGCAGAAATTCTTATGAATCCTCAGCTGTTTTGCATGCTTCCAGCAGTAGACGTTGAGCCAGGGCTTGTATTTCATTGGAGCGCCCTCCGCTGACTTTAACTAAAAACACAAAGCGTTAGTAGAGGTTCCTCAGAAGTCTTTGAGAAAAGAACAAGATGTCATACCTACAGTACTGAGCACAAAGCACAGGGCATAGGATCTGGTCTTCAACTCTTTACATGACTTCATCTGATTTTTTGCAGCCAGAGATTTTGGTGCAGAGAAAGAAGCAGCTTATTTGGCACCTAACCCTTTAAACAAAGCAACCAGCAATGTGAGTGTGGGAGTGAGGGGGCAGCTAGTTGGGTAACATGTAGAAAGCTGGGTAGAGAGAAGAGTTACATGGAGCCTTGTCCTGATCTGGTGCACCCCAATACGCTTGCGAAGCTGGCAGAAGAGGGGGTTATAAGCAGAGGGATAGCAATCCTGCAGCAAGATGTGGCCTAAAGCAATCAGGGGATTGTTTGCTGCAAGTAAATGGGAGCACACGAAAGGTGAGACAGGTGCTGCTAGAGGGAGATTTCATTAGTTTGGGGACAAAGACCATGAATACAAAACAGTGTGTTGTTTGCTGGGTGCTTAGGTTTGGCATGTTGCGGATTGGGTTGACCGATTACTCGTAGCGCCTGGTGAGGATCCAGCAGTCATGGTCCAAATTAACTTTAATGACAAAGTAAGAGGTAGGTGAAAGGTACTCAAGCAAGGACCTCAAAGGTAGTTTTCTCTGAAATACTACCTGTACCACGTTCCACACCAGAAGGGCAGCGGGAGATCAGGGAGGTAAATAAGTGGCTCAAAAGTTGGTGTAGGAAGGAGGGGTTTGGATTCATGGAGAACTGGGCTGACCTTTCTGTCTGCTACAGGCTCTGGATGTAATGCCAGAAGCCTCACAAACAAAATGGAGGAACTGGAACTGTTAATGTTGGAGGCAAATATGATCTAGTGCAGTGATGGTGAACCTTTTAGCGACTTTTAAGTGCCCAAACTGCAAAACCCAAATCCCCTTCATTTATCGTGAGGTGCCAACCAAAATTAGAGCAGTATCTTATTGCTCTCTGCTCTTCAACAACGTTCAATCTTCCTGGCCTCCTGAGGACACCAACACAGTAGAAAGAAGGAGGGAAAATTTGCATCATTGTAGCATACCTCCCAACTTTTGTGGAGGAGAAAGAGGGACAAAATTATATATATATATATATATATATATATATTTATTATTATTTATCTTTTTTTTATATGCGCCTTTGCAATAAGCCCGTAGGTTTCTCGTATTACTATGGCCACCACTTCTCCTGGGTCATCACCTAACATAATCGGTGCATGCGGACTGCCGATCGCCTTTCTCCTGCTGAGTGGCATTCATGCGCAATAGACCGATGCCGGAAGCCTCTTTCATGTGCATATATTTTGAACAACTCCTTTATATATAATAATAATTATAAACCACCATTGGTGCGCAGAATTCATGGCCACCCACCATGTCCTCCATCCTGCGGGGCAAGCATATTATGGCACCATTTCATCACACTGTGATGTTGTACTGGTTATCTATTGATGATTATTACAATTTCTGTACTAATGCATATGTATGATTTGAATATTATGCCCACTATCAATTTAATGAATTACTGTGTAACATTGTATATAAATCCCTGTATTATGGACAACCCGAAATGCGCTAGAAGGCAATTTTGACAGTACAGGAACACTGTAAAAGGATATCACAGTGATCATTTGCCTGTAGACCTTTGTGAACATTCTCGGGGCTGTGCCGTGAGATCTCATCCTCCATGAACATTACATTTTAGGGCGAAATAAAAATTTTACTGTCAAAATATTCTGTGCAGAACCTCCAGTTAACAAGGGCTGTTTCGAATAGCCTGAGGGGTGCAATTTATAAATGTTGTACTCTGCGGCAATTTTCTAATAAATAGAACTTTTAGAAACCCGTATAAATAGGAGTAAGCCTCTATAATAATTTAATCTTAAATTTTCATGAAAATCTGGAAAATTGCTGATTGATTTATAAACCTCCAAACATCTTAATAAAATAACATTAAAAACATTCAATCAACACAAAGCAGACATATGGTGACTCTTAATAAGCAACACATTTGGGAGTTTGAGTTAACTGTTTGATAAGCATAACATTTTGAAATGAAAAAATCACTATTTTTTCTTATTTTACACCAAATTTTTCATTTTTCCATAAATAAATGCAAAACATTTCAACCAAAATATACGACTATGGTGAAGTACAACATGTCGTGAAAAAGCGGCAAGGTGCTTAGTGACATTCGGAGCTGGCACCATATAGAACAGGTGTCGGTTGCATATCGCAGCTGACACCCTTCTGTTATACCCGCGATATTACTCCGATTGCGGGTGTTAACCCCTTAAATGTGGATCGGAACCCCCCCACGACACTTACCGGAGGGGTCCAATCCTCCATTGGCAGCCCAAGGGTCTACCGTCTACCGCTGCATCTCTTCTTCTCACAAGAAAAATAAGCCCCTATTTGTCCAAATTGCCAAAAAAATAAAGATTGTATAGCCTATTATGCTGTAATAGAATTGTGCGGTAGGAAGTGTCATGCCAACATGGTTCAGACACAGCTGTTCTTGATGGCCATCCATTCTGCCCCATGGACTAGAGTGGTTTTCTCCCCCCCCACCCCAGTTCATGATTGCTGCTATTGGTAGACCAGCCAATAGCAGCAATTTTACTGAAGCCGTCAGTAAGTAGTAAGTAGACACAGTGATCAGGGCAAGATGGCGGCTGTTTCTAACAGCCATCAATTTTGCCTCACAGTCCAGAGGCGTTTCGCTTCCCCCTTCTGTCCATGTTTGCTGCTATTGGGTGGTCGATCTGGACCTGCCAATAGCAGCAATATTCGTCACAATGGGCATCGCTGCGGTAAATGGGAGCAACACACAGCGACAATTGTTGCTGTCTAGGACAGCAACAATCCTCAATGGAAGGGGCCATGTCTGGTGACATCTTGCTATCTCACAGAGAGCTGCGATTGACTAATCTGTACACCCACTATTGGATAAGGGTTACCTCTTGTATGTGGATTACTTTTATCCCAGCGTTCCACTATTCCAATCCCTCAGTTCCAGAGGTGCTGTAGCCTGCGGCACTGTACGTAAAAACCACTTAGAAAGGGGAACATCAAGGCACTCAGCAATCAGAACATGGTGTCGATCAAGTACAAGGACAAAATTGATGTCTTTGTTCTGACCACAACTCATGGGGACTTCAGCACCCTCACCCCTGTACGAGGTACCACCACCGCTGCCCCCAAACCAGGCATCCCACATGGGTGGGTTTGATCTGTCAGATCAGGTGTTGAAGCCATACACCAACCCACTGAGACCGAAGATATCGTACAAAAACGCTGAGAGTGTATATTGTACAGATGATGCTGTACAACTGTTACGTGTTGTTCCAATGTGTAGGTCATACAGTATCATTCCTCCATTTTCAAAAGGTGAATATTAGGGAACTAAACTAGGATTTCTATTTCTCCTACAAGCCGCTAGGTTTGTTAGCACATCCTTTGTAATTCTCCAAGTTTTTTACTTATCTATTATTATTTATGTACTGTTTATTTCAAGTGCTTGAGCATTTGAGAGTTGTGTTGTATTTTCTGGCTAGCGTTTAGGAACACATATTGGGTCTTTCTCACGTTAGGAAACATAACATCCTAATCAGAGACCTAAAATTTCACAGTGGCACAAACTGGGGTGTCACATAATGGGCATCGAACTTTCCAGAAATAATTGCAATTTCTATCTTGGGCATCTTTTGCACATCATATTTGGAAACCACCTGTATGTTCAAAATGCTCATTTCACCACCTATATTATACTACACCACATATTACGCCTTACAAAATTTTCCAAGGGGTGTGCATTCAAAAATAAGGGTCACTCTGGGGTTTTCCTTTTCTATGGTACCACAAGGGCTCTCCAAATGCATCCTGATACTTGTAAAGGATTTCTGTCAAATTTGGCGTCTTTTTGGGCCTAATTGGATCATACACTTGTAGGGGCATACAAGCATATTACACCTTGCTAAATTCTCAAAGGGGTGTGCGTTCAAAACTTATGGTCACTTTTCGAGTTCTTCTCTGTTTTATATGACTAGGGCTCTCCAAATGGGTGTAAAATATTTGTCAAATTTGGCTTCTTAAAGGCAAACATCCCTCTTTCCCTTTACTGTTTGCCCATACAACATTTTATATGCACTTGCACATAGTTACACCAAAATACGGGCTACATATGCTAAAAGGGATATCAGAATAGTACGTTTACTCTCCATTATGGCATCGCCATGATGCGCTCCTAGGGGAGGTTCCTTGTTCTGTTTGTACTTGCACATAGTTCTACATTCGGGAGAAATTTATTTACACATTTTTGGGGGTTATTGCATTTTTTAAATAGGGGCATAAGGCACCTTAGGAAGAATGTTTGACTTTTTCCTTTTAGGGCTTAATTGAATCAAACACCTTTATAGGCAAATACACATATTACACCTTGCTAAATTCTCTAAAGAGTGTACTTTACAAAATGACACTTGGGGTTCCCCTCTCTTGGTACCACTAGGGCTCTCCAAATGCATCCTGACACATGCAAAGGATTTCTGTCAAATTTGGCTTCTAAAAGGCCAACGTCCCTCTTTCTTTTCTGAGACCTTCTGTGTACCCATACAACATTTTATATGCACATGTGAGGGAAAATTGTTTTACACATGTTTGGGAGTTGTTTCATCTACCAAACATAGATGAAAGCGGTGGGGGAATTTACAATCTGGTGTGCCCATAATGGCCTGCAACAGAATGTTAGTAAGGATCTAGAAATACATTTTTTGCGGAAAGTTACAGGTTCTAGTGAACCGTTACATATTTGTATTGCAGAGCTGGAAAGAGTGCACTGCTACAAATATTTAGGCATCATAATTGATGATAAATTAAATTGGCATCAGCAAGTAGAAAAACAATATAGGCAGGGACATAGCAAAATATTCTTTTTACGCAGATTGCAATCTTTTAATGTGAGTTAGGTGATGCTTTGCTCTTTTTTATCAGACAGTGGTTATAAGTGCAGTATTATTTGCTGTAGCTTCATGGGGGAACTGTATCTCGGTTAGGAATAGAAAAAGATTGAATAGAAAATCAGCCTAAATTGTGGGTATGGCGTTAGAGGACTGGGATAGTACACTACAGTGTAAAATCCTATAGAAAGTGCACTAAATTATTGGTAATGAAGATCACCCACTACATGAGGTAATTCAGTCCCAGCAGAGTGGTTTTAGTACAAGGTTTTTATTAATGAGATATAGAAGATCATTTGTTCCCTCAGCTCTCATTACAGCAAATTGAGTTTAATGAGTATGAGTAGTTGGAGTGAGATGTGTAGCTCAATAAGGCTACACTCAATATCTAAGATGAATGTACTGGATGTTTTTTATGTCTTTTTAAGTAGATTGCATTATATCATAAGAGGATAAATATCAAAATAGCAAATATTCCTTTCAGAGGTGGCATCTTAAAGCCATACTTTAGGCAAAAGTTTATTATTACACTGGAGCTACAATGATCATATAGAAGTCTCATGAAAGGAAACCTGTCAGGAGGTGGAGAGTTTACCTCAGAAATCATACTGCCTAAGAATACACCGTTTACTGTATAGCATACAGGGACACCGCTAACTTGCTTTTCTGATGTCTGGTAAGTTATGCCAATCACAACAGAGGTTGCATCCTGAGGTGAGCATGACTTGAGTGATGAGCTTTCCACATACATGCCTTTACACAATCAATTTTACATCTGACTTCAAAGTTGATTTTCCAGATGATGCTATAACTCTGGGCCATAATAGAAATATGACCTGAAAGGTGTTAATCTGCTTCAAAACATCCTCTTGGTTTTTTATTGGGTCAATTTCTGCTGACAGGTACCCTTTAACCCTTAAGCGCTCCGCAGCTCTACGACGTTGGGTCCTACAATTAGCGCTCAGCGCCGTAAGGCTACTGTGCAGAGACGATGTCAGCTCTTCTCTGCACCGGTGCCGAGCCGGCATCGGGGGTTGCGGGATGTCAGCGGTAATCATCTTTTTTTTTTTTTTGTAAATAAATGCAAAACTTAGCAGCCAAAATTTACCACTAAATGAAGTACATGTGGGGAAAAACAATCTCAGAATCACTTTGATAAGTAACAAAGTTCAAAAGTTATAACCATATAAAGTGCCGCAGGTCAGAATCCAAAAAATGGGGCTGAGCCTTAGGCTACAAAATGGCTGGGTCCTTAAGGGGTTAAATACCGAGTTATGACCATTGCATGTACATTTCTTTGGGATTCTGAATACTCTAGTATGGCTGTGTGATAGATACAGGAGACGTTGCAAAAGTGATGACCTCTTCCTTGAATTCACTTAGTCCTCCAAAGCTATTTGCTGTACCTCAATGACTTCCAGTCCTTCCTGCTCAGTAGATTCAAATGATATTACAACAAACACTAATGAAAGCTTCATTTTAGATGCTTTTTCCTGTATTTTTACCAGAAAGCAGGGAAGATAGTTAATGGGACAGAATGCTCTCTGTTGTGGTACAGAGTTAAAAGAGGAGTTTAAAAGAGAAGGAAGTGTTAATACTTCTTGTGCTGATCATGTGGTCATTTGGTAACATGGCTGTGAAGTTCAACAGGTTTTCCCTCAGCAAGAATTCTGTCACGCCCATTTTAAAAAAAAAATTAAAGTGGGGATTTGCTACTTTTTGAAGCATTGTATGCCAGAAAACTGTTATAAAATGCATGATACCTGCTCCACTGTCAGTTAATTTTTTTAGAGCAGAAGCCAACTTCTCCTGAAAGGCCAGCTAAAATGCAGCCATTTTTTTTTACTACCCCTAGTTTTACACATATATATTATACTTTACATCTTGTAAAAACACCTCTGAGGGGCTGGAGTCAAAGTATTACTGGCCATGGTACGTTACTTGGTACTAGAGTTACAGAAGTTAATTATTACAACACAAAATAGGGTCAAATTATTACATACACATGAGTTGGTTCCACATGGTCCTTTTCAATGACTTCCATTGGAGGCGGTTGAATTACTAGACAAGAAATATACAGAATTAGATCTTTCTTTGCATGTTATTGAAATTTTATATATTTTGCAGTTAATTATTTAACATAGCAGTAAAAACCCAGGTATATGTTTTTATGATTGCTGCATTATTTACATTTTTATGTGTTACTCCATTGTACATTTGTTGTTCATTATGGTGCATAGTAATACAATACATTAAATTACTTGATTATTTGTGGTAACCAAGTACTGCATTCACAGCACACTATTTCTGCACCATTTCCTGCTTGCTTTATTGTGAGAGAAGAATAAAATTGCACCCGTTCTCTAAATCTGCATCAACACTATGGGACAATGTGTTTATACCATGTTATTATGTCACTTCTACCCCACAGAAACTATGTATTTAACAGTTAACCCAGGCTGCATATCCTGCTGCATAATTCATCTGTTTTCCCTTTTAGTCACTTCCTGCTATATAGGCAACCCATACCTCCCAACTTTTGTGGAGGAGAAAGAGGGACAATTTTTTTACCCACAGAAGCCACACCCTAGCCACGCCCCCTAACCACACCCCCTGGCCACGCCACTGCTCATACCTTCAACGCATCCACTGGCACCAATGTATATTTATGTATATAATTGGGGGGCATATTCCACTCCCCCTAGACAACGAGCATGTCCCCCCCCCCAGACAACGAGCATGCCCTCCTAGACAACGAGCATGCCCCCCCCTCCAGACACATCAGTCCCCCCCCCCAGACAACGAGCATGCCCTCCTAGACACACCGAGCATGCCCCCCCCAGACAACGACATGCCCCCCCCCAGACAACGAGCATCCCCCCCAGACACGAGCATGCCCTCCTAGACAACGAGCATGTCCTCCCCTAGACAACGAGCATGCCCCCCCCCAGACAACGAGCATGTCCTCCCCTAGACAACGAGCATGTCCCCCCCTAGACAACGAGCATGTCCCCCCCAGACAACGGGCATGTCCGCCCCAACAACGAGCATGTCCCCCCCTAGACAACGAGCATGTCCCCCCCAGACACGGGCATGTCCCCCCCAGACAACGAGCATGCCCCCCCTAGACAACGATGCTGTCGCCCCCCAGACAACGAGCTCCCCCCCTAGACAACGAGCATGCCCCCCCTAGACAACAAGCATGTCCCCGCCTAGACACCATGCCCCCCCCCCTAGACAACGACATGTACCCCCCCCTAGACAACGAGCATGTACCCCCCCCTAGACAAGAGCATGTACCCACCCACCTAGACAACGAGCATGTCCCCCCCAGACAACGAGCATGTCCCCCCCCTAGACAACGAGCATGTCCCCACCTAGACAACGAGCCTGTCCCCCCCTGTGGCTGCGTGCCCTTTTTTGTGTTTGTGTTTTTTTGTCTTCCAGGGCCTGGCCTGCTGTGGACTGCTTCGGATTCGAAGGATTACATCGATGACCGACAGTTCTAACAATAAAATGGTCAACAGGGTGTGTCTGCGTTTTTTGTTCAATAAAATTTTCTGAAAACGGTGTGATTATTATTTTTGCGACACTCTTCATAGTTTGCCGTAGTAGTGGTGCCGGCTAGGTGACGGTGCTCATTACTAAGGGCTGGCCTTAGTGTTTGCCTTAATTTTTTTGGCAAATTCACACTAACGCCCATACCATTACCCCGGTACCCACCGCCACCAGACGCAGACACTCCCTCGTTGACCATTTTATTTGTTAGAAATGTCGGTCATAGACGTAATCCTTCGAATCCGAAGCAGTCCACAGCAGGCACGGTCCTGGAAGACAAAATAACAAAACACACAAAAAGGCACGCAGCCACGGGGAGGACATGCTCGTTGTCTAGGGGTCAGGTTAGACATGCTCGTTGTCTAGGGGGGGGGAAATGCTCGTTGTCTGGGGGGGGACATGCTCGTTTGTCTAGGGGGGGGGAATGCTCGTGTCTAGGGGGGACATGCTCGTTGTCTAGGGGGGGGCATGCTCGTTGTCTAGGGGGGGACATGCTCGTTGTCTGGGGGGGGACATGCTCGTTGTCTAGGGGTCAGGGGGAGACATGCTCGTTGTCTAGGGGGGGGGACATGCTTGTTGTCTAGGGGGGGGAGACATGCTCGTTGTCGCAGTAAAGGGGAGGGGTCCTATGGAGCGCAGTAAAGGGGAGGGGTCCTATGGAGCGCAGTAAAGGGGAGGGGTCCTATGGAGCGCAGTAAAGGGGAGGGGTCCTATGGAGCGCAGTAAAGGGGAGGGGTCCTATGGAGCGCAGTAAAGGGGAGGAGTCCTATGGAGCGCGCAGTGAAAGCCATAAAAAACACATTTGATATTTTCCTTCCCGCTTCCCAGTACAGGGCCTGGAATATTTAATACTGTCACTAGGAAGTATAATTTGTTACGCAGAAACAGGCCGCACACAGCTCTGTACGTGGAAAAATAAAAAAGTTATTGATTTTTGAAAGTGGGGAGTGAAATATGGAAACGCAAAAATTGTTCCGTCAGAGTAATGGAGCAGGCGGCCGTGTATGACCATTCTGCTCCATTACCGTCATAGAGCGATGACATGGACCTTATGTGGACCCCAACAGACCCCTTGTTTTCATGATCTATGGGGGTCACATCACTGAAACCCCCACACATCAGCAGGTTAAGCCCTGTCCTATGGATAGGGCCTAACTTGTATTTGTGGGAAAACCCCTTTAACCCCTTAACGCTCTGCGCCGTAGCTCTACGACGCAGAGAGTATAAGGAGTGTATGAAGAGGGCTCACGGGCTGAGTCTTCTTCATACAAGGTGGGGGGTTTTGCATGTTGCAGAAAACCCCCACCGCTAATAACCGCAGTCGGTCATTGTCGCCGGCAAAGTCTTTTTTACGATCGCTGTGCCCCCGAACGTCATCGGGGGCGGCGATCGTTTGCCGTGGTAGCCTCGGGTCTTCTTTTGACACGAGGCTACATGGCTTCTGCAGGTTCGTTACAATGAGCCAGAAGTATTGCAGTATATGGTAGGAGCGATCTGACCATCTAGGGTTAATGTACCGTAGATGGTCTAAGAAATAGTGGAAAAAAAAGAAAAAACAGGTTTTAAAAATAAAAAAAATTTATAATATTAAAAATTCTAATCACCTCCCTTTCCCTAGAACGGATATAAAACATAATAAACAGTAAAGATCACAGACATATTAGGTATCGCCGCGTCCCAAAATGCCCGATCTATCAAAATATAAAAACGGTTACGGGCGGCGGTGACCTCCGAGGCGGGAAATGGCGCCCAAATGTCCGAAATGCGACTTTTACACCTTTTTACATCACATAAAAAATGAAATTAAAAATGATCAAAATGTCGCACAGACCTCAAAATGGTAGCAATGAAAACGTCGGCTCATTTCGCCAAAAATGACCCCACCCCCAGCTCCGTGCACCGAAATATGAAAAAGTTATTAGCGTCAGAAGATGGCAAAAATTTTTTTTTTTTTTTTTTTGCACACATGCGTTTAATTTTTGAAAATGTATTAAAACACAATAAAACCTATAAATCCGGTATCACCGCGATCGCACCAAACCAAAGAATAAAGCTGAGGTGTTATTTTGAGTGCACAGTCAAAGTCGAAAAAACTGAGCCCACAAGAACGTGACATGTGCGGTTTTTTAAAAAATTTTTTCCACATTTGGAATTTTTTGCAGCTTCGCAGTACACGGCATGTTAAAATAAATAACATTACGGGAAAGTAAAATTTGTTACGCACAAAATAAGCCCTCACACAGCTCTGTACACGGAAAAATGAAAAAGTTATGGATTTTTGAAGTTGGAGAGCGAGAAATGAGAGAAAAACCCTGCGTCTTTAAGGGGTTAAGGGATTAAGTATATGGTACAATAAAAGCAGAATAGAAGGGCACTGGGGGGGTTAGGGATGGGGGCAGGGGGTCTATGGAGGAAAGTGTTTAACCCTTTAGCTGCTGCCTGCAGTCACTGTAGAGTACCTGTTATCACACTGCAGCAGCTGCACACACTCGGCTCTGCTTCATCAGACGAACTTCAGTGAGGAGCAGGAGGAGGTGGGGGCAGGGAGCCATTGATGTAGCAGAGCTGGAGAGTTCCTGCCTGCACGGAGGATGATCCCCTGGGGCTGCTGTGCAGGGGCAGTGCAGAGAACATGACACTCTGCACTGCTCCATCCATCCATCCATCCATGTGCCTGCAAGTGGCAGCCTGAGGACAGGGAGGGCTCTGCCTCCCAGGGGAGGGGATGGGGGAGGTGCCGGCTCTGCAGCAGACAGCCCGGGAGCTGGAGAGGAGGAGGACGCTGTACCCCGCCCCCTGGCTTCTCTGTATCCTGAGCAGGACGGGGGCGGGACTCGGGGGCGGGACTCGGGGGGGGGGGCGGGACTCGGGGGCGGGACAAAACGGAAAAATCCGTGAAACCGCAAAAAAACCGGGACTTTCACTTAACGGTCCGTGCAGGCGGGACAAGGGTTAAAAAACGGGACTGTCCCGCCCAAAACGGGACGGTTGGGAGGTATGCCAACGTCTCACTACAAATTGCTCAGAATTGGCAAGTACACTGCACTGCAAAACTAAGCCCAGAAATCAACCGAAATCCAATAAAGAACGCTAACTGTAGGCTTCAAGAAGCTGTTTGTATTCTCCTATGGCTATTTTTCCTAGCCACGTCTCAAATGACCACTCGACTATGCACAATGAGATGACATGAGTTTATTGCCAATAGAATCCAAACCCCTACTGAATTTTGCCACTAGCTCAGCTTTGCTAATGGATAATGGTTGCGACCACTAAAGCGCAGAAACGACAGCGGGAGATCATTCGACAAAGTCTCATTCCATACAACAAAATTGCGCAGATTGGCAAGTTACTTGACTGCATGAATACCTAAAAGCTCACCACAGAGTTCAACCAGAATCAAATGTAATTAGAGACGACATACTTGTGAGGGCTTCAAGAATCTGTTTGCTATTCTGCCGATGGCTTATTTTGTTCTAAGCCAAGGTAATCAAGCGGGAAGACAACTACTATGCCAGATGAGATGAAACACTCGAGTTAGTGCCTCATAGAATCCAACCCCTTACTGAATTTTCCCACTCAAGGGCCTTTGCTCATGAGATATGTTGCACCACTAAAGCGCAGAACACGCGGTCGAGAAGTTGCCTCACTTACCAATTGTGTCTAGAATTTGGCAAGTAACAAGCATCTGCAGAACCTAAAGCCAACCATCAGATCAACCAGAAAATCACAATACTATAAACCTCACTGTAGGCTTCAAAGAAAAAACAATATGTTTGTATTCTCTCTATGGCATCATATTCTAGCCAAGTATCAAAGGAAGCACACTAACGTTTTAATGCCATAATGAGTGAATGACACTACTAGTTATTGCCTAATATGAAATCCAACCCTACTGATTTTTGCCACTTCGTCCAGCCTTTGCTATGTAATGTTCGGCCACTACTAGCGCAGACCCAGTCGTAGGTCCCGCACGTACTCACTACAAATTGCTCAGAATTGGCAAGTACATGCACTGCAGAACTAAAAGCCCCCAGCAGATCACCAAAATATCAAAATATATATTAGAACGGATCTGTAAGCTTTCAAGAAGCTGTTTTGTTATTACGCCTATGCTATTTTCTAGCCAAGTATCAAAGAAAGCACACTACTTATCCAGATGAGATACACTTAGATTAGTGCCTAATCAGAATCCACCCCTAATTGACACTTTTCACCATTCATCCTTTGCTATGGATATTCGCCATCAGCGCAATGAACACAGCGGTCGTCGAATCTCACTACCAAATTGCTCAGCATGGCA
The DNA here is from genome assembly GCA_019512145.1 of Engystomops pustulosus. Lineage (NCBI taxonomy): Eukaryota > Metazoa > Chordata > Amphibia > Anura > Leptodactylidae > Engystomops > Engystomops pustulosus. The sequence continues at coordinate 36,625,560 of CM033644.1, forward strand.
CGTACATGCACTGCAGAAACAAACGCCCACCAGCAGATCAACCAGAAATCAAATATATAGACGCTAACTGTAGGCTTCAAGAAGCTGTTTGTATCTCTCTACATGGGCTATTTTCTACCAAGTATACAAAGGAAGCCCCGACTATGCAGATGAGAATCACTGACACTGAGTTTTGCCTAAGAAATCCCACCCCTCTGATTTTCCCACTTCAGGTCTTTGCTATGGATATTGTGCCACTAAGACAGCTAAACACAAACGGTTAGACAAGTCCCCCCCTGCTAATTCCTCACAATGGTAAAAGATGCAAATTAAAATAAAAAAGTAGAACGTTCTTGTAGCCCTAATAAGGCTGTTGTTGGGTTCTTGGAGTCACTCCTGCCTAAAGTAGCTAATAGACACCTAACAGCTTTTCCCTGACCATCAGCAGCTCTCTCCCTATCGGCATCCCAGAGATCAGACTAATCCGAGCCAGCGCGGCCGCGGCCTATCTATCCCAGGTCACCTGATTCTGGCCAGCCAACCACTGCTATCGACGTGTAAGGTACCACGTCATGCGGTGGAGGTTGAGAGTCTCTAGGCTTGTGATTGGCCTCTGTGTTCCTGGCCGCCAAAAGCAAACGGCGGGAGCTGCCATTCTTCGTCGGCGTGCGAAGTATTCCGTCCGAAGTAACGAGCAGTTTTCGAGTACCCTACTGCTGCAAACCGAGCATCACAGCTCGGACGAGCATGTTCGCTCATCTCATATGTTAATATCTTTTCTGGTAAAACCAAAGCTGGCTGAAGGTTATTTTTTGTGTAAAAAGAAGTATTTTCTTTTTAGTGGAAAATTTTAAAGGGGAAATATCTTTTTTTTGAATCATTATTCAGGAAACTTTATTTTGGATTAAAATGCACCTTGCTTGGCAAGTTTTTTGGAATTTTTTTCACTGCACTTACCTGGTAGGGACAATAGTTTTCAGATTTATTGTTAACAAGAATGTTCATGACATGGTTATAATCATGGAAGAGGGAAGGGGGTTGTACTTTTATATGTGTTATAACCTGTATATGTAATGTTGGCTGTTCACGTGACTCTTTTAGTAAAAAAACTAAAAATTTATCTCTTCCCACAGATGCTTGATTTGTTTAGTATTTGCACACATTGTGTGGTGCTAACTGAAAAATAAGAGATTTGCATCCCTGCTGCGAATGAGGGGGCCATGCAGTCATTACTATATTCAAGGTCTCTCAGATCATTCCCAATCAGTTGTTAGGGAGGAGTCGGCAGAGAAAATTGTTCACCTCCTACACGGGCCACACTTTATTAGCGTACATAATAATCACCTGTCAAACTGCTCGTTAACACTAAAATTTCTAATCAGCCAATCACATGGGCGGCACCTCAGTAGCATTAAAGGGAATGCTCTGGAGTGGTAAAAACATGGCTTGTCCGGTCTCTCAAAACAGCGCCTCACCTGACCATGGGTAGTGTGTGGGATATTGCAACGAAGCTCCCTTCATTTCTATACGCTGAGGCTGCAGTACTAAAGCAGTAACCAATGGTCAGGTGTGGTGCTGTTTTTTGGACAGACTGCAGCTGATGTTTCTTCCCACCTCCTGAGAACGCGCTTGTTAAGCAGGGTAAGACCCTGGTCCACGCAAGCGCCTGCAGTTCACACCGAGCATCAAGTAATGGGGGGAGAAGGTGATTTGAGTGCCCTTGTTGAACTTTGCGGTTGTTGGGTGCCCTCGAAGGGCCGGTCTGAGTTAATTTCAGAAACTGCTGATCTACTGGGATTTTTCATGCCACCCAGCTCTATGTTTTACGAGAATGGTCCCGAAATACAGCTACAAACATACCAGTGAGGCGGCAGTTTCTGTGGGCGGAAATGCCTTGTTTAAGCCAAGGTCAGAGAGAATGGGTCGACTTGTTCGATTCGATAGAGTCAGGCACATGACTCAAATCGGCCACCGCATATTTCGTTTACAACACAAGGTAGGCAAAGAGCATCTCTGAAACCACAAGTAACTGTCACTTTATGCGGCAGATGGGCTACAGCAGCAGAAGACCACACCGTGGGTGCCGAACTCCGTTTCATTAGCTAAGAACATGAATCCTGAGGCTACTTTTGCACAAGCTCATCGAAATTGGCAGTAGAGAAGATTGGAAAAACTTTGCCTGGTCTGATGAGTCTCGATTTCGCTGCGACCATTCGATGTAGGGTTCAGAATTTGGCGTCAACAACATGAAAGCATGGATCCCCTCCTGCTTGTATCACGGTTCAGTGCTGGTGTGGGTGGTGTGTCGCATGTGGGGAATTTCTTGGGCACTCTTTGGGCCCCTTGGTTACCACTTGAGCATCGTTGCAACTCCACACGCCTACCGTGAGTATTGTTGCGGACTCATGCCAATCCCTTTATGCCCACATGTACCCGAACATCTGATGGCTACTTTCATCAGGATAATGCCGCCATGTCATAAAGCTGGGGAATCATCTCAGACTGGTTTCTTGAACATGACAATGAGGTCCACTGTAACTCAAATGTCCTCCACAGTCCCACCATATCTCAGTCCATAGAGCATCATTTGGGAGGGAGTGGTTGAACGAGATTCGCATCAATGGATGGTGCACTGACAAAGCTGCGGCAACTGGTGTGATTACCATCATGTCAAATGGACCAAAATCCTGAGGATGCTTCCAGCACCTTGTTGAATCTATGGCCACGAAGAATTGAGGCAGTTTCTCTGAAGGCAAAAGGGTGTCCAACCCGTTATCTCTAGCAGGTGTAACCTAATAAAGTTGCCGTGATTGTATATACCCCTTCATCCACTGAGACAGAGTGGTTATACTGAAGGAGCAAAGACCCATCATCTCCAAAAAAACCGCCATGAACGGGAACGTCACCATACATACGAGAAATGCCCATGAAGATCTCCTTTATCCCTAAGGTATCAGAACTAGGGAAAATAGTAAGCAAATGCTTTTAGACCCCTTTAGACCACATTGAATCCTCCTTCCTCGCGGTTTAACGGTAACGTCAAATCCATCAGGTGGTGAAATCAGAGAAAAAGTGACTTCCATAAATCACACAAGTTATTTCGGATTAAAATGATATTCTTTATTGTATTCAAGATTTCATCATCCATAAAATAATACCACAAATACAAAAGCGTTGAGGCCTTACAAACGCTCTAGTATTTAAATGTGACCACCTTTGTGTGTACGCTCAGTGGGCATTGCCCCCCAATCTGATCATATATCCATGTGACGTAGTAGGGCAACCAAATTCTACATGAAGAAAAACCTATAAAAACTTGTTAAATGAATAAAAGCGTGAGCGGAAATGATGACATGGGAACTATAACAGATGGTCAAATGATGCTTCAGCCCTTGATGGCAAACCTTTTAGCACCTAAACTACAGCCCAAACCCACAATATTTTTGCAGAGTGCCAATGCGGCACTTCAAGCATACATTATTTACTACCTGCTCTTTAAAATTGTATAGGCACCTGAGGAGCCACTAATTCCAGTAGAAGAATGAGAAGTTGTGGATTAGTCATTGTAGCTTCCTTTTAGTGTCCCTGGTCTCCTGGGAACTGCACGAGGCCTTCAGTCCTGTCTGGCAAGACGCTACACTGGGGTGATGGCGCAGGTGCCCATATAGAGGTTTCTGACCACCTCTGGCACCCCTTGCCATAGGTTTCGCCACCAGAGGCTTAATTAATATGCCATTAATATACACCAAGGAGAGAAAAAGGAATACTGTACTTTTCCTATTAATATTATCCAAAGATGATATTGTATACCACTTACTATACACACAAAATATAGGTTGATAATGAAAATTTCTCATAAATATGATACATAAAAATATGTGTTTCAGCGTAACCTGAATCTTGTCATAAATATGTATATTCAATTGCTGATAAAAAGAGAGAGCTCAAGAATCCATATGAGTACATACAAGATGGACATATTATATAACACAAGATGGACATATTGGGGCAGAGATTTTACTTACCCGGTCCAGTTGCGATCCAGCGGTGCCATTCTCGACGGGATTCAAATCTGCCAGATTCAACTAAGGTTGTGCGCCCGATACCCACTAGGTGTTTCATGCTGCGCTGAAGTCCGCTGTAATTCACCACTCCTCCCGTCTCCTTGTATGTGGTGCTATTTTGCGACCAAATTTTTTAAATTCCAGGTTTTTTTCCGAATCCAGTCAGGTTTTTTTGACGCCAACGTCCCCACGCCCCCCAATTTCTTGTTGCGTTAAGCCGACGCCGATTCGCAAACAATCCAAGCGCGTGCGCCAAAATCCCGGGGCATTTTGGCGCAAATCGTAAAAATTCAGGAAACACGGTGGACCCTTAGTAATTGTGCCCCTTTGTATAAGCTGTAAGCCTAATTGGGGACATAAGGTTATTCCCCAAATACCAAAATGTCAGGCGCCAAAAAATCACCATAGGGATGGTGAGGAACCAACCTTTGTTTGAGATCCCTGGGATGACAACTTCCTAGTTTTGTGTTAAAAAATCCAATAATCTCACAATTTTATTCATTTTCTCCCAAAGAATATTTTCACCGCTTATTCATAGCCATGCAAGAAAAACTGTGTTTAAAAACTTTTGGTGGTGTGTGGTCTTGATGCCATTGAGATGCTGACAATGTTCGCATAGTTGAGTTCATACAAAAAATCTGATCCCAACTTCAGCGGACCCGGCTGTGTGCTCCGACATATTGTTTATTGCAACCATTAATTTGGTCACATATATTTGCATGCACGATTGCAGGTTAGACTGTTTTCTATGAGGATAACTGATGTTCTACTGTAGAGAGAACATGTTGCCCTCTGCAATTTGTGCACATGCTTTGGAGTAATTGTGTCCACATTAGTGACACCCTGTTACAGCAAGTAATGTGTTACCCCCATGAGTGTTCACAGTACTGAATAACTGGGCGATAAATCAGAACCTACAGTGGACGCTGGTTTAGAAATGCACCTGATACCATTTTTAACTATTGGAACTAGATTGACGATCGTGTAAACTTATTAATAATTTCTTTAAAGGTAAATTTTCTACTTGTAGGGTGTACGTAGGCTGCTGAAACTTGGTAACAATAACAATTTGGGTAATCTTGATAGGAAATGTATTCTTTTTTCGTCTCCTTGCATGTATATTAATGGACATATTCCTCTCGCTATACATCTGACATCTGTAGTAGTCCCATGGTCAACTTTACCCTCATGCTTTTATTCTTTACACAAGTTTAATTAGTTTTTTGTTCACGTAAGAAAAATTTGGGTACCTACTAACGTCATATGGATCAAGTGATCATATTTGGTGGCAAATGCCCCCTGTACGTACACAAATGGCGGGTCAGTGTTAAATCACTAGGAGGTTTGTACAGCATATAGATCATGATTTAAGAGACTCCGGTTCGAAACGCGTTTGATCGCCTCAACCGCTTGTATTTTTTTTATGGATGCTGACATCTTGATACAAGTAAGAATATATCTTTTTAATCCAAAGAAACTTGCGTGATGCTGGAGTCACTCTTTATTCTCACATTCCCAGGAAATTCCAATGTGATGATTAGTTATGGTGGTAGTCACTCAATTGATCATTCTTCTGCCGCTGTTGAGCCATCATGCCTCTTCTGTCTGGACTATATTTCGGGTATATTGGGATGTGCTGCGCATGATTACTAAGCGAAGTCACCAGCTATGCTATGATTTGCTTCATGGTAATGCAAGCTGATTTCTTTATAAACAAACAAGACGCAAGAAGACGAAGATTTGTTAGCAGATAAGTGGCCATTGCGTTTTTGAGCAGAAAAGCTTATGTTACTATAATTGTCACCAGTATATAAAATCCACCAGTTAGAAGAAAATCATAGGAAATCTACTGTGTAACATAAATCAATGCAATTTATACGTGCAATATATCATATGATTGTAGAGCGCGGCCCCCATGACGTACCAGCGAAATAAAGGAATACAAACTACACAACGCGTTACACAGGTCTACATGTGTACAGACAAAGCCTCGATGTGTAACAGGAATGGTAAACTTCCCTTGTTTAGTTTGACTTTTTAACGCAGTAGTACTTACCTCAGTAATTAGGCAAAATACAAAAAATCAAATAAAGTATGGCCCCCCAAAAAATGGTAAAAAAATAACATTTGATTTCAGCAAAGTTCGGCTGCTGTTTTCAACCGTCCTTTGTCTATACAGTAACCTGCATGGAAGCTCCAGTTATATGAACAGAAATAAAATTTACTGGCTGCAGCTCTATTTTAATCATTAATGTTATAATGGACAGGGTATAACAGAATTCCTTAAATTACAGATGTAACTTTGCAACAACAATAAAGACCTTATTTTTTTTTACCATTGGGGGGTAAATAATGGACCCATACAGTAAGTACCAAAGACATCCAAAAGCCGTAATAATAAAAAAATAAATTAAACAAATCTCACCCTGTCTACTATATAATAGATAAAAAATTAGCTTTTTTACATTTTGTACCAAGTAAAACAAGAGGGGGGTTCACACCCTGCAGATGAAACACTTGAGAGCGAATTAGAGGGTAAGGACACATGCTTTTTTTTGCATTAAACTCTGTGCTGATTGTGTTATGTAAAGTCTCATAAGGAGAACCTCTTATAGTCCCTTACATATGCTTTTAAGGTGCATTTTACATTAGTCCATAGTTTTCCTTGTACTGTACTGTACTTCAGTACCTGTTATAGTCCCGTTATTGCAAATTATTTGATCTTTTTCCTTTTACGTAGAATGGAATCACGGTTCTAATTCATCCTCTTGCTCCACCTTAAATACTGTATGTACAGTGTACGTATAACACTGGGCCGATGTCACAGTCAGCAATGTTACTTGCTTTGTGCAATGACGTTGTGGTCTTGCTCTTTTCTCCTCTCTTGCGTGGTGCTGTGAGGAGTTATCCTCTTTGTCACTATTATACTGACCCTCTAATGTGGGAATCCAATCCTTTCTGAGTGTTTCAGATTACTCTCTCAGCAGAACAATCTGTTATCTACATCATGAAGAATAATATAAATTTAGCTTGCAGCTACCAGTAGACTTGACATCCCAGATTTTACTGTGTTGAAACGCAGCTTTCCGCATCTTAAGATCCTAAAGGAGGACTTGTCACTCTAAAACAAAGGGCACTGAGCTGCTTACTTTTTGTACAACAATTTGTTAGCAGTGTTTAAATCGCTAGCCCCTACCGTGCCACTGCAAGCGCCATTACAATAGAACGTCCGAAAACACGTCCACACGCCTTCCACACCATAGGCCCACTGTGACCTGCATAGTCTTCATGCGGCAGGTACCGCCCCGCCCGCGCTGAACTGTACCCCTATGAAGACACGATCATGGGTCCGTGAGGTCCAATCTAATACATGCAAGCGTTCGTCAGTATTAACCCTTGCTTTACCTACGAACCCTTACAGCCCGAACAACAACATATCAATGCAACTCAGAACAAACTTTCTGGCTACAGGTTCAGATAGACGCTCACAGCACCTCACTTCCACCCCTAGTACAGCAGGTTCGCAGGTGACAGCTACTGGCAACAAGCCGCCTGCCCGAGCATTGTTAGACTTAGTTGTATGGTTAGATCCACGGGCACCCAAAAAGCTTAATAATAGAATGACTAGTGGAGACAGGTTAGAATAATACTGCAAAAAGATTACCTCAAACTTGATGCGCATGGGAGGGATCATTGCATCACAAAACTTACCACTGGGGGTTTCCACCAACGCTAATCTTCAGCCAAATATTAGTACGCTGCTCCAGTCCCCAGGAGGATCCACATTCCCAAAACGATCTTGTCCTGGGATGTTTCTAGAATCTACCACACTAAAAACACATTATTCTAGGTAAGAGAGTCGTTTGTATTCTACCTGATATATAGTGGATTGAAACGCTGTTCCAGGGGTGTTGCACATTTGTACTCAATTTTGACATGTTATAGTAAATATGTAAAACCAGTAGACACCATAACCTCAATTATAACAATGACGTACATCTACTTTGTAGTTTATGGGGCAAAACGTAGAGGTAGTGTTACCACTGAGTTCTACCTTTCTGCTTCCATATACCCTGCTAAAATTAAATAAAGGGAACACTAAAATACCAAAGACACCAACGTCCATCTGCCAATCTTGGTGTTCCGGCAATGGCCATCACTCTGCACAGTGGTTGGTCTGAAGCACCAACTTCGTGGTGTCTGGGCCTTTATAACACACTAATGGAGGCTGTTGCTGACAGTAACAGCACCACATAATAACTAGTGGCTGCAGGAGGCTATTCTGCAGGCTCTGCCACTACTCTGGGTTGTTGCCACTTGACCCCCTACATGTATCCTGTGTACTGTCTCCTGTACTGGTCTCGCTGATACCTGCGTCCATAGCGTGTTGGACATCTGTTTCTGACGGAACACCCAGTCAAACGCTTCTTGCCACAGGTCCATTTGATTGTGCCATCCTAGACTGAGCTGCACTATATCTAGCAACGTCTGTGGATTGAAGTTTGCTACCCTCATGCTACCTCCTATAGGAGGAAATGAGAAGTAATGGCGAAATGCAAAAGTGGACCAAAACAACAGACAAAAGGATAAAAGCTAGAAAGGTCGCGTCACCACCTACAAACACTCGTTATAAAAGTTGTCTTGCTAATTGCCTATGTAGTTTCTATGTGGTTGTCCTGTTCATTGGCCTACACACCACTAAAAATTACACAATCAGTGGTAGGATTCAAACTGTGTAGTGGATTTACACAAGTGAATTGATTGGAGTACTTTTGTTGTTTAAAGTGTTTCCCTTTATTTTCCCTGAATTGAAGACACTATAAATACTGCCATGTGTGCTCTTGTTTTACTATGATACATTAAATAAGTGTGAAACGCTCTGTAAAAGCAGAAGGAGTTTGGGGGAAAGTTTGCTGGTCCAAAACATTTCAAAGGCATGGTGCAACAATGGCTAAGGGGGAAAAAAGCATCAGCAATTCTACTGCCTGCAACTTATGTGGACAAGAGTTTTGGGATTGTTCCATCATCCAGTGAGAACATTATTCTTCAGTGGAAAAACTTTTCAGACAGTGTAAAGATCTTCCAAGGAGTAGAACACTGCACATAGCACATCAAAACACAACACCTACATACCAACTGCTCAACACAGTAGTAGAGCGGTGTGATGATTTGGCATTATTTTGCAGCCACAGGACTTGAGTAAGTTTGCATCCTCGGAAGGATTTATCCATTCTTTGTACGTTCAGTTTTCTCACATAACCAGAATGTAAAAAGGTCGCAATTTCTTATGATTTATGATCTGTTTTTTCCACTTCTTACTAAAACTTTTTCAAAAGTGGGCATGGTGGGTCATAGAATTACTATAAGCCCGTGCAGAAAATACAGTAAAAAATCTAAAATGAAATAAATTTAAAATAAAAATCTGGACTCAACTTTTCTGACGTAATACATGTCTGGAGAAATAGGGGAGCCTACTATACACCCAATTCAAATCTCTTTGGGAAAAATCTGCTGACAAAAGTCTTTCAGAAGCATGAAATCCAAACCATGGCGTCGCCATTTCTTGGTCACATAGATGTGTGTCCAGCCACCGGTAGAACATGTAACATTGACTGACTCCTGTCACACAGACTGCCTGGTATTATATAAGAATAGTTAGCAATATAAAAGACAAATATTAACAAATGGCAAAACTGTGGGAATGCAACGTCCCTTCAGTCACTTTCTAACTAAGTTTTGTGCCCCAAGCTCTCATTTTGACTTTGTTGGGTTCTGGGCTTATTGACAAGGATCAAGCAGCATATCATGTAATGCAGTGAATGATGCCAGACAAAAACTCTCCTCTTCCTGTACCATAGAGGTGGGGAGTGAGCGGATAGCATGTCACAACAGGCCTGTGAACTAAAAGATCTGAAAAAGTCATGAGGGGTGGGGGCGATATCTGATATAAAGAGCCTTCTTTATGGTTGGACTCCTACAAGAAAACCTTAACAGGGTAAATAAGACCCTAATAGGGGGGTCGATTATACTTAACCGTACCCTAAAGAAAAAGTTCCCAGTTTGACTGCCAGACGAACAGGGTGGTCACAATGACTCTTTCAGCAGACACGTGGTCATCTGTGTTCTGCAGATTTCTTCGGCGGGGAGGGGGACAGTGCAGGCATTATTCCCAAACCAACTGATTTGGGAATAATTATGAAGACAGGGGCTAACCATAGGGAACAGGAAGTTACGCGCGTCTCAAGTCAGCTGTCTGGTTGGTCAAAGTGACCTGTATGTGAACTGGAAACTTAATCGAATAAGTAAAATATCGTAATCTATTAGGGTCTCCTAGAAAACTTTAAAAGGTAAGTATAAGTGGCCATCACTTCCTAAGGTACAAGTTTGGTAAAAAAAAAAATTAAGTAATAATGGATACTTCCGGCTCTCTCTAAATCCCCTGACACTCTCATCACTGATGCTCTTGTCCCCTCGCACTTGATTCTGGTGCCACACCACGGAGACAAACTAGTGTGAGGTTCACTACTGGTGTAAAGCAGGACTACTTACTCCAATGGTGCTACAAGGCTCTCCAATGGTTTGTCTACGACACTTGGGTTAACTGAATGAAGACGCGAGTATTGGTAATAAAGTGGTAGAAGGTTAAGCAGTGGTATTAGGATTTATTATTTTAATGGGCCACCATGGTCCTATACGTAATTATTTTACTAGACATGCTTCCCAATAAGAGTTTCATAATATCTACAAAGCAGTAAAAATGCTCGGCAGAAAGCCGTGTTGTCTGTTCTGCTGTGTTGGTTGTATATTCTCATTAAATTGGTTGCTCATGGCTTGACCATTCTTCCTACACCCAAATATATCACCAATAGAGATGATCAACTCAAAATGGTGTTGGATTCGCGCCTGCGCCACCATAAATCCGATGCCGGATTGGCGGTTGTGCAGCCATCCTGCAAATTGAATGCCCACCTGTAGTCTCGGCTGTGATTGATCAGGGGTGAGGTGCCACGGCCATGGCTTAGAAAATGGGGGTTCAATTTTCTTGGATTGACTCCACGCCCACATCCTGCAATTGTCTGGTCCACGGAGTGAATCACAGACCCACAATGAAAAGGTCAAGGTACTGCTCATCTCCAATCCATTGGATAATCAGCCAAAGCAGAGAGGAACCCATCGTAAGAACAGATGTTTCAGAATTCTACTAGTCAGTGGAGAGATGCACTTGCACAGCTTATATAGGGAGGTCTAGGCTAAAAGTACTTTTTTTTAATTATCATACCTGTCCCTGATTATGTTAACAACTTCCAAGATATGGTGATTTAGGAAAAAAGGAGTAGATAACAATTAAATATTAAGTCTCATGTCCCCTAATGGAAAAGTCAATGATATGGTAATGAGCGTATAATCTGGTTAGTGGTTCACATCCGCCATCGGCTGAACAAAGTCAGCAGACTGAGTATATGTCAAAACACACAGTGGCATATGTCACTATTCGTTCTGATGAGACAGTCACAGGAGGGGGTAATTATTGCTGCTGCTTTAATGCTGGACTTGGCACAGGAGAGGCCTAGAAGGCCTCGCTGCCAAAACTGACCGTTGTGAAAAACACTGACACCACCCAAGAAGAATGCAGCACAGGCAGCTCACAAACAATGTGGTGAAAGTCGGACGTCTCACTACAAGCCTCAGGTTAATCATGTCATTACCGGACCACAGGGTGTCCTACTTAGACATCATAAATACTGCCATGGGAATCCAGCTTCACGGCTCAAGGGAAAGGAGAGTACAATTTACCCTACAATATGTATTATGTTACAGTAATATATAGAATAAGGACAGTGTGCCATAGCACATATTTCCCACAGAAATGGTTATTATGTGCTTGCAAAAAACTTTTACAAGGAATATGTTGTTTCTATAGGGGTTGTTTAAGCACGGAACCCTTTCAATGTTTGCCTTTGTTCCCTTGCCATGTTCATGAGAGATATGTAAAAAGATAAAAAGTGATAATAGAACATAAGGTAACTTTATATATAATCTCATGGCAGCAGTTTGTGTCATAACAGAAGCAGAGTAGTGGTTTAAGAACACAAACTTTCGAAAGTCATTTTTCCAAATCCCATTAGTACCCAGCTTAGGCATTGTTTTTCATAGATATTAACAGTATATATAATATACTCACACACACCACAAAATATCTCGAGTATAACCTAGTTTTTCAGCACCAAAAAAAGTGTGCCCTAAAAACCTAAAGTCGTTATACTTTAGTCAGGAAAAACAAAAAATTAACTCACCTTCTGATGTTACCCGCAATCCATCACGGGCTCTCGGACATCGGGCCTGGTCTGTCACAGTCTTTCAGTCTCGTGACGTCAGCCGCATCGGCACACACTATGATGTACTTGCGGTTGATGTTCATGGTTGCTCTGCAAACGACCAGGAGGGGCCGCAGGCTGCTAATACTCGAGGGGGCAGGCAAGCATATACATCGAGGGGGCAGGCAGGCTATATACTGAGGGGGAGGCAGGCCTTATACTCCGAGGGGGCTGGCAGGCTAATATACTGGGTGCGAGAAACTGAGGGGGCTGGCAGGCTTATACTCGAGGGGGCTGGCAGCTATATACTAGAGGGGGCTGGCACGCTATATCTGGCTGGCGATCGTACTGAAGGGGCTAAGGCTATATACTAGAGGGGGCTGGCAGGCTCCCCCCCTATATCTAAGGGGGCTGGCACGGCTATATACTAGAGGGGGCTGGCAGGCTCTATAACTATGGGGTCTGTGACCAATGCTTTCCCACCCTCGGCTTTACTTGATTTAATAGGTTTTTCCAGTTTTTTGGTGGTCAAAATTAGGGTCTCAGCTATACCGGTGGACTTATACTCGAGTAATAACGGTATTATTCTTTTCTTTGTCACAACTCATGGGACTCCAGACCACAGCTATGAGAGAGCATTTACAGCTGGTGTGAATCCCATTGTGAAGTGGATGTAGCCACAAATGGAGTAGATGGACTAAAACTGATATTTGCTCTATATTTCAGCCAGCTTAATCATGAACTAAACACACTTAACTGACTCCTCAAACCGTGATACCTGCGTAAAGGTTAAAATGTTTGCCCAAATTACCTGGCCACTGAGGCACTGGACCTTAATTTACAGTCTTTTTTACAAGATGCCAAATAGTAGACATGGTCAACTTCTGAAAAGAAGATCGGTTTTCCAGTAATATATCTGCTCCTTCTTTGACTGACAGCTTCTGTGTCTCTCAATCTGGAATTGGAGCAGACAGGAAATCCTCTCCCTGTCCATTACCAATGCTGCCCCTCTAATTTGCAACGGTGTATTTGCAATAGCCCTGAGCAGAATCTCAGATCTTCTCACCTTTATATACCACGTGTGTGGTGGGCGGAGCTACATGCAAGCAGGTGGGGCCAACATAGACAAAGGGAGAAAGAGATTAAGGGGGTTGTCCACTTAGACAAATAATTCACCGCAAATTAATTTTAATTGTTTTGAGTAAATGAAAAGTTATGAAATTTTGCAGTATATACTTTTCTGTTCATTTTTTTTTCCAAGCTCAGTTTTCTTTCTATTTTCCGTTCTCCTGTAACCTAACACACAAGCAAGGATCTTGAATGTTTACTCTTTGGCATGGTAGCATGTCACTCTTGGTGATGTTTCTAGCAATGTAACATTACATTGTGGTTACTGTTTGTTATTTTCTTGTTTTTTATTGTATTTTCTCAAAATCAGAAATGGAACAGTTAAATAGATCTCTATGTAAAGTATGAGAATTATCTGTCATAAACTGCGGATGTAAATGCTCATTCATTTTATTTTGGGGCAGAGGCCTGAAATTCTGCAGACCTTTACTTCCTCCCTGCTGAGGTCCAATACAGGAGGAGGAAGATATAGCATGAGGCAAAGAGAGAAAGAATGGAGAGTGAGAGAACAGCTAAACCAAAAGGGATTAATTAATATCAATACTATTACACATTATTGGGGGTCATTTACGTAAGACCGATTCTGCGCTTTGCGAGTGTGATACCCCGCAATTTCGTTTTCGTTTGATTTCTTTTCTGTATTGCCCGGATTTTGCGCACACGATCGGATTGGGCGCACGGCGCTGGGCATGCACGCAACGGAATGCGGGTGGGGGGGGGGGCGTGGTCAACAAAAACCTGACGTTTTTCGGAAAAAACCCACCGCATTTAAAAAAAAAATTGGTTGCACGCGCCATACTTCCATGCACAGGAAGAGATCAGTGAACTCCGACGCAACTCGGCGGACTCGGCCAGCAGCGACCTGGCGCAGTAACCTTCATGAATCCGGAAGACCCAGCCGCCGACTGGTACGCGAATGGGACCGGTAAGTTAAAAGGTGGCCTCATTGTATCCTTTTTTTGCATTTACTAGCTAATAAATTCTGTAATTTACAGTAGATTGAAGAAAACGTATCAACAGTGGGGAGGGAAAGAAAACAGAAAATGTAAACTGTGATCGATCATGGCTAATTCTGGAAGTTTTTTTTTACTTGCGGGTGTCTGTAACACTGCAGTGTAGAGATAATAGGAAGCTGACCTAACTACAAACAAACTAGTAAACGTTGAGAGGGGAAACAGGGATTTCTGAAAGAGAGTGAAGTTTATGTCATGTGACTAATATTAATCCCATTTCGTTAAGACATTAAAACCATGTGACAAATACAACCTCGAAATCACAGCGCCAATGTCGGTGAGTACAGCTTTGAAAACGTGGTTCCAATTTTCACATGTGATGGATGGAAATCGTTTTTAAACAAAAAAAAAACCTCTCTTCCTTCTTTTTATGAGCTTATACTCAACTTGGTGTTTTAACGTTTTTCTGCCTGCACTGTTAAAAAGGGACCAATTTACGGAAACTTAGATGCATAAGTCTCCATGGATAGTGTACTATTATCAATGGAGACAATAAACACAGGATAAGTGAACCTTTGGGACATCACCTTTGTTTTGTCCGTGTAAAATTCCACAGTCCTCTCCGTGGGTCCCATAAAATATCTTGGCATGTTCCCTGCAGAGTTGTGGAGGCAGAAAACCCCACTTCTCCGAATCACCGCCCTCCACAAAACCACACACACAGGCAATTCAGAAAAAGCGGACAGTCCTTTCGCCGCATGTCTGACCTGGGAAAAATGACCAAGATTTCATTACTCAGTGAAGTTTTCTACACCAAAAGAATTACAACTGCTGACAAGATCACTTCTTCAGGACTAGCTACCTGAGTAATAAATTATTTGATCCAGTTTTCAGGTCTCCAGAAACAGTGACATGGGGGGGGGGGGGGGGGGACGCTGGAAAAATAACATTAACAGGAAATCTACTTCAATCAAACCAGGACACTTCCTTTAGAGCTCCAGGCCCGAGCCTGCGATAATCTTCTTATATTTGTTATCCATGGCCTCCTTCCTTTAACAATCAACTTTTAGAACTAATGCTAAAAGCCTGAAAGGGCTCCTCCATGCAGCAGAATTCCCGGCTGTACACTGTTTCCCTCCATCTCTGCTCACCACACTTTCCCCTTCCCTTGACGGATGGTAATCTAGGCCTCAATTCACCGCCATTTGGTGTAGTTTATAACGGCCGACGTTACATTCGTCCCCCATAGGCGGCAATGGGCGAACTGCGCTTATGGGGCGGGGGTTTACAGTACATTCCTATCTTTCCCCAGATACGGCGCCGTGGCGCCATGTTTCTCTGTGGAGAGTGGGCAGGGGAGAGTGGCACTCACCCCCTCCGACCACTCCCCAGCGCTGAGCATGTGGCCCAGCCGTACTACTGGCGACGGGCACGCGTTAGTGTGAATGTACCCCTAAAGCAGAAGGAAGTTTCATGTAACACGCACTTGGGTATTCCCCCTAAGGCATGAGTAAACCCAACGGGGATGCCCCAGCTGGGTGTCAGGAGGAGAGGAGGGGTGAGCGCTCCTCACCCTCCCCTATCTATAGATGATTAGTGGCTGGCAAACCGCATAACAGCAAAAGATAGGACATGTTCTAGATGATTTTTCATACCCGGTCATGGTTCAAAGTAGACAACCTTGTGTGCACCACAGCCATAGGCACGTCTTTGCACCCCTGAGTGGCCGTCAATGGTGGCAGCTGGATCTTCCGTCCCCATACATTGCGTTGAGAGGCCTAAGACTGCGCAGGTGGTTACAGCCCACATGCAACAACTGCAGGATACATTATTAAAACTATATGTAGACTCTATTGCCCAACCATATCTATGTTGTATTACAGATCAAATGGCCTCTATGGCCTTTAAATTTTATAGTTTTACCCATAAAGTTAGTCCTTAATTCTAATACTTGTATATCATTACATATTACTCATTACATATAGAATGTTCTATATTACAACATATCATTTGGGGCTTATTTTTCTACTCAGCTTGGAAGGAAGTTCTGAAGATTAAACGTTTACTGTCTGAAATGTCTCTTTAATTAGTGTCAGCTTCAATGTGATATAGCTAATTTTGTTAAAAGAAATCGACTACCGATCGAGGATTGTAAATCAAACACACTTACATGCCGTCTGTTAGGTATCCACTCTTCTTTTAGCTTCTTATGCCATTGTTTTGGGAAAAAAAAAGGGTTGAAAAGTATGCAAATGAGCCTGAGGGAGTCCAGGTGGCCTTAACCCTTGAAGGGCAAAAATATGTAAAAGAAGAGGGGCACACACCAGTATTTTCCGTGTTTCTGATTACAATTCTTCATTTGGGTGGTAGATGTCCTTTACAATCTTTTACCAAAACTTTGTAACTATGTAACTAAAGAAATCTACCACTAGCTGATAGACATATTAAACTACAAATACTTACCTCTGCTCCTCTTGATGTTGATCCCGGCAATGTCCTTCTATAAGCTTGACATGCCAGGATCACTTAAAAAAAAACTTGTAATTAGCAGCCCTAAGTGCAAGGACAAGATGTCAGGTGCTCCAAGTCTGACTAATTATGGAGAAAGGTGCTCCATTTCCAACATGGGAGAAAGAGTTGGCGAGGCCATGCCATACTTAGTAGCCCGGAGCACTGGATTCTTTTCCCTGCTAATTAGAAATTTCTTTTCTAGGTGATCCGGGCATGTCAAGCTAGAAAAGGACAACCCTGGGGTCAACCAAAAGGAATGGAGGTGAGTATTTGTAGTTAGTGTTGATTTCCTTTAATAGGTTTATCAAGATTGTCAACCAAACTATAAGTCAGTAGTGGTTATAATGTTCTAAGAGGAGTCAATGCCAATGTCTTCATAGTCCATTGATCGGGTAGCCACACAGAACATGATTGATACAGAACCTTCAGCTTTCTGAAGACTCAGAAGAAATGTGCAGCCAATACATTCAGAGTGCTAGATTAATCATTATTAATCTCTGTCAGGAATGGGATCTTATTCTGTGCACCAACTGTTGTGTGCTGATGTGCTCTACCATTGTGATCTATGTACCAAAGCATAAGGGGGAGAAACATGTGCCTGATAAATCTATCACAGGCCTGAAATGCAAAGTGTCATGTGGATGTTATCATCTAAAGGTGACAGCTACAAGACATTGTTCCTAATCACCCCCTCAATCCCATTCCAGATGGGGAACACTGTTCATAGGGTTAAAGATGACCGCAGTGAACAAGCAATGAGATTTTCTATGCACCAATATAAATGCAGTTCCTTTATAACTTTATATGTATTCCCCATACAGGACCAATACTTGGTGGGATGACTAGAATGACAATATAACATGCTGTACAGTGCATGAGATAATTAAAACTTAAAAGGGGTTGTTCCCTGTTTAGAGTTATTACTTAGCCACAGCAGATAACAACCACGATCAGTTTGACTGCTGGGAACCCCACCGATCATGATTTTTTTTTGAGAATGGGACCCCAACAATGAGGAGGGGATAACTTCAAATATTGGAAAATCCTTTTTATAGGGGTTGTGCAAAGCTTGCACGTTATCCTTCATCCACACTTGATGAAAAAGGGACCCCTTTCTCCAGATTGCTGGGGTTCCTGTTCTCATGCTCAGTGGGGGTCCCAGCTGTTGGATAGGAGATAATCTGCAAACTTAATACAAACTGCTTTATGGGGGAGAAAAGGGTCCCTGCTGCAATAGTCCATCACCAAAAATTAACCCCTTCTTGATATTTCTTGTGCACCAGAACGGTGGTACCTACAAATACAATTCTGGTCTTCTATTAAAGAGGAAATCCCCCCCTTGATTGTATTTCAAGGTCAAACAGAACTGGAGATATACATTTCTAAAGTTACAGTAAAAAATTTGATTTTTAAAAGGGAACCTGTCACCAAAGTGCGATTTTTATCAGGGGACAGGTGCTATGGACAAAGTATTTATATATGCCAATTGTTTCAAAAAATGTCTCTTTTTGTCCTGGCCAGTGAGTCCCAGAGAGGAAAGCTTCAAATGACAACTTCTGTTTGCTGTATAATATATTCACTGCTCTCCTGCCCCTCCCCCACTGATGACATGTCAGTTCACTGGCAACAATTTTCTTCCTTGCATCCTCCCTACTCCACAATCCTCCTCGCCTTGAACGGAGGGAGAGAATGTCTAAAGTAAGTGCACACATCATCAGGGGGAAGGGCAGGAATCAGTAGAGCAGTGAATATATTACACAACAAATTGTCATTTGAATTTTTTCCTCGCCGGGGACCTCACAGGCTGGGAGCCAGTTCAGTTTCATACACCATATAACACACATTGTAAAAAAAAAAATGTTGTCTGTAGCAACCTGTCCCTTGATGAGAATAGCACTCGGGTGACAGGTTCCTTTAAATACAGATCTCATTCTTCATTGTAATTTTAAAGGTGGATATCTCCATTTCTGTTTGACCTAGGGACACAGATCCTCCCATCTAATAGGACACCAGAATTGTGCAGGTTTTTAAAAGTGCGGCAGGCACGGGGCAGGCCATTGCTGTGTCCATTCACTTGGATTGAGCAAGAATTTGTGATTATTTTAGGGCTTCTAACATCAGAAACTGGCAAATTTCCTTTATTATTCCTTCATTATGTCCCCCACCTTGGTGACCCCTTAACTGCAATATACTGCCGTCCATTAATCTGTATGGCTGCCATTACATTTTGCAGGCACGCACTTCTGTAGGAAAAATCTGCCATGATGCATGACGATAGGAGCGGTCTCGGATGAGAAAACCCAAGTAATAGTGGAAATTATTAAAAACTCCCCTTTTTAAGACCTGGCTGGACTGGAATGCATGAGTGTAATAATTCATCTACACCCCACCACTTGTCATTCAGATACACAGCCACAACTGACACATCAAAAATAGACATAAAACAATTAAAAAGACACAACAAAGAGGTATATCTGACACATTAAAGGAAATCAACCATTTGATTTCATGCATATGAACCAAATATACCTTGAGAATGTGTAGCTACACTGATGCAGGATCAGATCTTGGTTAATCCCTGAGCTGAGTGGTTTTGCTGAAAAAACAATTGTAACATGCGACCTTGGTAAAGCTCGGTCAGCATGGCTGCCTTGGAATTACAAATGGCAGTTAGTCAAGACATGACTAATCAACCTGAGCTAGATCACTCATATCACAGCAGCTGGGGGGGGTTGCAGCAATTGATTATTTCTGTCTGGGAGGGAGAAAGTGATTGCATCATCATCTCCTGCAGAGAAACTCACGGCTAGAAGCACGGAAAGCAAGCGCTGAAGAGCCATAGAAGGGGCAGAGCTTCATTATATATGGTTATGTCCGTTTATATCAGCAAAACCACTCAGTACAGGGATTAACCAAGATATGAACCTGCATCAGTGTAGCTACACCAGTCCAAGAGTATGCTTTGCATAATGCATCAAATGAAATGGTAGGTTTCCTTTAAGCACACCTCTACACAGTAATGGCCTTTTCTTCTAGATATAGATTTTAAGAATCCATGAGGATCATCAAAGTGATCCATCCGTTGAGGACACTGGCTCTAAGATTGTTTCATTGAATTCTTAACTCCCATCGAAAAAACATCCCAGTCGGTGCCCATGACAGACCTTCACTACATTTTTCTATGGTGAAGTTATCCCAATCCACCATCTTACCTCTCTTATATGTGTTCAACCTAGGGCAGTGGATCTTAACGGGGGTTCTACTCGAACCTAGGGGTTCGGTGAGTCTGTGTCAGCGGTTCGGCGGAGTCCTCGCCCACATATTTGATTAATCACTAAAGAGGGTTCGGTGAATGGTGCATATGAAACTGGTGGTGCAATAACCTCAAACAAGGTTAAGAACCCTGGCCTAGGGGAAGTTAACCAAACTTAATCACCAAACTATTTCACACCTGAGTCCTTTTCTTTGGGTCTAGCAAGAGCAGCATTTTCTGGGAATCCGCATCACGGTACAATGGTGCATGGAGAACACAATCTCTCTACTTTTATCTGGAAAAGGAAAATAAAGTTTCTTAAAATTTTTTAATTACATAGGCAAAAAAAAAATCAATGTTGGGACGAATTTTGTATCTGTCTCTAAAAGTTCTGATTCTGCTTGTGGATATCCAGATGGTTTATGCAAATTAGTCCTCCTAGGAAAATGATTTGTTTCATAAGAAGTATAAGGCTATGCAGTATAAGGCCGCTGCAAAACAAACTCGTGGAAACTAACCCGCTTGTTGTCTACCCCATGGACCCAACTAAATGCACAGAACAGGAGTCCTTGCTCATACAGAAATATGATGGAAGGACTCCGCCCAATACTCTGGGGTAATCAACAAGAAATGTACACTTTCAGGCAACTATATATAGTTAATTTGTTTCTATTTTTTTTAGAATTGCAAAATCTTGTACTTAATTGGAGAAGGTTCTGTCTAGCATTGTTGTGGGCACCCTTACAGTTTTTTATGAAACAACTCAGGATTATTTTACTTTTTACTCAACATTATAAACAATGGGGGAGATTTTATTAACACCAGCGCAGGTGGTCATGTCCTCCCATGTCCCCTGGATACATCATAAGCTTAGACCAGGTCCAACATGGCATAGTTTTGGTAAAAACCTGCGAACTAAAGTTATAAGGTTGTGTGTACACTGAGATACTCCAGGATAACATCTCTAACAAACACTTCAAATGTTTTCCCAGTAACAGAATTAAACCTGACCGATATTATTTTTCAGCATCGCTTTTGATCGATCTGCTATGTGCCAGTCCTGTGTGAGAGAACCAGTCCTTAACCCATTAACAACATGTGATCATTTCTATGGCAGCCCTGCGGTCCGATAAGGCCCAGTGTCAGCTTATACATGCGCCTAGGCTGACACAACTAATACCCTGCAATACATCAGTATTGCAGGATATCATCATGAACAAGCAACATATGATTGCTAGTACATATCCCATGTGAAAGTAATAAAAAAAAAGTTAAAAAAAAAGTTCTTCATAAAAATTAATTAATAAAAATTCCCATAATCTCCATTAACACATAAAATGGCATACACTGTGAAAAAGGTCAAAATCATAACACAATTCCCACACATATAGTATCACCGTGTCCGTATGATCCGTAGAATAAAAATAAATCATTATTGAACCCACACAATGAACGGCATTAAAAAAAAAAACTGTTAAAACCTCAAAAGTGATCAAAAACATATTAGGTCCAGAATTATATGGTGCAAAGTACTACATGTCCCACAAACAAACAAGCACCAAAAGCTCCCTAGAACAAAAAAATAAACCGTTATGCCACGCACAAAAAAGATAGTTTTCCCCATATTAGTTATATGTGAGATTTAATAAAAAATAAGAAAAATTCTAGTATGTATCCACGTCATAGGAAAAAGTACTGTTACCATATATGAATCAAGAGGTTATAATCGTGAGTAAAGTATTACACTATCGAACTTGAACAAAAGCTCAGACTCTACCAACTCACTAAGGTTGTGAAAAAACAAAAAGGTAAATGTTTCAACATTACAAAGACATACCAACCCAAAAATGGTATAATTGCAAAAACGTAAAAAAATGGTATAGCCTACAAAGGACGCTAATGGAGTAAACTAAAATCCACAAAGTTCTACAGGAATAAAACTGCACTCAGCAGCTGCTCCTTCCTCCAACATAACATGCATAAACAGATTTAAGATGGGTTTCCTTTATTACACATTATATTAAATGTGTAAATTTTTAGGACTAAATGAAGTACTTACCGACAAAATTAGACCATTCTAAAATTTCACCTCATCTTGTTTTATTACTATGCAGTGCACAAAAGGTTAAAAATCTTCCTTAAAGAATTTTTTATAGTATGAAGTGTGTTACTTTGAAAATAGGGAGATCATGGGTGGGAGGGGGGGTTCTAATATTTTTATTACAAACGCAATAAACTGAGTTAAAGTTGAGATAGTGTAAATGTGAGTAAGTCCTAATTCGAGTGATAACTGCCCGTCGCAAAAGCAGATAATTTCAAATTTTGAAAATGACACTTTTTGGTTTTGTCATAAACGCAAACATATCTTTCAAAATTTACAACCAACATGAAGAACATGTGTCACAAAAACTACTCAAAATCATTTGGAAAGTTAAAGTGTTCAAAAGTTATAACCATTAAAGTGACACATGCCAGATTACAAAAAAAAGGCCGAGCCTTAACATACAAACTGGCTGCGTCTGGTTAGGAGCCCAGCCATAGCCAATGTCCAGCCGTGTCTCACCGATACCCACTAGATCAGTGGTGGCAAACCTATGGCACTGGTGCCAGAGCGGCACTCCAAGCTCCTTCTTGTGGGCACCCGCGCCAGGCAGAGACTCAAAGATGTGTAGACAGGGCCTAATTATCTTCTGAAGGACCTCCTGCTGGCCCCATGATTCTCTGTGTACAGAGGGACACTGGAAACAAGCTACAAGGTGCAATGGGGCAAGTGGGTGGAGTCTTTAGGTAGAAGGCGGGGCATGCGTGTAGGCATACCTCCCAACTTTTGTGGAGGAGAAAGAGGGACAAATTTTTTTACCCACAGAAGCCACACCCTAGCCACGCCCCCTAACCACACCCCCTGGCCACGCCACTGCTTTTTTTTTTTTTTTTTTGCACACATGCGTTTAATTTTTGAAAATGTATTAAAACACAATAAAACCTATAAATCCGGTATCACCGCGATCGCACCGAACCAAAGAATAAAGCTGAGGTGTTATTTTGAGTGCACAGTCAAAGTCGAAAAAACTGAGCCCACAAGAACGTGACATGTGCGGTTTTTTAAAAAATTTTTTCCACATTTGGAATTTTTTGCAGCTTCGCAGTACACGGCATGTTAAAATAAATAACATTACGGGAAAGTAAAATTTGTTACGCACAAAATAAGCCCTCACACAGCTCTGTACACGGAAAAATGAAAAAGTTATGGATTTTTGAAGTTGGAGAGCGAGAAATGAGAGAAAAACCCTGCGTCCTTAAGGGGCGGGGGCGGGACTCGGGGGGGGCGGGACTCGGGGGCGGGACAAAACGGAAAAATCCGTGAAACCGCAAAAAAACCGGGACTTTCACTTAACGGTCCGTGCAGGCGGGACAAGGGTTAAAAAACGGGACTGTCCCGCCCAAAACGGGACGGTTGGGAGGTATGTTGTAGCTTCTTTCCAGTGTCCCTCTGTACACAGAGAATCATGGGGCCAGCAGGAGGTCCTTCAGAGATAATTAGGCCCTGTCTACACATCTTTGAGTCCTGCCTGGTCCGGGTGCCCACAGAAGGAGCTTGGAGTGCCGCCTCTGGCACCAGTGCCATAGGTTTGCCACCACTGATCTAGTGGGTATCGGTGAGACACGGCTGGACATTGGCTATGGCTGGGCTCCTAACCCAGACGCAGCCAGTTTGTATGTTAAGGCTCGGCCTCTTTTTTTTGTAATCTGGCATGTGTCACTTTATATGGTTATAACTTTTGAACACTTTAACTTTCCAAAATGATTTTGAGATAGTTTTTTTGTGACACATTGTTCTTCATGTTGGTTGTAAATTTTGAAAGATATGTTTTGCGTTTATGACAAAACCAAAAATGTGTCATTTTCAAAATTTGAAATTATCTGCTTTTGCGACGGGCAGTTTTATCACTCGAATTAGTTACTTACTCACATTTACCATATCTCAACTTTATCTCAGTTTTAATTGCGTTTGTAATATAAAATTATTAGAACCCCCCCTCCCCCCATGATTCCCCCTATTTTCAAAAGTACACACTTCATACTATTAAAAACTTCTTTAAGGAAGATTTTTAACCTTTTGTGCACTGCATAGTAATTAAAACAAGATGAAGGTGAAATTTAGAATGGTCTAATTTTGTCGGTAATACATTCATTTAGTCCTAAAATTTACACATTTAATAATAATGTGTAATAAAGGAAACCCATCTTAAAATCTGTTATGCATGTTATGTTTGGAGGAAAGGAGCACGCTGCAGCTGCCAGTTTTATCCTGTAGAACTTTGTGGATTTTAGTTTACTCCATTAGCGTCCTTTTGTAGGCTATACCATTTTTTTACGTTTTTTTGGCAATTATACCATTTTTGGGTTGGTATGTCTTATTGTTGAAAACATATTAACTTTTTGTTGGGAGTGGAGGAGTTGAAAAGCCTTGACTTTTTGGTGTTCACCGTATAGCCTAATAAACGTCTTATTTTTTTCTATGGGTCAGTACGATGACGTGGATACCATACCTAGATATTTTTTCTTATTTTTTATTAAATATCTCACAATATAACCTAATATGGGGAAAATCTATCTTTTTTGTGTCGTGGCATAACGGTTTTATTTTTTTGTCTAGGGAGCTGTTTGGTGGCTTGTTTTTTTGTGGGACATGTAGTACTTTGCACCAGTATAATTCTGGACTAAATATGTTTTTTGATCACTTTTTGAGGTTTTAACAGTTTTTTTTAATGCCGTTCATTGTGTGGGTTCAATAATGATTTATTTTTATTCTACGGATCATTACGGACACGGTGATACTATATGTGTGGGAATTGTGTTATGATTTTGACCTTTTTCACAGTGTATGCCATTTTATGTGTTAATGGAGATTATGGGAATTTTTATTAATTAATTTTTTTTATTGAATAACTTTTTTTTTTAACTTTTTTTTTATTACTTTCACCATGGGATATGTACTAGCAATCATATGATTGCTTGTTCATGATGATATCCTGCAATACTGATGTATTGCAGGGTATTAGTTGTGTCAGCCTATGCGCATGTATAAGCTGACACTGGGCCTTATCGGACCGCAGGGCTGCCATAGAAATGATCACATGTTGTTAATGGGTTAAGGACTGGTTCTCTCCACAGGACTGGCACATAGCAGATCGATCAAAAAGCGATGCTGAAAAATACATATCTGTCAGTTTAACTTCTGTTACTGGGAAAACATTTGAAGTGTTTGTTAGAGATGTTATCCTGGAGTATCTCAGTGTACACAACCTTATAACTTTAGTTCGCAGGTTTTTACCCAAAACTATGCCATGTTGGACCTGGTCTAAGCCTTATGATGTATCCAGCGGGACATGGGAGGACATGACCACTCCTGCGCTGGTGTATAATAAATCTCCCCCATTGTTTATAATGTTGAGTAAAAAAGTATAAATTTAATCCCTGAGTGTTTCATAAAAAACTGTAAGGGTGCCCACAACAATGCTAGACAGAACCTTCTCCCATAAAGTACAAGAATTTTGCAATTCTAAAAAAAATAGAAACAAATTAACTATATATAGTGCCTGAAAGTGTACATTTCTTGTTGATTACCCCAGAGTATTGGTGCGGAGTCCTTCCATCATATTTCTGTATGATGCAAGGACTCCTGTTCTGTGCATTATGTTGGGTCCATGGGGTCAGACCAACAAGCGGGTTAGTTTCCACGAGTTTGTTTGCAGCCGGCCTTATACTGCATAGCCTTATACTTCTTATGAAACAAAATCATTTTCCTAGAGGAGGACTAATTTGCATAAACCATCTGGATATCCACAAGCAGAATCAGAACTTTTAGAGACAGATACAAAATTCGCTCCCAACATTGATTTTTTTTTTGCCTATGTAATTAAAATTTTAAGAAACTTTTATTTTCCTTTTCCAGATAAAAGTAGACGAAGATTGTGTTCTCCATGCACCATTGTACCGTGATGCGGATTCCCAGAAAATGCTGCTCTTGCTAGACCCAAAGAAAAGAGACTCAGGTGTGAAATAGTTTTGGTGATTAAGTTTGGTTAACTTCCCCTAGGCCAAGGGTTCTTAACCTTGTTTGAGGTATTGCACCCACCAGTTTCATATGCACATTCACCGAACCCTTCTTTAGTGATTAATCAAATATGTGGCGGAGGCTCCGCCGAACCGCTGACACAGACTCACCGAACCCCTAGGGTTCGATAGAACCCCGGTTAAGATCCACTGCCCTAGGTTGAACACATATAAGAGAGGTAAGATGGTGGACTTGGGATAACTTCACCATAGAAAAATGTAGTGAAGTCTGTCATGGCACCGACTGGGATGTTTTTCGATGGAGTCTAAGAATTCAATGAACAATCTTAGAGCCAGTGTCCTCACAGGATGGATCACTTTGATGATCCTCATGGATTCTTAAAATCTCTATAGAAGAAAAGGCCATTACTGTGTAGAAGGTGTGCTTAAAGGAAACCTACCATTTCATTTGATGCATTATGAAGCAAGCATACTCTTGAGACTGCTGTAGCTACACTGATGCAGGTTCATATCTTGGTTAATCCCTGTACTGAGTGGTTTTGCTGATAAAACGGACATAACCATATAATAATGAAGCTCTGCCCCTTCTATGGCTCCTTCAGCGCTTGCTTCCGTGCTTCTAGCCTGTGAGTTTTTCTCTGCAGGAGATGATGATGCAATCACTTTCTCCCTCCCAGACAGAATAATCAATTGCTGCACCCCCCCCCCCAGCTGCTGTGTATGAGTGATCTAGCTCAGGTTGATTAGTCATGTCTTGACTAACTGCCATTTGTAATTCCAAGGCAGCCATGCTGACCGAGCTTTACCAAGGTCCTGCATGTTACAATTGTTTTTTCAGCAAAACCACTCAGCTCAGGGATTAACCAAGATCTGATCCTGCATCAGTGTAGCTACAGCATTCTCAAGGTATATTTGGTTCATAATGCATGAAATCAAATGGTTGATTTCCTTTAATGTGTCAGATATACCTCTTTGTTGTGTCTTTTTTTAATTGTTTTATTTCTATTTTTTGATGTGTCAGTTGTGGCTGTGTATCTGAATGACAAGTGGTGGGGTGTAGATGAATTATTACACTCATGCATTCCAGTCCAGCCAGGTCTTAAAAAGGTGAGTTTTAATTTCCACATATTACTTTGGGTGCTCCTATCGTCATGCATCATGCAGACTTTTTTCCTACAGAAGTGCGTGCCTGCAAAATGTAATGGCAGCCATACAGATTAATGGACGGCAGTATATTGCAGTTAAGGGGTCACCAAGGTGGGGGACATAATGAAGGAATAATAAAGGAAAATTTGCCAGTTTCTGATGTAGAAGCCCTAAAATAATCACAAATTCTTGCTCAATCCAAGTGAATGGACACAGCCACTGGCCTGCCCCGTGCCTGCGCACTTTTTAAAAACCTGCACAATTCTGGTGTCCTATTAGATGGGAGGATCTGTGTCCCTAGGTCAAACAGAAATGGAGATATCCACCTTTAAAATTACAATGAAGAATTGAGATCTGTATTTAAAGGGAACCTGTCACCAGAGTGCTATTCTCATCAAGGGACAGGTTGCTACAGACAACATTTTTTTTTTTTAAATGTGTGTTATATGGTGTATGAAACTGAACCTGGCTCCCAGCCTGTGAGTCCCCGGCGAGGAAAAAATTCAAATGACAATTTGTTGTGTAATATATTCACTGCTCTACTGATTCCTGCCCTTCCCCCTGATGATGTGTGCACTTACTTTAGACATTCTCTCCCTCCGTTCAAGGCGAGGATGTGGGAGTAGGGAGGATGCAAGGAAGAAAATATTGTTGCCAGTGAACTGACATGTCATCAGTGGGGAGGGGCAGGAGAGCAGTGAATATATTATACAGCAGACAGAAGTTGTCATTTGAAGCTTTCCTCTCTGGGACTCACTGGCAGGGACAAAACAGAGACATTTTTTGAAAACATATTTGGCATATATAATACTTTGTCCATAGCAACCTGTCCCCTGATAAAAATCGCACTTTGGTGACAGGTTCCCTTTAAAAATCAAATTTTTTACTGTAACTTTAGAAATGTATATCTCCAGTTCTGTTTGACCTTGAAATACAATCAAGGGGGGATTCTCCTCTTTAATAGAAGACCAGAATTGTATTTGTAGGTACCACCGTTCTGGTGCACAAGAAATATCAAGAAGGGGTTAATTTTTTGGTGATGGACTATTGCAGCAGGGACCCTTTTCTCCCCCATTAAAGCAGTTTGTATTAAGTTTGCAGATTATCTCCTATCCAACAGCTGGGACCCCCACTGAGCATGAGAACAGGAACCCCAGCAATCTGGAGAAAGGGGTCCCATTTTCACTAAAGTGTGGATGAAGGATAACGTGCAAGCTTTGCACAACCCCTATAAAAGGGATTTTCCAAGTTTTGAAGTTATCCCCTCCTCATTGTTGGGGTCCCATTCTCAAAAAAAATCATGATCGGTGGGGTTCCCAGCAGTCAAACTGATCGTGTTGTTATCTGCTGTGGCTAAGTAATAACTCCTAAACTAGGGACAACCCCTTTTAAGTTTTAATTATCTCATGCACTGTACAGCATGTTATATTGTCATTCTAGGTCATCCCATCCAAGTATTGGTCCTTGTAATGGGGAATACATATAAAGTTATAAAGGAATCTGCATTTATATTGGTGCATAGAAAATCTCATTGCTTGTTCACTGCGGTCATCTTTACCCTATGAACAGTGTTCCCATCTGGAATGTGGATTGAGGGGGATAGGAACATATGTCTTGTAGCTGTCACCTTTAGATGATAACACTCCACATGACACTTTGCATTTCAGGCCTGTGATAGATTTATCAGGTCACATGTTTCTCCGCCCGTTATGCTTTGGTACATAGAATCACAATGGTAGAGCACATCAGCACAACAGTTGGTGCACAGAATAAGATCCCATTCCTGACAGAGATTAATAATGATAAATCTAGCACTCTGAATGTATTGGCTGCACATTCTTCTGAGTCTTCAGAAAGCTGAAGGTTCTGTATCAATCATGTTCTTGGTGGCTACCCGATCAATGGGACTATGAAGACATTGGCATTGACTCCTTTAGAACATTATACCACTAACTGACTTATAGTTTGGTTGACAAATCTTGATAAACCCTATTAAAGGAAATCAACACTAACTACAAATACTCACCTCCATTCCTTTTGATGTTGACCCCAGGGGTGTCCTTTTCTAGTCTTGACATGCCCGGATCACCTAGAAAAGAAATTTCTAATTAGCAGGGAAAAGATATCCAGTGCTCCGGGCTGCTAATTATGCATGGCCTCGCCAACTCTTTCTCCCATGTTGGAAATGGAGCACCTTTCTCCCATAATTAGCAGACTGGAGCACCTGACATCTTGTCCTTGCACTTAGGGCTGCTAATTACAAGTTTTTTTTAAGTGATCCTGGCATGTCAAGCTTATAGAAGGACATTGCCGGGATCAACATCAAGAGGAGCAGAGGTAAGTATTTGTAGTTTAATATGTCTATCAGCTAGTGGTAGATTTCCTTTAGTTACATAGTTACAAAGTTTTGGTAAAAAGATTGTTAAAGGACATCTACCACCAATATGAAGAATTGTAAATCAAGAACACGGACATACTGGTGTGTGCCCCCTCTTCTTTTACATATTTTTGCCCTGTTAAGGTGTTAATGCCACCTGGATTCCCTCAGGCTCATTTGCATACTTTTCAACCCTTTTTTTTCCCAAAAACAATGGCATAAGAAGCTAAAAGAAGAGTGGATCCTAACAGAAGCGGCATGTAAGTGTGTTTGATTTACAATCCTCGATCCTGGTAGTAGATTTCTTTTAACAAAAATTAGCTATATCACATTGAAGCTGCACTAATAAAGAGACATTTCAGACAGTAAACGTTTAATCTTCAGAACTTTCCTTCCAGTTGAGTAGAAAATAATGCCCCAAATGATAATTGTTGTAATATAGAACATTCTATATGTAATGAGTACATATGTAAGTGATATACAGTATTAGAATTAAAGGATAACTTTATTGGGTAAAACTATAAAATTTAAAGGCCATTAGAGGCATTTGGATCCTGAATACAACATAAGATATGGTTGGGCATAGAGTCATACACGTTTTATAATGTATCCTGCAGTTGTTGCATGTGGGCTGTAACCACCTGCGCAGTCTTAGGCCTCATCAACGCAAATGTACTGGGGACGGAGATCCAGCTGCACAATTTACGGCCACTCAGGGTCGCCAAAGACGTTG
The DNA here is from genome assembly GCA_019512145.1 of Engystomops pustulosus. Classification (NCBI taxonomy): domain Eukaryota; kingdom Metazoa; phylum Chordata; class Amphibia; order Anura; family Leptodactylidae; genus Engystomops; species Engystomops pustulosus. The sequence goes on from CM033644.1 coordinate 36,656,097, forward strand.
CATATGGCTGTGGTGCACACAAGTTGTCTAACTGCACCATGACCGTGTATGAAAAAATATAGAACATGTCCTATATTTTGCTGTATTGCGGTGCCAGCCACTAATCATTCTATAGATAGGGGAGGGGTGAGGAGCGCTCACCCCTCCTCTCTCCTGCACCCAGCTGGGGCATCCGTTGGTGTACATCATGCCTTAGGGTGAATACCCAAGTAGCGTGTTACATGAAACTTCCTCTGCTTTAGGGTACATTCACACTAACGCGTGCCCGTCGCACCGTAGTACGGCGGGCACATGTCAGCGCTGGGGAGTGGCGGAGGGGGTGAGTGCCACTCTCCCCTGCCCCTCTCCACAGAGAAACATGGCGCACGGCGCCGTATTCTGGGGAAAGATAGGAACTGTACTGTACCGCCCCATAAAGCGCCATTCGCCCATTGCCGGCCTATGGGGGACGAATGTACGTCGGCCGTATAAACGTCCACCAATGGCCGTGTGAATGAGGCCTTAGATTACATCCGTCTAAGGGAAGGGGAAAGTGCTGTGGGAGCAGAGATGGAGGGAAGACAGTGTAACAGCCGGTGAATCTGCTGCATGGAGGAGCCTTTCAGGCTTATTAGCATAGTTCTAAAAGTTGATTTTAAAGGAAGGAGGCCATGGATAACAAATATAAGAAGATTATCGCAGGCATGGTGCCTGGATCTATAAGTAAGTGTCCCTGGTTTATTGATAGTAGATTTCCTGTAATGTTATTTTTCCAGCGTCATGTCACTGTTTTCTGGAGGACCTGAAACATGGATCAATAACTTTATTACTCATGTAGCTAGCCTGAGAAGTGATCTTGTCAGCAGTTTGTAATTCTTTGAGTAGCAGAACTTCCCTTGAGTAATGAAATGTGTCATTTCCCAGGTTCAGACATGCGGAGAAAGGATTGTCCTCTTTGTTCTGAATTGCCTGGTGTGTGGCTTTGTGGAGGGCGGTGATTCGGAGAATGGGGTTTGCTTCCTTCCACACTCTGCAGGGGAACATGCCAAGATATTTTGGCACCACGGAGAGGCTGTGGCATTTTACACGTACAAAAACAAAGGTGAATGTCCCAAATGTCACTTTATCTGTGTTTTATTGTCTCCATTGAAATATACAATATCCAGTGGAGACTTATGCATCTAGAGTTACTGTATTGTGTCCCTTTTTAACAGTGCAGGAAGTAAACGGTTAAAACCCAAGTTGAGTATAAGCTCATAAAAAGAAAGGAAGAGAGGTTTTTTTTTTGTTTAACGATTTCCCATCACAATGTGAAATTGGAACCACGTTTTCAAAGCATCACCGACATTGGCCTGTGGATTTCGGTTGCTAATTGTCACATGGTTTTAATTGTCTTACGGAAATGGGATTTAATATTAGTCAATGACATAAACTTCAACTCCTCTTTCAGAAATCCCTGTTTCCCCATCAACGTTTACTAGTTTGTTTTAGTTAAGGATCAGCTTCCCTATTATTCTCTAACCCTGGCTAGTTGTTACAGCGCACCGCAAGTAAAAAAAAAAAAATTACAACTTCACAGAATTCTCATATCACTGAGCACATGTTACATTTTCTGTTCTTTTCCCTCCCCAACTGTTTGTATACGTTTTCTCAATCTACTGTAATAACAGGAATTTATTAGCTAGTAAATGCAAAAGGATACAATGAGGCACTTTTACTCACCCGGGCCATTCGCGTACCAGCGGCGGCTTCGGGTCTTCCGGCGATTCATGAAGGTCCTGCGCCAGGTCGCTGCTGTGCCGAGTTGCGTCGGAGTTCACTGATCTCTTCCTGGTGCATGTAAGTATGGCGCGTGCGACCAATTTTTTTTTAAATGCGTCGGTTTTTCCGAAAACGTCAGTTTTTTGTTCGACCACGCCCCCCGACTTCCGTCGCGTGCATGCCAGCGCCGATGCGCCACAATCCGATCGTGTGCACCAAAATCCCGGGGCAATACAGGGAAAATCAATGCAAAACGGAAAATTTCGGGTATCACGTCGCAAAAACGCAAATCGGCCCTTAGTAAATGACCCCCAATAACTTGTATTATTATTGATATTATTAATCCCTTTTGTGTTTTAGCTAGTCTCACTCTCCCATTCTTTCTCTCTTTGCTCATGTATATCTTCCTCCTCCTGTATTTGACCTCAGCAGGGAGGAAGTAAAGGTCTGCAGAATTTCAGGCCTCTGCACCAAAATAAAATGAATAACATTTACATCCTGCAAGTTTATGAAGATAATTCCACTACTTTAATAGAGATCTATTTTAACTTTCCATTTATGATTTTTGGAAAATAATAACAAGATAACAGTACCACAATGTATGTTACATTGCTAAACAATCACAAGATGACATGTACCATGCCAATAGTAAACATTCCTGCAAGATCCCTTGCTTGTGTGTTAGGTTACAGGAGAAAGGAAAATAAGAAAGAAAACTGAGCCAAATTCCACCCCCCTTCCCGAAAAACTTCTCATGCAGATACCAAGGGCTTGCGTCCTTAAAGGGAACCTGTCATCAGGAACAGCACAATAAACATTACTCAAGCTTCTATGTTTACTTCCTGTAGATAGACATCGGTCCATGGTCATTTGATGTCATGTGATGTGATGTCATGGTGTGTGTGTAACAAGCCATGCACCTGTGTGACATCACATGGCCATGGACCGGCATTTATCTTCAGGAAGTAAATGATGAAGCTTCCTGTTGCATGGCAGCAAGCAAACAACAAGCAGAGAGCTTGGAAAAAAAAATGATACAGAAAGTATACTGTAACTTTTCATTACTCAAACAATATAAAATTATTTGCTGAAATTATTTGCTTATAGTGGACAACCCCTTTATAAAATTATTTGCTGAAATTATTTGCTTATAGTGGACAACCCCTTAAGTCTCTTTCTCCCTTTGTCTATGTTGGCCCCACCTGCTTGCATGTAGCTCCGCCCACAACCACGTGGTATATGAAATGGTGAGAAGATCGGCAGATTTCTGCTCAGTGATCATTGCTAAATACACCGTGCAGTTAGAGGGATAGCATTCTGGTAATGACAGGGAGAGGATTTCCTGTCTGCTCAATTCCCCCCCGCTCCATGCTGTGAATTGAGGATCTAGCTCAGTTGATTATTCATGTCTTGACTAACTGCCATTTGTAATTCCAAGGCGCCATGCTGACCGAGTTTTACCAGGGTCCTGCATGTTACAATTGTTTTCAGCAAAACCCTCAGCTCAGATTAACCAGGATCTGATCCTGCTCTGTAGTCAAGCATCTCAGTATATTTGGTTCATATGCATGAAACAAATGGTTATTTCCTTTATGTGTCAGATATACCTCTTTGTTGTGTCTTTTTAATTGTTTTATTTCTATTTTTGAGTGTCCGTTGTGGCTGTGTATCTGAATGACAAGTGTGTGGGTTTAGATGATTATTACACTCCATTCCAGTCCAGCCAGGTCTTAAAAAGGTGAGTTTTATTTCCACATATTCTTTTGGGTCGAGACCGTCCTATCATCTCATACTGCAGACTTTTTTCCTACAGAAGTGCTGTCCTGCAAAATGTAATGGCCCATACAGATTAATGGACGCAGTATATTGCAGTTAAGGGGTCACCAAGGTGGGGGACATATGAAGGAATAATAAAGGAAAATTGCCAGTTTCTGATGTAACCAAAATAAACCAAAAATCACAAATCTTCTTGCTCAATCCAAGTGAATGGAACACGCCTGGCCTGCCCCGTGCTGCGCACTTTTTAAAAACCTGCACAATTCTGGTGTCCTATTAGATGGAGGATCTGTGTCCCTAGGTCAAACAGAAATGGAGATATCACACTTTAAAATTCACATGAAGAATTGAGATCTGTATTAAAGGACCTGTCCCAAGTGCTATTCCATCAAGGGACAGTTGCTACAGACAACATTTTTTTTTTAAGTGTGTTATATGGTGTATGAACTGAACTGGCTCCATGCCTGAGTCCCGCGCGAGGAAAAAATTCAAATGACAATTTGTTGTGTAAATATTCACTGCCTACTACTGACTGATTCCTGCCCTTCCCCCTGATGAGTGTGCACTTACTTAGACATTCCCTCCCATCCGTTCAAGGCAGGATGTGGAGAGGGAGATCACAGGGAAATATTGTTGCCAGTGAACGACATGTCATCAGTGGGGAGGGGCAGGAGAGCAGTGACTTATTATACAGCAGACAGAAGTTGTCATTTGAAGCTTTCCTCTCTGGGACTCACTGGCAGGCAAAACAGAGACATTTTTTGAAACATTGTGCATATATAATACTTGTCCTAGCAACCTGTCCCCTGATAAAATCGCACTTTGGTGACAGTTTCCCTTTAAACAAATTTTTTACTGTAACTTGAAATGTCATATCTCCATTTCTGTTTGACTTGAAATACAATCAAGGGGGGGATCCTCCTCTTAATAGAGAACCAGAATTGTATTTGTAGGTACCCCACCGTTCTGGTGCACAAGAAATATCAAAGTGTTTAATTTTTGGTGATGGACTATTGCCCATGGACCCTTTTCTCCCCCATTAAAGCAGTTGTATTAAGTTTGAGATTATCTCTATCCACAGCGTGGACCCCCACTGAGCATGAGAACAGGAACCCCAGCAATCTGGAAGGTCCCATTTTCACAAAGTGTGGATGAAGGATAAACGTGCAAGCTTTGCACTAACCCCTATAAAAGGATTTTCCAAGTTTTGAAGTTATCCCTCCTCATTGTTGGGTTCCCATTCTCAAAAAATCATGATCGGTGGGGTCCCAGCAGTCAAACTGATCTGTTGTTATTGCTGTGGCTAAGTAATACCTCCTAAACTAGGGACAACCCCTTTTAAGTTTAATTATCTCATGCACTGTAACAGCATGTTATATTGTCATTCTAGTCAATCCCACCCAAGTTTGGTCCTGTATGGGGAATAAATATAAAGTTTAAAAGGATCTGCATTTATATTGGTGCATAAAAATCTCATTGCTGTTCACTGCGGTCACTTTAACCCTATGAACAGTGTTTCCCATCTGGAATGGGATTGAGGGGGTAGGAACATATGTCCTTGTAGCTGTCACCTTTAGATGATACACTCCACATGACACTTTGCATTTCAGGCTGTGATAGATTTATCAGTCACATGTTTCTCCGCCCGTTATGCTTTGGTACTAGAATCACAATGTAGAGCACATCCTCACAACAGTTGGGTCACAGAAAAATCCCTTCCTGACAGAATAATAATGATTAATCTAGCACTCTGAATGTATTGGCTGCACATTCCTGAGTCTTCAGAAAGCTGAAGGTTCTGTATCAATATGTTCTTGTGGCTACCCGATCAATGGACTATGAAGACATGGCATTGACTCCTTTAGAACTATACCACTAACTGACTTATAGTTTGGTTGACAATCTTGATAACCCTATTAAAGAAATCAACACTAACTACAAATACTCACCTCCATTCCTTTTGATGTTGACCCCAGGTTCCTTTTCTAGTCTTGACATGCCCGGATCACCTAGAAAAGAAATTCTAATTAGCAGGAAAGATATCCAGTGCTCCGGGCTGCTAAGTTTGCAGGCCTCCAAATCTTTCTCCCATGTTGGAAATGGACACCTTTCTCCTAATTAGCAGACTGGAGTCACCTGACTCTTGTCCTTGCACTTAGGCTGCTAATTACAAGTTTTTTTTAAGTGATCCTGGCATGTCAGCTTATAGAAGGACATTGCCGGGATCAACATCAAGAGGAGCATAGTAGTATTTGTAGTTTAATATGTCTATCACTAGTGGTAGATTTCCTTTAGTTACATAGTTACAAGTTTTGGTAAAAAGATTGGTAAAGGACATCTACCACCAATATGAAGAATTGTAAATCAAGAACACACGGACATACTGGTGTAGTGCCCCCTCTTCTTTTACATATTTTTGCCTGCTTAAGGTGTTATGCCACCTGGATCCCTCAGGCTCATTGCAATACTATTCAACCCTTTTTTTTCCCCCAAAACAATGGCATAAGAAAGCTAAAAGAGAGTGGATCCAACAGAGTCGGCATGAAGTGTGTTTGATTACAATCCTCGATCCTGGTAGTAGATTTCTTTTAACAAAATTAACTATATCACATTGAAGCTGCACTAATAAAGAGACATTTCAGACAGTAAACGTTTAATCTTCATAACTTCCTTCCAGTTGAGTAGAAAATAATCCCCAAAAAAAAATGTGTTGTAATAAGAACATTCTATATGTAATAGAGTACATATGTAGTGATATACGTATTAGAATTAAGGATAACTTTATTGGGTAAAACTATAAATTTAAAGGCCATTAGAGGCCTTTGGATCCGAATACAACATAAGATATGGTGTGCAAGAGTCTACAGTTTTTATAATGTACCTGCAGTTGTTGCTGTGGGCTGTAACCACCTGCGCAGTCTTAGGCCTCATCAACGCAATTTACTATGGGGACGGAGATCCAGCTGCACAATTGACGGCCACTCAGGGTCGCAAAGACGTTGCATATGGCGTGGTGGTCACACAAGTTGTCTAACTGCACTCTGACCGTGTAATGAAAAAATATAGAACATGTCCTATATTTTGCTGTATTGCGGTGCCAGCCACTAATCATTCTATAGAATGGGGAGGTGAGGAGCGCTCACCCCTCCTCTCCCTGCACCCAGCTGGGGCATCCGTTGGTGTACATCATTCATGCCTTAGGGTGAATACCCAAGTGCGTGTTACATGAAACTTCCTCTTTTTAGGGTACATTCACACTAACGCGTGCCCGTCGCACCGTAGTACGGCGGGCACATGTCAGCGCTGGGGAGTGGTCGGAGGGGTGAGTGCCACTCTCCCCTGCCCCTCTCACAGAAGAACATGGCGCACGGCGCCGTATTCTGGGAAAGATAGGACTGTACTGTACCGCCCCATAAGCGCGCATTCGCCCATTGCCGGCCTATGGGGACGAATGTCGTCGGCCTATAAAACGTACCACCAATGGCCGTGTGAATGAGGCCTTAGATTACATCCGTCTAAGGAAGGGGAAAGTGCTGTGGGAGCAGAGATGGGGGAAGACAGTGTAACAGCCGGTGAATCTGCTTGCATGAGGAGCCTTTCAGGCTTATTAGCATAGTTCTAAAATTGATTGTTAAAGGAAGGAGCCATGGATAACAATATAAGAAGATTACGCAGGCATGGTGCCTGGATCTATAAGTAAGTGTCCTGGTTTATTATAGTAGATTTCCTGTAATGTTATTTTTCCAGCGTCATGTCACTGTTTTCTGGAGGACCTGAAACTGGATCAATAACTTTATTATCATGTAGCTACTCCTGAGAAGTGATCTTGTCAGCAGTTGTAATTCTTTGAGTAGCAAACTTCACTTGAGTATGAAATTGTCATTTTCCCAGGTTCAGACATGCGGAGAAAGGATGTCCTCCTTGTTCTGAATTGCCTGGGTGTTGGCTGTGGGAGGGCGGTGATTCGGAAATGGGGTTTTCTCCTCCACACTCGGTCGGACACGCCAAGATATTTTAGGCCCACGAGAGGCTGTGGCATTTTACACGTACAAAAACAAGGTGATGTCCCAAATGTCTCTTTATCTGTGTTTTATTGTCTCCATTGAAATATACATATCCAGTGGAGACTTATCCATCTAGAGTACTGTATTGTGTCCCTTTTTACAGTGCAGCGAATAACGGTTAAAACCCAATTGAGTATTAAGCTCATAAAAAGAAGGAAGAGAGGTTTTTTTTTTGTTTAAACGATTTATCCCATCACAATGTGAAATTATTGAATAGAACCACGTTTTCAAAGCATCACTCACCAGACTTGGCCTGTGATTTCGTTGCTAATTGTCACATGGTTTTAATTGTCTTACGGAAATGGGATTTAATAAAGTCATGACATAAACTTCACTCTCTTTTCAGAAATCCCTGGTTCCCCATCAACGTTTACTAGTTGTTTTAGTTAATCAGCTTCCCTATTATCTCTAACCTGGCTAGTTGGGTTACAGCGCGCACCGCAAGTAAAAAAAAAACTTCACAGAATCTACATATCACTGAGCACATGTTACATTTTCGGTTCTTTTCCTCCCCATGTTTGTATACGTTTTCTCATCTACGGTAAAATCAGCAATTTATTAGCTTAAATGCAAAGATACAATGAGGCCACTTTACTACCCGGTCCATTCGCGTCCAGCGGCGGCTTGGGTTTTTCCGGCGATTTATGAAGGTCCTGCGCCAGGTCGCTGCTGTGCCGAGTTGCGTCGGAGTTCACTGATCTCTTCTGGTGCATGTAAGTATGGCGCTTGCACCAATTTTTTTTTAAATGCGGTGGTTTTTTCCGCAAACGCGTCAGGTTTTTGTGTCACCCACGCCCCCCCGACTCTTCCGTTGCGTGCATGGCCCAGCGCCGATCGCACAATCCGATCGTGTGCGCCAAAATCCCGGGGCAATACAGGAAAAATCAAAGCAAAACGAGAAATTGCGGGTATCACGTCGCAAAAACGCAAATCGCCCTTAGTAAATGACCCCATAACTTGTATATATTAGTGATATTATTAATCCCTTTTGGTTTTAGCTAGTCTCACTCTCCATTCTTTCTCTCTTTGCTCATCGTATATCTTCATCTTACCTTTTCCTCCTGTATTGACCTCAGCAGGGAGGAAGTAAAGGTCTGGCAAATTTCAGGCCTCGCACCAAAATAAAATGAATACATTTACATCCTGCAAGTTTATGAAGATAATTCCTCTACTTTAATAGAGATCTATTTTAACTTTCCATTTAGATTTTGGAAAATAATAACAAGAAAACAGTACCACAATGTAGGTTACATTGCTAAACAATCACAAGATGACATGTACCATGCCAATAGTAAACATTCAGATCCCTTGCTTGTGTCCGTTATTTACTCGGAGAAAGGAAATAAGAACGAACACTGAGCCAAATTCCACCCCCTTCCCGAAAAACGTTCTCATGCAGATACCAGGGCTTGCGTCTCTTAAAGGGAACCTGTCATCTAGGCACAGCAACAATCAACATACTCCAGCTTCTATGTTTACGTTCCTGGAGATAGACATTCGGTCCATGGTCATTGTGTCATGTGGCATTTGATGTCATGGTGTGTGTGTAACAAGCCATCCCCATGTGGACATCACATGGCCGCTGTGGGGACGCGGCATTTATCTTCAGAAGTAAATGAACTGGAGCCTTCCTGTTGGCATGGCAGCAGCAAACACCACGCAGAGACTGGAAAAACATGATACATAAGTATACGTAACTTTTCATACTCAAACAATATAAAATTATTTGTGCAATTATTTGCTTATCGTGGACAACTGCCTTTAAAGGAAACCTACCATTTAGATGGCAGGGGTAAGCTTAAGTATGAGCACCATCTCAGGGTGGAGCTGGTGGCCGGTGCTTACTTTCGTTAGTGTTAGTCAACCGCGGTATCGACGGTTTTAACACTTTTTAAACATTAGAGCAGAAGAGGCTTGGCGGTGTGCGCGCAACATCTCCCTATTTCCTATGTATGGCGCCTGTTCGTCCTCGCGCAGGCGCCGAAGCCCCTCTGTCTCTAAGTTTAAAAAGTGTCTACAACCTAGCGATATCTGCGGTTTTATAACACTAACGAAAGTAAGTATCCTGCACCAGCTCACCCTGAGCTGGTGGGCTGCGTAGCTTACAGCTTACCCCTGCCATTCTAAATGGTAGTTTCCTTAAAGTCCTTTCCAAAAAGAAAAAATTTGGGGGTCTCTTTCGCCCTTTGTCTATGTTGGCCACGCACCTGCTTGCATGTAGCTCCGGTCACACAACCACGTGTATTGATCATGGGTGAGACAGATGCGGCAGATTTCTGCTCACATGATCATGCTAATACATCCTTCTCATTACCCTCGTTGCAGTTAGAGGTATCGCATTCTGGTATGACAGGATGAGGTATTTCCTGTCTGCTCATTCCAGATTTGAAGAGACACAGAGCTGTCAGTCAAAGAGGAGCAGAGTATATTACTGAAACCTGACTCTCTTTCAGAAGTTGACTCAGTCTACTCATTTGGCATTTGTAAAAAGACTGTAATTAAGGTCAGTGCCTCAGTGGCAGGTAATATTGGGCAAACATTTTAACCTTTACCAGCAGTATCACGTTTGAGGAGTAAAGTTAAGTTCTGTTTTAGTTCCATTGATTAATGGCTGAAATATAGAGCACATATCAGTTTTAGTCCATCTACTCCATTTGTGGCTATCCACTTCACAATGGGATTCACCCAAGCTGTAAATGCCTCTCTCATAGCTGTGGTCTGGAGGTCCCATGATTGTGACAAAGAAAAGATATAATACCGTTATTAACTCGAGTATTAAGTCCACCGTTTATACTGAGACCCTAATTTGACCATCAAAAAACTGGAGAAAACCCTATTAAACTCAAGTAGAAGCCGAGGGTGGGAAAGCATTGGTCACAGACCCCTAGTATAGAGCCTGCCAGGCCCCCTCCTAGTATATAGCCTTGGCCAGCCCCCTATAGATATAGGGGCCTGCCAGCCCCTCTAGTATATAGCCTCGCCCCCTGCGAGTACGATGCGCAGCCTAAGATATAGCGCCAGCCCCCTCTAGTACTTAGCCTGCCAGCCCCCTCGAGTATATAGCCCTGCCAGCCCCCTCGATTAGCTCAGCCTATATTGCCTGCAGCCCCCCTCGGAGTATAAGCCTGCCGTCCCCTCAGTATATACCTGCCTGCCCCCTCGATGTATATCGCTTGCCTGCCCCCTCGAGTATACAGCCTGCCGCCCTCCTGGTCCGTTTGCAGGCACCATGACATCAGCCGCAAGCTGACATCATATGTGTGCCAGTGCGGTGACGTCACGAAGACTGTAAGACTGAAGACCAGGCCCGATGTCCGAGACCGCCCCTGATGGATGCGCGGGAACTCAGAAGGTGAGTTAATTTTTTGTTTTTTCCTTGACTAAGTATAACCGACTTAGGGTTTTTAGCACATTTTTTTGTGCTGGAAAAACTAGGACTATACTCGAGATATGTTTGTGTGTGTGTGATATATTATAATATCTGTTAATATTATGAAAAACAATGCTAAGCTGGGGTCTAATGGGATTTGGAAAAATGACTTGAAACGTTTGTGTTTCTTAAAAACCACTACTTCTGCTTCTGTTATGACACAAACTGCTGCATGAGTATTATAAAAAGTTACCTTATGTTCTATTATACTTTTTATCTTTTTTACATATCTTCTCATGAACATGGCATGGGACAAAAAAGGCAAACATTGAAAGGGTTCCGTGCTTAAACAACCCCTAAAAACATCATATTCCTTGTAAAAAGTTTTTTGTCAGCACAATAATTAACCATTTTGTGGGAAATATGGTGCATGGCCACACTGTCTTTATTCTATATATTACTGGTAACCTAATACAATTGTAGGGTAAATTGCTCTCCTTTCCCTTGAGCGGTGAAGCTGATTCCCAGTTGCAGTATTTTATGATTCTAGTAGGACCCTGTGTTCCGGTAAGACATGTACATACGAGGCTTGTAGTGAGACGTCCGCCTTCCCACATTGTTTGTGAGCTGCCTGTGCTGCATTCTTCTTGGTGTGTGTCAGTTGTTTTTCACAAACGGTCAGTTTTGGCATGGAGGCCCTTCTAGCCTCTCCTGTGCCAGTCCAGCATTAAAGCAGCAGAATAATACCCTCCTGTGACTGCTCATCAGAACGAATAGTGACATATCCACTGTGTGTTTTGACAATATCACTCAGTCTGCTGATTTGTTCAGCGATGGCGGATTGTGAACCACTAACCAGATTATCGCTCAACCCTATCATTGACTTTTTCCATTAGGGGACATAGACTTAATTATTAATTGTTTCTACTCTTTTTCCTAAATCACCATATCTTGAAAAACGTTTGTAACTAATCAGGGAACAGTATGAATAATTAAAAAAAAAGTTCTATTAGCCATAGACTCCCTATAGTAAGTCTGTGGCAAGTGCATCTCTCCACTGACTAGTAGAAATCTGAAACATCTGTTCTTACAGATGGGATCTCTTTGCTTTGGCCTGATTATCCAAGTGGATTGGAGATGAGCAGGACCTGTGACTTTCATTTGGGTCTGGATTCACTCTGTGTGACCCAGAAATTGCAGGATTGTGTGGCGTGAGTCAATCCAAGAAAATTGACGCCCATTTTCTAAGCCATGGCCGTGGCACACCCTCACTGATCAATCACAGCCGAAGACTAGCGGTAGGGCAATCAATTTGCAGGATGGCTGCACAACCGCCAATCCGCATCAATATTATGGTGGCGCAGGGCGAATCCAAACACCCATTTGTAGTCTGATCATCTCTATTGGTGATATATTTGGGTGTAGGAAGAATGGTCAGCCATGAGAGAAACTTTTAATGAGAAATACAACCAACAAGCAGCAGAACAAGACAAACACGGCTTTCTGCGCGAGCATTTTTACTGCTTGTAGATATTATGAACTCTTATTGGGAAGCATGTCTAGTAAACTAATTACCGTATAAGGACCATGGTGGCCCATTAAAATAATAAATCCTAATAACCACTGCTTACCTTCTACCACTTTATTACCAATACTCGGTCTTCATTCAGTTAACCCAAGTGTCGTTAGACAACACTTGGAGAGCCTTGTAGCACATTGGATAAGTAGTCACCTGCTACACAGTCAGTGACCTCACACTAGTTTGTCTCTGTGGTGTGCACCCAGGAAGTCAAGTGCAGAGGGGCAAGAGCATCAGTGATAGAGTAGTTCAGGGGATAGATGAGAGCCGGAAGTATCCATTTATTACTTTAATTTTTTTTTTTACCAACTTGTACCTTGGAAGGATGGCCACTATACTTACCTTTTAAGTTTTCTAGGAGACCCTAATAGATTCTGATATTTTACTGATTTCGATTAAAGTTTCCAGTTCACATACAGGTCACTTTGACCAACCAGACAGCTGGACTTGAGACCGCGTACTTCCTGTTCCCTTTGGGTTAGCCCCTGTCTGCAATATATTCCCACTCCATGGTTTGGGAATTAATGCCTGCACTGTTCCCCTCCCCCGAAGAAATCTAGCAGAACACAGGATGGACCCGTGTCTGCTGAAAGGGTCATTGACCACCTCTTCGTCTGGCATCAAACTGGGAACTTTTTCTTTAGGGTACGGTTAAGTATAATCAGGACCCCCCTATTAGGGTCTTTATATTACCCTGTTAAAGTTTTCTGTAGGAGTCCAACCCATAAAGAGGCTCATTTATATCATGAATCGCCCCCACCCCTCACTGACCCTTTTCAGATCTTTTAGTTCACAGGCCTTTGTGAATGCTATCCGGACTCACCCCACCTCTTATGGTACAGGAAGAGGAGAGTTTTTTGTCTGGCATCATTTCACTCATTACATGATATGCTGCTGATCCTGTCAATAGCCCAGACCCAACAAAGGTCAAAATGAGAGTCTTGGGGGCACAAAACTTAGTAGAAAGTGACTGAAGGGACGTTGCATTTCCACAGTTTTGCCATTTGTTAATATTTGTCTTTTCTATTGCTAACTATTTTTATAACCAGGCAGTCTGTGTGACAGGAGCGTCAATTTACATGTTCCTACCGGTGCTGGACACCATCTATGTGACGCAAGAAATGGCGACGCCATGGTTTTGGGATTTCAGCATTCTGAAAGACTTTTGTCAGAAGATTTTTCCCAAGATTTGCAATTGGGTGTATTATACGGCTCCCCTATTTCTCCAGAATGTATTACGGTCAGAAAGTTGAGTCAGATTTTTATTTTAAATTTATTTCATTTTAATTTTTTACTGTTTTTCTGCACGGGCTTATAGTAAATTCTATGACCCACCATGCCCACTTTTTGAAAAAGTTTTAGTTAAGAAGTGGAAAAAACAGAATTCATAAATCATAAGAAATGCGACCTTTTTACATTCGGTATTGAGAAAACTGAACGTACAAAGTATGATAAATCCTTCCGAGGATGCAAATTACTCAATCCTGTGGCTCAAATAAGGCCAAATCATCACCCGCTCTACTACGTGTTTGATCAGTGGTATGAGGTGTTTGTTTGATGTGTAGTGCAGTGTTTCTACTCCTTGGAGATCGTTACCTGTCTGAAAAGTTTTTCCAGCTTAAGAATACTATGTATCTCACTGGATGATGGAACAATCCCCACCCTCTTTCCATAAGTTGCAGGCTAGTAGAATTGCTGATGCTTTTTTCCCCCTTAGCATTGTTGTGGCACCATGCTTTGAAATGTTTTGGACCAGCAAACTTTCCCCCAAACTTCCTTCTGCTTTTTACAGAGCGTCACACTATTTAATGATCATACAGTTAAAACAAGAGCACACTGGCAGATATTTATAGTGTCTTCAATTCAGGGAAAATAAAGGGAAACACTTTAAACAACAAAAGTATTACTCCAATCATCTCACTTGTGAAATCCACTACCAGTTATGAATCTACACTGATTGTGTAATTTTTAGTGGTGTTGTAGGCAATTGAACAGCACACATAGAATAATAGCAATAGCAAGACAACTTGCTTATAACGAGTGGTTTGTAGGTGGTGACCGCGCAACCATTTCTTAGTTTTATCCTTTTGTCTGTTGTTTGGTCACTTTTGCATTTACGCCATTACTTTCCTTCATTTCCTCCTAGGAGGTAGCATGAGGAGTAGCAACTTAAATCCACAGACGTGCTAGAATATAGTGCAGCTCAGTCTAGGATGGCATCATCAATGGAGCCTGTGCAAGAAGGTTTGCTGGTGTCCGTCAGAAACAGATGTCCCCAACAGCATATGGAGCAGTACAGTGAGACCGCAGTACAGGAGACAGTACCAACAGGAACATGGTAGGGGGTCAAAGGGCAACAAACCTGAGTAGTGGCAGAGCCTGCAGAATAGCACTCCTGCAGGTCCACTAGTTATTATGTGGTGCTGATTTACTGTCAGCAACAGACCTCCATTAGTGTGTTATAAAGGCCCGACATCCACAAGTTGGTGCTTCAGCCACCACTGTGCAGAGTGTATGGCCATTTGCCGGAACACCAAGATTGGCAGATGTGACGTTGGCTGTCTTTGGTATTTTAGTGTTCCTTTATTTAATTTTAGCAGGGTATATGGAAGCAGAAAGGTAGAACGTCAGGTGGTAACACTCTCTACGTTTTGCCCCAAAAACTACAAAGTAGATGTGCTCATATTTATATTAATTGAGGTTTATGTGTCTCTGGTTTTACATATTTACTATAACATGTCAAAATTGAGTAACAAATGTGCAACCTTCGGAACAGCGGTTCAATCCATATATACTCAGGTAGAATAACAAACGACTCTCTACCTAGAATAATGTGTTATCTTAGGTTGTGGTAGATTCTAGAACAATCCCAGGAACAAGATCGTTTTGGGAAGTGTGGATCCTCCTGGGGACTGGAGCCAGCTTCTAATATTTGGCTGAAGATTGCTTGGTGAACCCCAGTGGTATTTTGTGATGCAATGATCCCTCCATGCAGCATCAAGTTTGGGTCATCTTTTGCAGTATTATCTAACCTGTCTCCCACTAGTCATTCTATTAATAGCTTTTTGGTGCCCGGGATCTAACTCATACAACTAAGTCATAACAATGCTCGGGCAGCAGCTTGTTGCCAGTACTTCACACTGGAACCTGCTGTACTAGGGTGGAAGTGAGGTGCTGTGAGCTGTTAATCTGAACGCTGTAGCCAGAAGTTTGTTCTGCAGTTGCATTGAATATGTTGGTTGTTGTGCTGTAAGGTTCGTAGGTAAAGCAAGGGTTAATCTGACGAACGCTTCATGTTATAGATTGGACCTCCGGACCTGATCGTGTCTTCATGAGGGGTGTACGTCCGAGGAGGCGGGTGCGACCTGCGCATGAAGATATGCAGGCACAGTGGGCCTATGGTGTGGAAGGCGTGTGAAGTGTTTCGCGTTTCTATTGTAATGGCGCTTGCAAGTGCGCATCGAGGGGCTAGCGATTTAAACAACTGTACAATCGTTGTCACAAAAGTAAGCAGCTCAAGTGCCTTTGTTTAGGTGGACAAGTCCTCCTTTAAGGATCTTAGATGCCGGAAGCTGCGGTTTTCAACACAGTAAAATCTGGGATGTCAAGCTATGGTAGCTGCAAGCTAAATTTATATTATTCTTCATGATGTAGATAACAGATTGTTCTGCTGAGAGAGTATCTGAAACCTCAGAAAGAGGATTCCCACATTAGAGGGTCAGTATAATAGTGACAAAGAGGATAACTCCTCACAGCACCAAAGCGCAAGACGAGGAAGAAAGAACAAGACCCAACGTCATTGCACAAAGCAAAGTAACATTGCTGACTGTGACAAATCGGCCCAGTGTAATACGTACACTGTACAACATATTTAAGGTGGACCGCAGAGGATGAATTAGAACCGCTGATTCATTTCTACGTAAAAGGAACAAATCAAATAATAGTTGGCAATAACGGGACTAAACAGGTACTGAAGACAGTACAGACAAGGAAAACTATGGCTAATGTAAAATGCACCTTAAATGCATATGTAAGGGGACTATAAGAGGTTCCCTTAATGAGACTTTAGCATAACACAATACAGCAGAGTTTAATGCAGAAAAAAGCATGTGCTTCCTCTACTAATCGCTCTCAAGTGTTTCATCTGCAGGGTGTGAACACCCCCTTTGTTTTACTTGTACAAAATGTAAAAAGCTAATTTTTTAGTCTATTAATATATGTAGACAGGGGAGTTTTGTTTAAATTTATTTTTTTATATAATTACAGGCTTTGGATGTCATTTGTACTAACTGTATGGGTCCATTTATTTACCCCCCATATGGGTAAAATAGAAAAGGTCTTTTATTGTTGTGTGCAAAGTTACTCTGTATTTAAGGAATTCTGTTATTACCCTCCATTATAACATTAATGATAAAAATAGAGCTGCACCAGTAAATTTTATATTCTGTTACTATATAACTGGAGCTTCCATGCAGGTTACTGTATAGAAAAGGACGGTTGGATAAACAGCACCGCCGAAACTTTGCTGAAAATCAAATGTTATTTTTTAATCCATTTTTTGGGGTGGGGCCATCTTATTTGATTTTTTGTATTTTGCCTAATTACTGAGGTAATACTACTGGTTAAAAAGTCAACTGTAAACAAGGGAAGGTTACCATTCCCTGTTACATCGAGGCTTTTTGTCTGTACACATGTAGACCTGTGTAACGCGTTGGTAGTTTTTGTATTCCTGTTATTTACGCTGGTACGTTCATGGGGGCCGCGCTGCTACAATCTACTGATAATATGCACGATAAATTGAACATTGATTTATGTTTACACAGTAGATTCTTGATTTTCTTCTACTGGTGGATTTATATATGGTGACAATTATAGTAACAATCAAGCTTTCTGCTCAAAAACAGCAAGGCCACTTATTCTGCCTAACAGCAAGACTTCGTCTCTTGCGTCCTGTTTGTTATAAAGAAATCAGCTTGCATTACCATGAACGCAAATCATAGACCATAGCTGGACTTCGCTTAGTAATTCATGGCAGTCACATCCCCCATATATACCCGAAATATAGTCCAGCAGAAGAGGCATGATGGCTCAACAGCGGCAGAATGCAGAATGATCAATTGAGGACTACACACCATAACTAATCAATCATCATTGGAATTCCTGGGAAGTGAGAATAAACGAGTGACTCCAGCATCACGCAAAGTTTCTTTGGATTAAAAAGATATATTCTTACTTGTTTCAAGATGTCAGCATCCATAAAAAAAATACAGCGGTTGAGGACCGATCAACGCGTTCGACGGAGTCTCTTAAATCATGATCTAATATCTGTACAAACTCCTAGTATTTAAACTGACCGCATTGTGTGTACGTCAGGGGGCATTGCCCCAAATATGATCATGATCATATGACGTTAGTAGGTACCCAAATTTTCTACAGTGACAAAAAACCTAATTAAACTGTGTGTAAATGAATAAAAGCATGAGGAAATGTTGACATGGGACTATACGATGTCAGTGTATAGCGTAGACGGAATATGCCATTAATATACATCAAGGAGAGAAAAAAGAATACATTTCCTATCAATATTACCCAAATTTGTTATTGTACCAGTTTACAGCCTACTACACCCTACAGTAGAAAATTTACCTTTATAAAGAAAGTATTAATAAGTTTACAACGATCGACAATCTAGTTCCAATATTAAAAGGTATCAGGTGCATTTCTAAACCATAGCGTCCCACTGTAGGTTCGGATTTAATCGCCCAGTTATTCAGTACATGAAACTCCATGGGGGTGGGTTAACACATACTTGCTGATAACAGGGTGTGCACTAATGTGACACAATTACTCCAAAGCATGTTCACACATTGAGATGGGCAACATGTTCTGCTCTACAGTAAGGAACATACAGTATCCCATAAAAACATATCTAACCTGCAATACGTGCAATGCAATATATGTGACCAAATGTAATGGTTGCATAAACCAATATGGTCGGACACACAGCCGGGTCCGCTGAAAGTTGGGATCAGATCGTTTTTGTATGCAATCAACCTAGGAACATTGTCAGCATCTCATGGCATTCAAGACCCACACCACCAAAAGTTTTTAAACACAGTTTTCTTGCATGGCTATAAATAAGGTGAAAATATTCTTTGGGAAAAAAATAAAATTGTGAGATCTATTGGAGTTTTCAAAAACAACTAGGAAGTTGTCATCCCCAGGGACTCAACAAAAGGTTGGATCTCACCATACCATATGGTGATTTTTTTGGCGCCTGTACATTTTGGTATTTGGGGAATAACCTTATGTCCCCCAATTGGTAGTCTTTACAGCTATACAAATGGGACACATTTACTAAGGGCTCACCGTGTTTCCTGAATTTTTACGATTGCGCCAAAATGCCCGGCGGATTTTGGCGCACGCGTCTGTTGGATTGTTTGCGAATCGGCGTCGGCTTAACACGACAACAGAATGGGGGGGGGTACGTGGCCGTCGAAAAATCCTGACTGATTCGAGAAAAACCCGTGGGAATTTTTTTAAAAAAATTTGGTTCGCAAAAGTTAGACTCACATACAAGGGATAGCATTCTGGTAATGACAGGGAGAGGATTTCCTGTCTGCTCAATTCCAGATTTGAAGAGACACAGAGCTGTCAGTCAAAAGAAGGAGGCAGAGTATAATTACTGGAAAACCTGACTCTTCTTTTCAGAAGTTGACTCATGTCTACTCATTTGCATATTGTAAAAAAGACTGTAATTAAGGTACAGTGCCTCAGTGGCAGGTAATATTGGGCAAAATTTTTAACCCTTTACCAGCAGGTATCACTGGTTTGAGGAGTAAAGTTAAGTTGCTGTTTTAGTTCCATTGATTAATGGCCGAAATATAGAGCACATATCAGTTTTAGTCCATCTACTCCATTTGTGGCTCAATCCACTTCACTATCAGTTTTAGTCCATCTACTCCATTTGTGGCTCAATCCACTTCACAATTGGATTCAACCAAAGCTGTAAAATGCTCTCTCTCATAGCTGTGGTCTGGAGTCCCATGATTTGTGACAAAGGAAAAGATATATACCGTATATACTCGAGTATAAGTCCACCCGGGTATAAGCTGATATCAGTTTTAGTCCATCTACTCCATTTGTGGCTCAATCCACTTCACCTTTGATTCCTTAAGAGAAATAGGTGGAACAATTGGATTCAACCAAAGCTGTAAAATGCTCTATCTCATAGCTGTGGTCTGGAGTCCCATGATTTGCGACAAAGAAAGAGATATATACCGTATATACTCGAGTATAAGCCGAGACCCCTAATTTTGACACAAAAAACTGGAAAAACCTATTAACTCAAGTATAAGCCGAGGGTGGGAAATGCATTGGTCACAGCCCCCCTATTATATAGCCTGCCAGCCCCCTCAAGTATATAGCCTGCCAGCCCCCTCGAGTATATAGCCTGCCAGCCCCCTCGAGTATATAGCCTGCCTGCCCCCTCGAGTATATAGCCTGCCTGCCCCCTCGAGTATATAGCCTGCCAGCCCCTGCTGGTCCGTTGCAGGCACCATGACATCAGCCGCAAGTTGACATCATAGTGTGTGCCGATGCGGCTGACGTCACGAAGACTGTGACGGACCAGGACCCGATGTCGGAGCCGTAATGGATGCCGGGGAGCGTCAGAAGGCGAGTTAACTTTTTGTTTTTTCATTGACTCGAGTATAAGCCGACTTAGGGGTTTTTAGCACATTTTTTGTGCTGAAAAACTAGGCTTATACTCGAGTGTGTGTATATATGTATATATATATATATATATACACTCACCGGCCACTTTATTAGGTACACATGTCCAACTGCTCGTTAACACTTAATTTCTAATCAGCCAATCACATGGCGGCAACTCGGTGCATTTAGGCATGTAGACATGGTCAAGACAATCTCCTGCAGTTCAAACCGAGCATCAGTATGGGGAAGAAAGGTGATTTGAGTGCCTTTGAACGTGGCATGGTTGTTGGTGCCAGAAGGGCTGGTCAGAGTATTTCAGAAACTGCTGATCTACTGGGATTTTCACGCACAACTATCTCTAGGGTTTACAGAGAATGTTCCGAAAAAGAAAAAACATCCAGTGAGCGGCAGTTCTTAATACCTATATTTTGTGTGTATAGTAAGTGGTACAATATCATCTTTGGATAATATTAATAGGAAATGTACAGTATTCCTTTTTCTCTCCTTGGTGTATATTAATGGCATATTACTTAAGCCTCTGGTGGCGAACCTATGGCACGGGTGCCAGAGGTGGCCTTCAGAACCCTCTATATGGGCACCTGCGCCATCACCCCAGGGTAGAGTTTGCCAGACAGGACTGAAGGCCTCTTGCAGTCCCAGGCAGCCCAGGACCCTAAAAGGAAGCTACAATGATAATCCAAACTTCTCCATTCTTTCTACTGTATTAGTGTCCTCAGGTGCCTATACAATTTAAAGAGCAGGTAGTAATAATGTACTGCTTGAATTGCCGCATTGGCACTCTGCAAAAAATATGTGGGTTTTGGCTGTAGTTTAGGTGTCTAAAAGGTTTGCCATCACTGGCTTAAGCTATCATCTTGACATCTGTATAGTCCCATTGTCATCATTTCCGCTCACGCTTTTATTCATTTACACAAGTTTTTATTAGGTTTTTCTTCATGTAGAATTTGGGTGCCCTACTACGTCACATGGATCATATGATCAGATTTGGGGCAATGCCCCCTGACGTACACACAAGGTGGTCAGTTTAAATACTAGAGCGTTTGTACAGGCCTCAACGCTGTATTTATTTTATGGATGCTGAAATCTTGAATACAATAAAGAATATATCATTTTAATCCGAAATAACCTTGTGTGATTCTGGAGTCACTTTGTTCTCTGATTTCACACCTGATGGATTTGACGTTACCGTACACCGCGAGGAAGGAGGATTCAAGTGGTCTAAAGGGGTCTAAAGCACTTTGGCTTACTATTTTCCCTAGTTCTGATACATTAGGTGATAAAGATGATCTTCATGGGAATTTTCTCGTCATGTCTTGTGACGTCCCGTGTCCTGGCGGTTTTTGGAGAATGGATGGGTCTTTGCTCCTTCAGTATAACCACTCTCGTATCAGTGGATGAAGGGGTATATACACTCACCGGCCACTTTATTAGGTACACCATGCTAGTAACGGGTTGGACCCCCTTTTGCCTTCAGAACTGCCTCAATTCTTCGTGGCATAGATTCAACAAGGTGCTGGAAGCATTCCTCAGAGATTTTGGTCCATATTGACATGATGGTATCACACAGTTGCCGCAGATTTGTCAGCTGCACATCCATGATGCGAATCTCCCGTTCCACCACATCCCAAAGATGCTCTATTGGACTGAGATCTGGTGACTGTGGAGGCCATTTGAGTACAGTGACCTCATTGTCATGTTCAAGAAACCAGTCTGAGATGATTCCAGCTTTATGACATGGCGCATTATCCTGCTGAAAGTAGCCATCAGATGTTACAGGGTACATTGTGATAATAAAGGGATGGACATGATCAGCAACAATACTCAGGTAGGCTGTGGCGTTGCAACGATGCTCAATTGGTACCAAGGGGCCCAAAGAGTGCCAAGAAAATATTCCCCACACCATGACACCACCACCACCAGCCTGAACCGTTGATACAAGGCAGGATGGATCCATGCTTTCATGTTGTTGACGCCAAATTCTGACCCTACCATCCGAATGTCGCAGCAGAAATCGAGACTCATCAGACCAGGCAACTAGCTACACTGATGCAGGATCATATTTTGTTTAATCTCTCTGCTGAGTTGTTTTGCTGAAAGAACTATTCTAAAATTATGATAATGAAGCTCTGTTGCTTCTGTGCCTGGCTCAGCTTTCCTTTCACATTAGTTATTCACTGCACCAGAGGATGATGTAATCACAGTGTTCTCCCTGCCAGGCTGAATAATCAATTGCTGCATCACCCCCAACTGCTGTGTATGAGTGATCCTGCTCAGATTGATTAGTCCTGTCTTGGCTGTTCAGAAAGCTTGTGTGTAATGTGGATCCAGCTTTCCCAGGGTCCTGAATGTTATAATTGTTTTTTTCAGCAAAACCACTCAGCACAGGGATTAACCAAGATATGATCCTGAATCAGTGTAGCTACAGCATTCTCAAGGTATGCTTGCTTCATAATGCATCAAATCAAATGGTAGGTTTCCTTTAATATGGCTACCATGTGATTGATTGACTGGTCTTCTGTTTTTTCTGTATGATGGTTGAAATGAGGTACAAGGGGGTCAGCGTCTAAAGGAATGCATTCAGTAATTGTTTTTAGGAATTTATAGTCTTATAATTGATCACCTTTGTTAACACAGACTAAATATTATCATAATTACTTGGTAGTAATTGAATGCTGATTATTGTCCATCGTAAATGGGCCTTTAATAGGGGCCTGTCTAAATCTAGTGCCTAGGGCAGTGGCATTGAGGGTTTGTGTAGCAGAGACCCAGGATTAGGAATGTCATAAATGATAGATAGGAGGGAGATGACTGTAAGTTTAATCCATTACTATCTGTGTGGTCAACACTTACCACCAGAGTTCCACGGGATCCTGGCTAAAACATAAGAATGGGCTACAAAGGTCTCGCAGAAGACAAACTTACAGGAAAGTGACAATCTTTGGGGAAATCATATTCAATTCAGCAGTATTTCTTATACGATACACATATTATAGACTACTAGTTTATATTAATGTACAGGTTCTGTATTGATGGATGGTGGGTCCACAGTACAGTTGCACTGATACCAGAATTTGGAATTTGATACGGTAGTATAACAATACCCAATACCACCAAAATAATACTTTACCATGTTAAAAAAATAAATTTTTCATGTAGAAGTATGTCTGTGGAATTTACCCCAGTGGTAATCCCACAGCCAGCTGGTTTATGATGTGTAAAATATATAGATTTATTTCATTGCAAATTTCTGTATTGTAAAGGTTGATTTCCTTTCGCATGCTGAAAAATTTGTCGCAGTACTGCGATGCAGTGTATTCTGTTAAGAATGTGCACAAGCTGAACTCCCTCTGGTGGCTGGTTCTCAGCATTGCAGTCATATCCTGGAACTTCCTCCTGAGGTTACGTGATCAGGTCTGTGGGATGGGCTATAAATCTGTTTCCTAAAACCTTACAATTTGCTAGAGTATTAGGTCAAATCCATGTGCTCCTCCCCATTTTGATTCTGTGCATCTCAGACATCTGTGGTTGTGACCCAGTCGGCACTGTAGTGCTAGTAGTCCTGTACTCGGCTTTGTACTCAGCTTTCCACCTCCTGTCACTTTCCTACAGGCTAACTGTCCTACAAGGCCCTGGCAGCCAAATCTTTCCCGCCTCGCAGTGGGAGCTGGTTTATGATGTGTAAAATATATAGATTTATTTCATTGCAAATTTCTGTATTGTAAAGGTTGATTTCCTTTCGCATGCTGAAAAATTTGTCGCAGTACTGCGATGCAGTGTATTCTGTTAAGAATGTGCACAAGCTGAACTCCCTCTGGTGGCTGGTTCTCAGCATTGCAGTCATATCCTGGAACTTCCTTCTGAGGTCACCTGATCAGGTCTGTGGGATGGGCTATAAATCTGCTTCCTAAAACCTTACACTTTGCTAGAGTATTAGGAAAAATCCATGTGCTCCTCCCCATTTTGATTCTGTGCATCTCAGACATCTGTGGTTGTGACCCAGTCGGCACTGTAGTGCTAGTAGTCCTGTACTCGGCTTTGTACCCAGCTTTCCACCTCCTGTCACTTTCCTACAGGCTAAGTGTCCTACAAGGCCCTGGCAGCCAAATCTTTCCCGCCTCGCAGTGGGCTCTGGTGAAGACTGGGGGGCTTGCAGACTCTGCACGGCAGTAGTTTTAGGTACATTGTTGTTTAGTGTTTTCACATAGAGATTATGGGGGGAGATTTATCATAAGTCTTAGAGGCAACCAATCAGAGCTTAGCTTTCATTTTCCCACAGCTGTTTTTAAAGTTAAAGCTGAGCTCTGATTGGTTCCTTTGGGCAACTTGAACAGTTTTACCTCAGAAACTTGATGATAAATCTCCCCCTATTAGTTTCGATCTTTCATTCTCTTCACTACTTTTATGATGTTATACTACATGTTGCAGCTATGCTGGTATAGCTGCTTTTATTTCTTATATACTTTACATTTTGTTTTCTCTATAAACGTACACATCCTATGATCGCTCAGTAAGTCTGACAAGCAACTGTTTGTACAGGACGCCAGCAAGTCTTCTGTGACCCTCTCACACATCCCCTCACACATCACCCATAGGAGGAGGCTCATGGCCACAGTCCAAAACCACTTAGATCATTTTACCAGGGGCACTGAGCTTCCCGTCCAAAGGCCGCTCTTTCCACTCCACAGCTCCCCACGTTGTGACATTTCCCTCACACTTGTCCCCCCGTATTACAGCTGAGAACGTAACAAGGGAGTGTTGTCTCTCAATATAAGGATCAGTGTAATCAGAGCTGTGGTCAATCTGCTGTCAGTGAACTCGAGAGCAGGTTCCAGTGCAGCGTGGTGGCAGAAACTGAGAGAATTATAGATCCGGGTGAGGTCAGACCGGGGGCATTACGCGCCTCATGTATAGCAGCAGAGTGACATGAAATAAGCCTCATTTCTCTCATAGGTAATGTAACATACAGCTGTAATAAGATCTGATGTTTTCGTGTTTCTTTTCACAGCATACCATTATTAAGATTTATCATTTGCGTCTGATGGATATAAATCTTTCATGTTGAAAATCCAGTCTGATCTGAAGTCATTGGTTTTGTAGAACAGGGGCTGTACAGATAGTTATAAAGCAAGATGAGCAGACTACATTTTACAGTGTCCTATCAGCAGGTACATTTTGCGGCAGACTACATTCTACATAGTGTACTGCAGGCAGCATATTATAGAGCAGGATGAGTTAAAGTAGATTTCTATATAGTATCCTATTTGACTGTAGCACATTATAGAACAGGAGTAGCTTGTGTAGCTTGTGCATAGATACCTATTTGTATGCATAATGTTTAAGATCAGGATGAGCCAAGTAGATTGTACATATTGACCCATATAAACGCAGTATGGTATAGAGGAGGAATAGCTGAGCAGATTTAACATGGTGTCCTATCTGCAGGCAGCATGTTATAGGACAGCAGGAGTTGAGCAGATTCTACATAGTATCCTATATCATAGCTCACAACCATCCTGGATAGGGCGGGATAGTCCTTTTTTTTTGGGCGCTGCCTCACGGTCACGGGTGGTAGGGAGAATGTCCCGTGCTATCCCGCAATGTCCCAACTCCTGGACTCCACCAGACACACTAGCAGTGTAGAGCCAGGACCAGGAGGCGCAACGCTCTCTGTTTAAAGGAAAAATAGTTATTCACCTTTCCATTGTTCCCCTGCAGTCATGGTTTCTCCTCTCCCTTGGGCTCCAAGGTGATGAGAAGAAGAGACGGGGTCATCCAAGTGGAGGAGCTATTGCTGAATGGCCCCGCCCCCTGCTCGTCATCTCAAAACCCCCGGGAAGAGGAAGAAGCAAGACTGTGGTGGAACAATGGAAAGGTATGTCAAGTTTTGTTTTGTTTAATAACCAAGAGGGGAGAGAGCCCACAGAAAGAGAGGATGGAGGACAGGGGCCACAATATTCAGAGGAGGGAGTCCACAATATGATGGGGGTGGAGGACAGGGGGCGGCAAGAGGACAGAAGGCCACAGAAGGAGGCTGGAGGATAGGGGGCAACAGGAGGAGGCTAGAGGACAGGAGGCCACAGGAGGAGGCTGGAGAACAGGATGCTATAGGAGGAGGCTGGTGGTCAGGAGGCCACATGAGGGTGAGTGGAGGTCAGGGGGGCAGCAGGAGGAGGCTGGAGGACAGGAGGTCACAGGAGGAGGAGGCTGGAGAATAGAAGGCTACAGAATAAGGCTGGAGGACAGGAGGCCACATGAGGAGGCTGGAGGACAGGAGGCCACAGGAGGGAGGCTGGAGGACAGGAGCCCACAGGAGGGAGGCTGGAGGACAGGAGACTACAGGAGGAGGTTGGAGGACAGGAGGCAAGTTAATAGATTCTACATAGTATCCTATCCTATGTAGCATTGTGTCCTATCTGCAAACAGCATGTTACAGCGAAGGAGAAGCTGAAGGAAACATGTTATGCAGCAGGAGATGCTGAGCAGAGTGTATATACTGTGCCATCTGCATGTAGCATATTATAGAGCAAGAAGCATTAAGAAGTTCTTCATTCTGGCTAATTGAAGGGAGTCACAAGCAGAAAAATCTATTGACTGTTAAATCAGAAAGCCCAAAATTTGTTCAGTGTTGGTAAAAAATTTAGAATGTAAAATATCTAAAGACCAAATGGAAACAACTGTGCTTAGATCAGTTTCTGGTAAGTAGCAGTCTCTTTATAAGTTCACATTTGATAATACCTTGCAGTTTCCCTCACTCATGTTTTGCTCTCCATCTTTTCGTGCTGCACCTGTCTGTGCGGTTTTGATATAGTTAGTTGACCATGATCCCCCAGACGAAGGCTCATCTTGAGCCGAAACGCGCATCGGGGACACTGTCTATCCCGGACGGAGGAGCACCATTCCCCTTTCCAACTTGGTAAGAGCTGGCAACCTACTCTCTTATTATGTACTTCAGATAACTAGCCCCTGTATGGGTGCCTTTTGCAATTGTCTGTCAATAGATTGGTCCACAGAAACATTGGGGCAGATTTACTTACCCGGCCCATTCGTGATTCAGCGGCGCGTTCTCTGCGCTGGACCTGGGTCCGGCCGGGATTTATAATGGTAGTTCCTCCGCCGTCCACCAGGTGGCGCTGCTGCGCTGAAGTCCGCTGGAATGCCTCGAAATACACCGGCCTATAATGGATGAAGGTGAGTGAAATTTTCGCGACACAATTTTTTTAAAAAATGCGGCGGTTTTTCCGAATCCGTCGGGTTTTGGCTCGGCCACGCCCCCCTATTTCCGTCGCGCGCATGCCGGCGCCGATGCGCCACAATACAATCCCGTGCGCCAAAATCCCGGGGCAATTCAGGTACAATCGGCGCAAATCGGAAATATTCGGGTAACACGTGGGGAAAAAGCGAATCGGGCCCTTAGTAAATGACCCCCATTCTGTGTGTAGCACACATTCCATGCCCAGCTCTATCTGTACATATAGTGCCTGCTGCCACTTGTCTATTTGTACATGTTTGTATTCATCACTAATAAAGATTGAATTTTATCATTAGCCATTCAGTGTTTGTTCATCTTCCCCTGCAATGCAAGGGGTACTCCTTTTGCCCCAAATGATGTGTCTACTTTATTCTTTGGGTCGGTACAATTACGGGGATAACAAATTTATATAGGTTTTATAATGTTTTCATACATTTAAAAAAATGTAAACCTCCTGTACAAAAATTTTGGGGGGGATTTTGCCATCTTCTGGTGCTAATAACTTTTTTATACGTTTACAATGTTATCATTTTTAGGACTGTACGACCTTTTGATCACTTTTTATAGAATTAAAAAAAAATTTTTAAATGGCAAAAAAGTTGTTTAATGCTTATGACGTGTCAGTAGACCTGATGTGGCCACTTACAGCTGTCTTCCCTCTAAGATCCTGTTCTGACAGGATATATCTTGTCGGATGGTAGGTGATGTGGCCTCCCGCATGTATTTCATGTCATTACCGGAGTCTCTTCTCTGCTGATTCCAGTCCCGCTGACACCTCGGCCCCCCTGATGATGACCACCCGGTGCTGATGTTTGCTCTCCTGTCACAGTATGTGACTCACACCTATTGTAATTTGCTCATGGATGAGCAATGTCACCACAAGGCCACCCCTGTCACCGCACGTCACAGACATCGATCAATCCACCGCTTTTTACTTAAAATAAACATATTATTTATAGGAAAGCGGAGCCAACACAATTGCGCGGGTGATTCACATGTTTGTAATTTCTCCAGGGAAATTTCCACTTTTTTGGGCTGATGAAAATATCGTAATTTGCGAATCTGTAGGAATTTTAAGCTTTTCAAGGATTTACCCATAATTGTTATCTCTGCTGCTTTTACATTATAATGGACTATGATGGCCCAATCATTAGTCAATTATTATTATCTTGAAATAATACAACAGAGAAAACACTCAAAGGGGGTCATTTACTAAGGGTCCGATTCACGTTTTCCAGACGTGTTACCCGAATATTTCCGATTTGCTCCGATTTTCCCCGTATTGCCCCGGGATTTTGGCGCACATGATCAGATTGTGGCGCATCGGTGCCGGCATGCCGGGGGCGTGGCCGAACAAAAACCCAACGGATTCAGAAAAACCACCGCATTTAAAAAACAAAAAGTGTTGCGGAGCTTGCACTTACCTTCACTAGGAATAGGCCGGTGAACTTGAGTGCATTCCGGGGAACTTCAGCGCAGCAGCGCCACCTGGTGGACATCAGAGGAACTGCCTTAATGAATCCCAGCCGTACCCGAATCCACCGCACAGAGCGCGCCACTGGATCGCGAACCGATTTATCGTTTGTTGCTTGGGCATTTTTTCTACTTTTTCTGCGCCCATTTTGGACGTAATGGTATTTTTATGCCTCACTTTTGTGCCATAAATTAGGTCCAAAATAGGGCAAAAAGCTGTAAAAGAAAAAAGTGATAAATCCTCCAAAAGTTTTCCTTAATATCTGGAACTGAGACGTCCTAATACTTCTTGAGTTGCTTTGACGTTTAGACACGTGTAAGGATGTACCTGCAGGAATGTCAGCCTAAACATCTTCTATGTGGTGTGTGGACTCGAGGGGCTCAGGACCTTGGGGGTACAGTAATGTAAAACAACCACCGTATCAGCAAGATCATAGAAAGCCTTAAAGGGGCTGTCCTAATTTAGAAAGTTATCCCCAATCCACAGGATAGGAAATAACTTCCTTATTGGTGAGGGTTTAACAGCTGGGACCCCCACTGATCATGAGAAAGAGACCCCCAAAAGAGGGGGGATCCTGTTGTCTGTAATGGATGTGCTTGTTAATCTTCAGCCGCTCTCGTAGAACGGAACGTAGTGGTAGGGAGCATGGTCTTCCTGCACAACGCCCGCTAACGGGATCCCCCTCTCTGGATTTCTGGGGGTCTCGTTCTCATGCTCAGTGGTGGTCCCAGCTGTCGGACTATCACCATTTAGGAAGATATCCTCTATCCTGTGTCTGGATGAAGGATAGGAGATAAATGTATGATTGTGGGGGGGTCAAACAGCCAAGACTGTGATCTGTGACCCCTGTGATCTGGAGGACTGTATATCCCTGTGACCTTCTCCATATCAGGGGCTTATGACTGTCTCGGATGCCAATCTAGAATTCCCAATCAATTCAGTCAATCGAATTCAAGACTGAAACCCAAAAGTCCCTACGGTAAGGAGCGAATTAAAGTCGCCCGTTCTTGTGTCTTGTGAATAGAGGATATGTGATGACCACGGCACAATCCCTTTAAGTAGAAGGTTGTGCCAGAGCCTGTGTGGTTAGCTCAGGACACAGAGGGGAACATCGGGGGAAATCTTCAATATGGAGGATGTTTTTGTTATTTTCCCATTCGGCACCTGGATTACTGCTGTCATATGGTGCAAACAGATGTAACCGATTATAGATATCCACCGAGGTCCAGACACCGATGAATAAAACCTCCCACCTCCGCACATCGGGCTCAGCCGCAACAAGTCTATAATCACCCGTCATCCAGAAAGTTCATCACAATCATTCAGGCCTCCCGTAAGACTGTGATATCATTATCATGATGATTGATAACCGTTGTGTGATACATGATATACACTCCATGGAATAAAACACCCAGATAAGAATGTGGCATTACTGAAAACTTGTCGTGCAGTTATGTCTCAGGCAGATATGAAAGGAGGATCAATATAAAGGCTCTCAGAGGCTGCGCTTGTCTCATGTATCTCGTCACAAGAATATAACTACTATAATATATCTAAAAAAATATCTAAAACCCTCAAATTGCAAATTACAGCAGAAATGCTGTCGTAAACAGATTGATAAATCTTCCCTCGGTCTGTTTATGGATGGTGTAATATTTACCTGTTCTGCACCTGAGACATTTTTATTTCTTCATAATTCAGAATGTTTTGCAAATAATTTGGATGAACAGGAGCAAAAAATATAATGAGAAAAGCAAAAAGCAAATTCCAGGAGGTGATCCCAGACTTCTGACTTGTAGAGATGTCACCTCCGGAAGCTGAATATCCAGGAGCGGCTGTGCCGGGGGCCACAGGAGGAGAGACATTTACAGTCTTCATCACCAAATATCACAACTTCTGAGTCATCTCCAGACATCGGTGCATGGGAATGATGCACGGTATAAGGTAGTGCAGTGTCTGGTAGCAGTACAGTATAACATTTCTATCCAGATACTTGGATGGAAGTCTTATATAACCAGTGTATGACATACAGTAACGGCCAAAAGTTTGGACACAGCTTCTCATTCAAAGAGTTTTCAGTATTTTCATGACTGTAAAAATTGTAGATTCACACTGAAGGCATCAAAACTATGAATTATCACATGTGGAATTATATACTTAACAAAAAAGTGTGAAACAAATGAAAATATGTCTTATATTCCAGGTTCCTTTTGCTTTGATTACTGCTCTGCACACTCTTGGCTTCTCTTGGTGAGATACAAGAGGTAGTCACCTGAAATGGTCTTTCATCAGTCTTAACAGAGTTCCCAGAGATGTTTAGCACTTGTTGTCCCTTGTGCCTTCACTCTGTGGTCCAGCTCACCCCAAACCATCTGGATTGGGTTCAGGTGTGGGGACTGTGCAGGTCAGGTCATCTGACGTAGCACCCTATCACTCTCCTTCTTGGTCAAATAGCCCTTACACAGCCTGGAGGTTATTTGGGGTCATTGTCCTGTTGAAAAATAAATGATGGTCCAACTAAACGCAAACTGGATAGAATATCAATGGCTGCAAGATGCTGCTGTAACCATGCTGGTCCCCACCACCACCATCACACCTCCTCCTCCTCCGGATTCGGAAAAACCTCCGCATTTAAAAAAAGTGTTGCGGACCTTGCACTTACCTTCACTAGGAATAGGCCGGTGAACTTGAGTGCATTCCGGGGAACTTCAGCGCAGCAGCGCCACCTGGTGGACATCGGAGGAACTGCCTTAATGAATCCCAGCCGGACCCGAATCCACCGCAGAGAACGCGCCGCTGGATCGCGAATGGACCGGGTAAGTAAATTTATATCAAATCTAGGGAAAGGGGGGTGATTAGAATTTTTAGGTTTTTTTATTATAATTTTTTTTTTTACTTTTTTTAATTTTTCTTTTTACTATTTTTCAGACTCCCTAAGGTACTTTACGATCCTATCATATACTGCCATACTGCCATACTACAGCACATTGTAATCAATGGGTTAACCCGAAGTAGCTTCGGGTCTTTGCGAGACCGGAAGCTACCATGGTGACGGATCGCCGCTCCCCGATGACGTACCACCCATGCGCCGCCATCTTTTTGAAGTCGCCAGCACCTTTGCCGGCGGCGATCAGCAGGAAAACACCCACGATTGGTGCCGGCACCGATCGGGGGTGTTACCGATCAGCCTTTGCTGCAATATGCACCGGGACCCGGCATGTGACGTACTAATACGTCACATGTCGGTAAGGGGTTAATATTGTGTGGAGGGAACATTTTTCTAATACATCTAATTAAGAAATTGTGATTAGTTTGTACAGTAATGAACTACAAAGCTCCCTCCCATAGATATCTGTATTCCAGCTTGTATAGTGTGTGTCTATAGAGCTGACTATGAGCTTACATCTAATCTCCCTGTGTTTGTTTACACAGCTCGGGGGAGTGAGGATTAACCCATTCATGCTCTGCTTGATGTCTGAAAATACTGATCATAGCATAGGGAAAGAGCAGAAATTTTTAACATTCACAACTCCAAGCCGTCTTCAATCGGGTAGACACATCAGCCTTGACAACAGAGAAGTAGCACTGTTACTAAGGGGCACACTTTGCAGCCTGTTCCTTTACAAATTAAGCAAAATTTCTCAATGAAGTATATGAGAAAATTGTTCATAACACCCCTTCCCGCACACTTTATAAAAAATTATCTGAAATTACAGAAATTCTACCATCAAAATCAAGTATGATAAAACAGGGGCACTTACTCACCGATCCAGGCACTGTGACTGAGGTAATCTTCTTATATTTGTTATCTATGGCCTCTTTTAAAAAAAAAATCAACTTTTAAAGTGCTCTGGGACTTGTTACCGGAGCCCTTATATTCTGTAGCTTCACAGGCTGTTAGACTGTTTCAGCATACAGTGGGAAGGAGCAAGTGCTCCTTGAACAGTGTGACAAATCTGCCTAATCCGCAGCACTGAAGGATTCTGGTAACGCAGTCCAGAGCCCTTCTGTCCCATAGATAACAAATATAAGAAGATTACCATAGTCACCAGAGCCTGGTTGATCATGATGGATTTTTATGGAGATTTCCTTTAACTATAGTTAAGCAACATACACAGGGTCTAAGAAAGAACAAATTCCTCCCAGGGGAATAGCGATACAAACAAAACAATGTTAGATCCCTTATTTTTCTGAATATCTCAGAATCAGGTTAGATACAGTAATATTTTATAGTTTCTTCCACTTCTTGTATAACACACTATGATTATTACTCTGGAGAACATGGACCATCTACCAATTCTGCTAATTCTTTGGCTTCTGTCCTGAATTTAATTACATACCATAAAAAATACTGTAACCAGGCTCATTGCAGAACACTGAAATGGTAAGATTCAGTCGGGATCTAGATTATTCGTTGAACACTAGATGTCTCTGTAGGATAAGTGATATTTGGAAATTATTTCATTTATTTTTTACATTTAAGAATTTTCAAGTGAAAGAAAACATTTTAGATGGGCAGGTGTACTGCCCATAATGAAGAGGCTGTAGAACACAAAGAAAGTGGTGGTGGAATTTAGATTGTGTTCCACTAATGGGAGAAATCACCTCCTTTCACTGGACACATGACAGATGTGCACTGCCGGGACTCAGGACATACACTAGATGTACAGTGTATTTTATTTCACACACAATCTGTGCACCCATTCACTTGACCCGGCAAAATTGTGGAAAACTATTAAAAATATGCTCGACCAGCACAACTGATGTGGAAAGTTCAATCAGGGGCAAAGTCTGTATAATAGAGTTACTTAAAGCCATAAACTACATCAGAGAATGAAATTTCATAGGACGCATCAAGTAAAAGCTGCTTCTCTATATGGCTGAGGACAATTTGGAAGATTTGAAATACTAGTACATCTGTCAAAGCAACCAATCACAGTACAACTTTCATTTCCTTCTGGGCTCGTGAAATGTAAGTGGGGCTGTGACTGGTTGCTCAGACTCACGGGCAGAGCCCTCTTCATACAGAGGTGGGCTTTGCTGCATATCCCAGCAAAGACCCTTCGCTAACACCTGCTGTCGGTGCTTGCACCGATCGAGGGTGTCAGCTATTTCTTTGCCGCCGGCAAAGTCGCCGGCGGCACTGAAAGCAGAGTGGCTCCCCCGAATGTCATTGTGGGGTGGCGATTGGTTGCCATGGTAGCCTCAGGTCTTCGTCTGACCCAAGGCTGAATGGCTTCTGCCTATCCATTACAATGAGCCAGTGGCTCATTGTAATGTATAGTGTGCAGAAATGCCATATACTTCGATATAGTTATATTGCAGTATATGGTAGGAATGATTTGACCATCTAGGGTTAATGTACCCTAGATGGTCTCAGAAATAGTGAAAAAAAGAAAAAAAAAGTTGAAAAATTTTTAAAAAATAATAAAATGTTTAATAGTTCAAATCACCCCCCTTTCCCTAGAACTGATATAAAACATAATAAGCAGTAAAAATCACAGACACATTGGGGCAGATTTACTTACCCGGCCCATTCGCGATCCAGCGGCACGTTCTCTGCGCTGGATTCGGGTCCGGCCGGGATTTATTAAGGCAGTTCCTCCGCCGTCCACCAGGTGGCGCTGCTGCGCTGAAAAGCATCTGAACACACTTCAATACACCGAGGCCGGCTGAGTGAAGGTAAGCGCAAGCTCTGCGACAGATTTTCCGTTTTTAAATGCGGCGGTTTTTCCGAATACGTCCGGTTTTCGTTCGGCCACGCCCCCCGATTTCCGTCGCCCGCATGCCAGCGCCGATGCGCCACAATCCGATCGCGTGCGCCAAAAACCCGGGGAAATACAGGGAAAATCGGCGCAAATCGGAAATATTCGGGTAACACGTCGGGAAAACGCGAATCAGGCCCTTAGTAAATGACCCCCATTAGGTATTGCATGGAATAATAAATAACATCACGGGAAAGTAAACTTTGTTACGCACAAAATAAACCCTCACACAGCTCTGTACACGGAAAAATCAAAAAGGTATGGATTTTTGAAGATGGAGAGTGAGAAATGAGCGAAAATACCCTGCGTCCTTAAGGGGTTAAAGGGCATCTACCACCAGCATTAACTCCATAGGTGTTGCTGGAGCCTCATTTACATACAGTCCTTCATCCTGATGCCAGATATCCTATAAGGGCCAGGTCCTGCTTTATAGCAGGTAAATGCACCCCTTGTGGTACACCACATCTTGCTGCATGTGGTCCTGCTTGAGGCAAGATTCTTAACTCGCCTCATGGCTAGTGCACCCCTAGGTGGTCTTGATAAAAGCAGCGCTTTCCGTCCAGCATGGCACAACTAAGTAACTGAAATAATTTGCACCCAAACCCCAAAAGGTCATATGTGCATTAAAAACACCCCTCCATGAAGTTCATTTTAGTGCTCTGTAGTGAATGCATTTTCCTATCATGTATGTAAGCCTTAACTTGTAGCTATCATTTGACCAAACTACTGTTCATACTGGGGCACATTTACTTACCTGGTCCTGTCGCAAACCTGCGGTGCATTGTCCGCCGAGCATTCGGTTCTGCTGCGATTCACTAAGATCGTGCGTCTGAGTTCCTGCATGTGTCGCTCCTGCGCCGAGGTCCGCCGGAGTTCACCTGCTTCTTACTGGTGCATGTGAGTGCTTGATCTTGCGACACAATTCCGTTTTTAAATTCTCGCGGTTTGTCCAAACCCGTCAACGGCCACACCAAATTTCTGTCACATGCAAGCCGGCGCCGATGCGCCACAATCCGATCGTGTGCGCCAAAAACCCGTGGCAATTCAGCGCAAAACAGAAATAATCACGAAACCCGACGAAAGTGCAGCGTTCAGACTCTTAGTAAATGTGCCCCACTGTCTTACAAGTGTTAATCTATGATTAGTATGTCTTCAGTGGAACATAGGGCTATCAGATTGGTGGGAAATAATCAATTCATTTCACTTTAAGCCAACACTATGTTTATTGATTGTGTACATTATTTATTGGATACGTGAAGCTGAAATTTACAAATGCCAATAATGTATCTCCTATAAAAGCAATGTAAAATAAATAATTCAAAGAATTCTAAAAAAAATGGACAATTTAAGGATTTTAAAGTCTCTGGGTAAATGAAGTGGTCAGCTGTGTTTTGCTTGAGAAGGTCCATGTGAAAGCTGACATTGCGCTAGGGATGTGCATGATACCTATGCCTTACATTGTGCTGTTGGCGGTCTGCTCCTCTACTGGTGGGACTGTTGTGGCCCCAGGCAGGAGAAAAACTGAGGTCAGTCCTGGCTACATTGATTGCAAATCATTTTCTACAGGTGTCGACTGAAGTCAATCAATTTCATTGATGGAAGGATGAATGTAGCAGATGTGTGAAACCTTTCAGAGCCTCCGTACCATGTCTTAGTTATGTGCTCCCTGGTTGGGAGATACATGAC
This sequence comes from Engystomops pustulosus, assembly GCA_019512145.1. Taxonomy (NCBI): domain Eukaryota; kingdom Metazoa; phylum Chordata; class Amphibia; order Anura; family Leptodactylidae; genus Engystomops; species Engystomops pustulosus. The sequence goes on from CM033644.1 coordinate 36,692,537, forward strand.
CCTTGTTGACCTACAAATCATAGATTAATATAACTCACTGTGCCTGGTGCTATACAGCTAGTGGAGAATGACTTACACTCAGAATATAGTCATAATTGTCTACCAGATCGAAACTCCAAATTATAAATATAGTGGTTGACAGCAGGGAAAAATATGACAAGAGTGTGGTCATTTTCCTATGGATGATTGTGTGGATTGTATGATATTGCCCATGTATTGGTAGTACCACTTAATGGTATTTAAGTTCTAAAATTGTAATACCCTTTTTCCGGTATTATTAAGAAGGGCCAGGGGCGATTCTAGCCTTTTTGTAGCCTGAGACGAAAGTTGAAGATGCTGCCAACCCCCCACTCACCCATGATGCTTCCTCACACACTAGTTTTCAGTAAGTGACATAGGCATTAGTGACATCTAGTATCTAGCACCGTACAGATAATGATCTATAATTTACAGACAAATATCTTCAGCTCCATGCAGCACAACTCCACACTGCACCCCTAAAAACACCACAGTCACTTGCAGTATAATGGACCATGTTCCTAATATATATTAGGACTAAACACACTTTTCCCACTTAAAACATCCTTTATATAGTCCCCAAACAAATTATAGTATATACAGCATGCATAATTTTTTATATTTTTTATCAGGCCGCCTTAACTACAGCATCTAACTAATTTTTATGCATATCTTATTTATTTATATACAGTTTCCCTATTTTATTTATAACAGCCCCCATATACATACTTCTAACTTAAATTATATACAGTACTCCATATGAGGCCACCCTCCACCACCCAGGATATACACAGCCACCCCCCTCAAGGATATACACAGCCCCTCCAGGATATACACAGCCTCCCCCACTAGGATATACACAGCACCCCAAGTTATAAACAGCCTCCCCCCTTAGGATATACACAGCCTCCCCCCCTTTGGATATACACAGCCCCTTCCCCTTTGGATATACACAGCCTCTTCCCCTTGGGATATACACAGCCTTTTCCCCTTAGGATATACACAGCCTCTGCCCCTTAGGATATACACAGATTCACCCACTTAGAATATACACAGCCTCTTCCCCTTAGGATATACTCAGCCTCTGCCCCTTAGGATATACACAGACTCACCCACTTAGGATATACACAGCCTACCCCATAGTATCATATACAGCCTCCTCCAAAAAATAATAAACCTGGTAGTGATATGCAGAACCTGGTGCTCCCCCGCAGCCCTCTTCTCCCGCCGCTGGCAGCCTGTAGTCAGCCGTGGCACTCGGCGATCTCTGTTAGCTCCATAGAGATGAATGGAGCAGAACGGTCAAGCACGGCGCCTGCTCCATTACTCTCATGGAGCAACAAAGTTAAAGAATAATCTAAGCACTCCTTTGGAATATAATGGCAGGTGAATAGTTCATTTACATATAAGCGATCATATTCAAATTAGTGAGGTTTCGGCCTAGCACAGGCCTTTGTCAAACACAGATCGTTGTTATCGAAAAGTTATGCTGGCACTTCAGGCAATCGCTATCGACACAGCGTGTCAGGGAATAGCGTGAGAACAATCTGTGATTGACAACTTTTCACCTGACATTATATTCCAAAGGAGTGCTTGGATTATTCTTTATTTTTTAAGTACTTGGGGTGGGAACCCTAATCCTACCTAGCACCCATAATATTCGAGGTGCAACCGCACACATTTGTTGATCTCATGGAGCAACAAGGGGTCTGACAGAGATGCGTGAGACCCCATCGGACCCCTCGGTTTTGTGATCTGTGGGGGTTTCATCACTGAGACCCCCACCAATCAGCAAGTTACTGGGTCTAATTCAGAACCAGCAGCTCTACTTAACTCTTTTATACCCAGCAGTCATGTGACCCCCGGGTCTATAATATGTCTGTGGTATATAAATAAAGGAATTATTATTAATTATTAACCTACACTTTATAAGGGGGTGGCTGAGGTGCATCTTGAGGAGATGGTATTACAGTGTAGACAGGTGTCTAGGCAATACAGAACTGCCCTACACTTTATGAATGCTACAGTGGCAACTACTACTTGATTAACAATAATTAATCTAGTCATTGGGGGACATTTATCATACGCTGGCATTCGTGCGCCAGCATATGATTGCCTCATATTGCCTCATGTGCATACTCGCAGCGGCATACATCAAGAGACGGGCGCCAGGCCACTCCTGTCCAGCCGCGCCCTCTGTACGGCTGGCTGCAGCTGGAGACTGGAGGGCCTCAAATGAAGTGGCCTAGACTTTCTCAAGACCTGAATCCTATTGAAAACCTATAGGCTCAGCTAGAGTCTTGTAACTTTGTACCCCAGAGCCTCAATGGTCTGAATCGAATTGAGTAAACACTCTAGTATACAGTAGAAAAAAGGCTTCCTATATATATAGTTCGCATAGTATGCAAAAACACTTGCCAAATTGGGTAAGGGTACCTATAATAGCATATTAGACTTATTACTTCCAACTATAGAGCTCATCATTTTCTCAAACATTGCGGGCAACAGACTAATGTGTTACATGACCTTAAAAAATTGGTAACGCTGCTGCAGGGAGTCTACACATGACTCGTAGTCCTGTTATCACAAGAAACTGTAACATTCAACACTTTGCAGAATGCCGTCCTCGATGATACTTATAAGTGTAATATACTAAAATAAATTATTTATATTTGCTGGAAAGTCTCCTTACTCCTGTAGGGAATACATGATTTTGGAAATACACTAAACAGTCTTACAAAAGCAGAGAAGATTGCCTAAAACCAAAGAGGCAGATCCAAGTGCTTACAGTTTATGCAAAGAGCTGGGGACAGCATGGAACAATTAAATTATGGAATGAATTACCCAGAGACAGCTGCAAGGTTTGCACAGGCGATTTGAAGCCCGGAATAAATGGCCGCAATTGCTGGAATTATTGCACATGGATCCTGAGGGCAGAGGCAGCATTGCAAGGCTCAGCATTACAGCGCGATACATGAACTGCTTTGTGTAGAAATAATCTTACAGAACAGGTTGATAGAACAGCAATCTTCAGCAACAAAGTTGTAACGTCTACAACGATGATCACATGCTGTACTTCATCAAGAAAAACGACCACAGATGAATGTGTTCCTATACTGTACATAAATTCACAAAGTTTCTGCTTATACTTAAAGGAAACCTAACATGAGGAACCTGTAACTTGAAAAATGAAGAGGAGCGCGCTTAGAATGGGTAGGTGGTGGCCCTGCAAAGGCTAATGGGGCTTGAAGTTGCCTTTGCGCCCTGCACCCAGCCAGACTACTCCACGCCCCTGTAGCCTCTGCAGGTTATTTACATATTACTTTCATAAGGTTTTTTAAAAGTAAGGTTAGGTTCCAAGATTAGTTAAATAAATATAAAGGGCAAAGGTAAGCATGAAGACGATACCACCAGATCCACCAGATCTACTCCTGATGATAGATTCCTCATGGTAGGTTTCCTTTCTCCGCTGGGTGGTTCTTAGTACATAAACAATAGCACTGACATACTGTAGTTGTTTATGTCTGGTCTCTGAACATTTTTCTTTTGTAAGGAGTTTCAGGAAATCGAGAGCCTAGTGAAAGTTAATAATGTGCAACGAAAAATTGAACTTCTGGTAGAGTTGACATGTCTGTCTATTTGTGCTGTTCTCAGAACGCAAACATCAGATCCATGGACCATTTTTGTCCATGTGTCATCAGTGTGTAATCTGTTGCTGAGCGATATGCAAAAATGGTCCTCGCGTCATCCTTAGAGTTGTCAACCATTGTATAAAAACCACTAAGGCCTGCTCATGCTCTTGAGGACTATTGTGTATTACACAGACACCCATTTTGTATTGCAATGTTTATTCCTACAGGTGTACTGGAGAGACTTCATACTGAAAGATTACTGATAATCAGAGAATACTAACTTGGAGAAAAGTTGTCCAAATGAGTGAATGGGGGAAGGGGCACTGGCATAGAAACCTTGAAAAAGTCATAGTTCCTGGCTATGGAATCGCAACTCCCCCCTCATACTACCTGCACGTCATGTGGGCGGAGACGGGGGAAGTTGAATAGAGTAAAACAGATACAGGGCGGCACGGTGGCTGAGTGAGTAGCACATCTGCCTTGCAGCACTGGGGTCCTGGGTTCGAATCCCACCCAGGTCAACATCTGCAAAGAGTTTGTATGTTCTCTCCGTGTTTGCGTGGGTTTCCTCCGGGTACTCCGGTTTCCTCCCACACTCCAAAACATACTGTTAGGTTGTTTAGATTGTGAGCCCCATGGGGACAGGGACCAGTTTGACATGCTTTGTGCAGCGCTGCGTAATCTGTGTGCGCTATATAAATAAAGAATTATTAAAAAAAAATAAAGAATTATTATTCTCTAAATATGTTTGGTAAAAAAATATTGACATTGACTACTATAATCTAGACATGCGCAACATTCTGAAAGCTTGAAAGTGATAACTGTTCGAATATATGCTATTTAGTTCAATAATTTTTTCAATTAATTTTTTTTTAAATGATTAGTTATGGTGAGTAACAGAAACTATTTTATACATCTTATCTAAGTTTAAGGCATATTTCTCCTTTAATCAGCCCTCTCCTGCCTGCTAAACTGCTCAGTTCAATGCTCAGATCTGTCTTTAGTAGAGACAGAGTGCACTTCTGTCTATGGAGGAAGAAACTTGCTACATAAGTGAACAGCAATTGTTTTAGAGCAATATTCCAACTGGTGGTAGAAGTACTGAGCAGTATAGATTTCAGGAAAGTTCTGGTGAGATTATGTGGTCTAATCTGTACATCAAACATAGCAGTTTAGAAGGCAGGAGAAAACTGATATGTGGGTATAGAGGCATTTTCTCTTATATATCACAAATATATAAAGTTTTTTTTAATTCAAGAACATTATAATAGATACTTACATGACTTATTCATTACGATGTCAAAATCTGAATAATACCAAGAGGTTAGCAACTAAACATAAATTGAACTTGCCTTATAACATGTAAATATCAGTTCTATTAATATTATAGCTGCTAAATAATTAGAAAAAACCCAATAGTATGTAAAGTGATAACATTTTTAACAAACCCTTCCTAAATTTTTCCAATTGAATATCACTTTTAATTGCTTGGTATTATACTAATTAATGGCTCTTGGTGAGTTTTAATGACCTTTGATTCACACAAAACTGGTGCCTGAATGTTTGGATACTGCAAAGTGTCGCTCAACATTTTATTAACAAAAAGGAAAAAACCTCATGGACGTAACTATCCAAAAGGTATCTGTAATTACCTACAAATGTAATCGTAGACAAAAGCAAATTATATCCATGAGCACTGGCCTTGAAGACAAGAGTTAATTCTTAGTTTCTGACCAAGGCAATGCTAATTAGCCCATACTCATTGCCTGTAGGGAAGCATGGCATCGGAGAATGGAGTCCTACTGTAATGAAGGCGCACCACCCGCCTGCCAAACAAATCAAATCTCACTGCATTAATAAGGGTCCTTTCCAGTGCATTTATCATCTATTAAAAGTGCACCAGTTTGTAAAATCATACTACCTTCCAAGAACGCAAGCTCATTTATTTTCTGCATGGATTCAGTCGGAGCCACAGCCACCTTCTTGCTGAGATGTGACAAGGTAGTTGGAGAAGGCACGCTAATTGAGACATCTCCTGGGAAAGAAATAGAGAGATAGAAAATCAGGCAAAGGCAATTAAGTAAAACTTACCTGTACCCTGAGTGTACAATAACATGCAAGCAAACATATGGAGAATACTATACTATGGGATCATAGATGTAGTAGTAGTAACTGCAGACAAAGGGGCTGGAAGATGATGAGGTGATAGAGAAGATGAGCTACTCTGTATGGAAGCTCTTCAGAGGTACTTGAAACATTAATAGCATTAGATACTGTCCATGATGGTATATTCAGGATATGCTACAGCTATAGAAATGAGCTCCAGCCCAAAACTTTACAAAAATGACCATCCCTTCCTGTACAAGAGACCTCTGACCATTCCTTCCTGTACAAGAGACCCCAGCCCATTCCTTCCTGTACAAGAGACCCCAGACCATCCCTTCCTGTACAAGAGACCCCAGACCATTCCTTCCTGTACAAGAGACCCCAGACCATTCCTTCCTGTACAATAGACCTCTGACCATTCCTTCCTGTACTAGAGACCCCTGACCCTTCATTCCTGTACAAGAGACCCCTGACCATTCCTTCCTGTACAAGAAACCCCAGACCATCCCTTCCTGTACAAGAGATCCCAGACCACCCCTTCCTGTACAAGAGACCCCAGACCATCCCTTTCTGTACAAGAAACTCCAGACCATCCCTTCCAGTACAAGAGACCCCAGACATTCCTTCCTGTACAAGACACCCCAGACCATTCCTTCCTGTACAAGAGACACCAGACCATTCCTTCCTGTACAAGAGACACCAGACCATTCCTTCCTTTACAAGAGACCCCAGACCATCCCTTCCAGTACAAGAGACCCCAGACCATCCCTTCCTGTACAAGAGACCCCAGACCATCCCTTCCTGTACAAGAGACCCCAGACCATTCCTTCCTGTACAAGAGACACCAGACCATTCCTTCCTGTACAAGAGACCCCAGACCACCCCTTCCAGTACAAGAGACCCCAGACCATCCCTTCCTGTACAAGAAACCCCAGACCATTCCTTCCTGTATAAAGACCTTATTTGAGACCCCCAAACCCTTGTTACATGAGATGGGACCAGAACTTGCCCCTTTATGGACATAAAACCAGATGTTTAATAACAATAGAAATTTATTTGTCCTGGATATATACTTATACCTATACTTATACCTATAAACTTACGTATATCCTCTATACTAGACAGTAAGAATCTGGACTGTTTAGTTTCAAAACTCAGTGCGACTGTATCATTGAATAGAATCATGGAAAGGCCCAACACAGACAACATATCCAAAAGGGCAGCGCCGCTCTCTGATTAGTGGCTGGGTTGTGTTAGTGCAGCTCATTGTGCAAGGGATCAGTGTGGTCCTTTCGTATTGGCTCCTCCCCATTGATCTGATATTCATGACCATGGATAGATCATGAATATTGCTAAATGGAATATGGACATTAGTAGGTGCTCATGTGGGTGTCACCAGGTCAGCAGCTTCATGAATCCACATGATCTTGTCATCCTCTGTCATCTATGACGCGATTCACTAAGATCGTGCGTCCGATTTCCTGCTTGTTTCGCTTCCCCGCTCAGGTCCGCCGGTGTTCACCTTCTTCCCGGTGCATGTAAGTGCTTGATCTTGCAATACAATTTCACTATTTCTGTTGTGTGAAAGCCGGCGCTGATGCACGTAAACCGGACGATAAGGCGGCCGCGGGACGCTTAGTAAACAAGCCCCAATGTACAAATTCATCCTACTCATATCCACATACAGTCATACGTCGCCATCTAGTGGGAAAATCTGATTATACAGCAACATTAAAGTTTTCTCTCATTCCTTACATTCATTTCATGTTATTTTGTGTCCTCATACTATCAGTCACAATATCCTGATAAATGTCAGATTTACAAGTTAATTTGGAATAAAAGAAGCAAATTGATGATATCTCAATAAGACTTCCACTCCGACTATTCTCAGATTTACAACATTAAGGGCCAGTTTGCCAACATAGACACGGAAACATTTTCAACACGTATTGCTGAATACATTGCCACAAGACTCCCCAAACTAAGCCATGACACAGCTTGGAGGTGGAATTCAGTGAGTGGAGGAACTGGAAGCCATAACAAGGTCACCAGCCGGTAAAAGTCCAGGCCCAGATGGCATCACCCCTGCACCCTACAAGTCTTTCAGAGACTTCAACGCTATTTCACCTGAAGTGGCAACTCATTGTCAGTCCCTACAAGCCCACATCAGGATTATTCTACAGGCGAATAAGGACCCCTTGGATAGGATGGCTCTACATCAACCCAAGATAAGTTCCAACGACCAAGCTAGACTCGAAGCCAGAGACAACCTCAATAAAAACCTTTTTATAGATGGCCCACGCCCGATCCCAGGTAATACCCTCTTGTCTCCTCTCCATAGATGCAGAGAAAGCTCCACCTTGGTCCATTGGGGTTTATGGAGGCAGCCTTGTAGCAGACGGGAAAGGGGCCTCCATTTTTAGGTAAATTTTGGGCGTTATACTCCCATTCCTGGGCTACGGCGAGAAGTAATGGTTTCTTCTCCAACCCAATCAAAATACGGAATGTTACTCCGCAGAGTTATCTCTCATCTCCACCCACCTCGTTCTTTCGCTCCTTGTGGTTCTTTTGCGCTTTATTTGGGGTATGTCACAACCCAGGATAGGCTGGCCGTTCCTGATAAGGACCGAATAAGATGATGGTCGCGCGACTCGCAGACTTAAAACATTGCCACCAAGCCTCCATAGTCATGCGGCTACTAGATTGGAGACACCATCCCTCATCCCAGCGGTGGCTTGTATTGCACTGCAGTTCCATTACGCCTTCACCCATGGGTCTCTCATCCGAGTTTCTCTTCTCTTGACCCAACCACAACTATCCGGAGAACTGTCTGGAAGTTTTGGTGGGCTCTTATAACACTCTCTCGTACTCACACCACTATATGTTCCATCGGCGCCCGGGCTCAAGTGCCACATTTAGCGAATCTTTAATGACCTTTGAAGGCCTATTTCCATCTACTCAGCCATTCCATCTATCCTTCTGTTCCAGACACGTGTTGGAGATGTGAATCTGAAAGGGGGGATATGCTCCATACTTGGTGGTCCAGCGATAAAAGCCGTCCGTTTTTGGATGGTGTCTTCAGGGCCCAAATTTAATAAAAGGAATTCAGATTACTGGTGCCCCTGAAATAGCACTGGTTTGGATTCTCCCAGGATTGATTGGCACACAGAAGCCTAATGTATTCCGGTATTGCCTTATTGCATGTAGTTCTGTGATATCTCATAAGTGCCGCACCACCACTTCAATCTCCAATCTCAGAATGGGCCCAGGAGATGCTCCTAATCTTTCGTATGGAGAAACTCATGGCAGATGTAAAAGGCTCCTCAGAGAAATTCCTCAAAATATGGCAGCCATGATTCCTCTTTCCGTGATTTGCTGGGCGATAGGTTGGACTCTTCTCTTTCTTTCCAGAGAAGATATGGTGCTACCCATGATTTCGGACACATTACTTGTGCGAGCTCTGAGGCTCAGGTTGAGCTGGTGGATTTACCTTGTGCCAAAGTCCAGTGGGCCCATCATCAGCATCGTGCACACCTGTCATGTAGTCGTCCTGTACCTATAATTTTCCTGTGATTGCCTAATGTAGCCTCCTTTCTCTGGATCTCTTGTTGTGGCTGTGTCCCCTGTTACCTGTCATCTTGTTTATTGTTGTTCTGCTTTTTTTACTTTTTCTGCCTAATAAAATTGATTCAACATAAACTCATCCAACAAAAAACAAGCCCTTACGCACTTTTGAAATGAAAACGTATGACTTTCAAAATATAACAGCACGGTCGCGGTGCACGGATCTATGAGTAATGTCCCTGGTTTATCATGAGGGATTTTGCTGGTAGATTTCCTATAAAGGAGCTTTCTATATCAGATTGGTGGGGTGTGATAAGTGGCATCTGCAGTGACCAGCTGTTTCCATCAGCCATTGGCACTAGAACTAGCAAAGCAAACAGAGGCAGGAGCGCAGCTCCATTGCTGTGTAGTGGCAGTGCTGGGGTACTGCAGCTCATGTCTAAGGGTGCATCCTGGGTGTAGCCACCAGCCTCTGGAGCACCACTGTCCACCTGCTGATGCTCCTTCTCCTTTTGTCTTTCAGAGGATAAGCATGTACATGCGTCTCAGAGGAAACCCGCGCATGTGCAGTCATGTTGTGTACTGGGCTTGGTGGTCAATTAGCCCTAAAATAGAAGCCCTAAAATAATCTCACTGGACACTAATTGCTATTAAGTGCCTATGCCACCTCCACACCAAGCCGACGTGACAGGCTGTGTCCGATTCTGGGCCAGTGATGGCTCATGGATGCTGCAGTGAAACACAGCGATGACCAGAGTCTCCCGATGTATCGGGCAGCGCCGGAGGGGGTGGGGCTTTTGTCACAAGCGTTGGTGTGTGATAAATGTCCCCCATCATCTCTGGGATGTGACACGGCACAGAAGGAGCGCGAGATTCCGGAGGCTCAGAGGGTCTGAGGAGGAAGATGGAGGGAGGGATAAGGATGGGCGCATTTGGGGGCATTTATTATCCGCTTTCCGCCCAGTTTTTTGGCTTAGTAATTTTTTTGTTGTTGCTGTACCTTCTGTGCATTTATTTATTATATGTCAGGGCCATAATTTATCTTTTCCCTCACTAAACTCACTTAATTTGGGTGCAGCTTCTGAATTCTGACGCTTTTCCTGTAGGTCTATCACATTAAGGTCGTGCACCACAATAAAACATCCGCCAAACATTGTTTAACAACTGCAAAGAAAGAACAACTAGCACTGAAAATTATGAATACCCCCAAAACATATTCTACCAGTATGAAAGATTATAAACCAAGCACACTTACATACTGGTGTGTGCCCCCTCTAAAAAGAATCGACTTTCAAAATTATTCAAATGAGCCTTAGGGGCTCCAGGGTCTATTAACATTTATGGAGCCTGGAGCTCCACAGGCTCATTTGCATAATATTTTTTGTAAAAACAAGAGCATAAGAAGCCCAGAGGGTACAACAGTTGGGCACATTTACTAAGGGTCCCAATCGCGTTTTTCCAACGGGATTTTGGCGCACACAAGATTTTGCAGTGGCTTTCGCTCCGGCTTTCACGTGCCAGAAATTCGGGGGGCATGGCCGTCGGAAAACCCGACGGATACGGAAAAAACGCGGAATTTAAAAAACGAATTGTGTCGCAAAATCAATCACTCACATGCACCAGGAATAGGTTGGTGAACTCCGGCGGACCTCAGCGCAGCAGCGACACCTGGTGGACATCGGGCGCACGACCTTAGTGAATCGCCGGAAGACCCGAATCCTCGTCGGAGAACGCGCCGCTGGATTGCGACAAGTAAGTTAATGACCCCCAGTATGTCAGTTTGCTTGGTTTATAATCCTTCATCCTGGTGGTAGATGCCCTTTAACAATTTGCAAACCAAGAAAGTAATACAGAGGTTTGTGATCATCCAGACTAATTACATGGATTCATATTTATATAGATAGACTCCCTTTAAGCCTGAAAAACCCCTTTAAGTCTCCCAATCATTGTCCTTGGATGAATTAATAATGGGCGACACTCTGGATAAAATTCTTTGCAAGATTAAATTAAAGTCTCTGGAGAGGGAAGAGGGATATCCTCCGATTTAAAACTTTTGAAACTTTTCCCTCCCCTTTAAATCAAACTAGTAAAGTTCAGTCCTCGTCTTCCCTGCATATTAAGATTGGAGGAATACTTGAAATCCGCGTGTGACCTTAGTCTAGGATAACAATTAATATGGCCGCTGTCTGACTGTGAGAGGATACAAATTTTATGCTCCATTAGATTCTACATTAATGGAACAATTCAAATATTATTAATGGGCGGAGGGAGAAGCTGCGGATCTATGGCCTCATTAATCCCGCACCATTTATTAAGAGACTCGTCTAAAGGTTTCATTTAGGAGAAGATCTGTGAACAGGTAACAGAGAATGACTTTCTCCGCGCTGCTCCTGATTTATAACAAGGAGGGAAGTTTTAAGGAAACTTCTAAAGAATCGGGAAAGTGAAGAGGCAATTTTTTTCCAGATTTTGAGCCTAAAAGTGATGGAAATAATAACAAATATATAACAAAAGTAACAAAGTGTCCACGAAATAAAGAGAAGGAGAAATACATCAACAATGTACCAGCCAGGAAATACATTGCAACTAAAAGAAAATAGCTCAAAATATTTAAATGAACTTAAATGAAACTTTAAAACACAGTGATGTCACAGTACAGGTGATAAAAACACAGTGATTCACAGTACGGGGTAATACACACAGTGTGTCACAGTACAGGTGATAAAAACACAGTGATGTCACAGTACGGGGATAATACACACAGTGATGTACACAGTACAGGAATAAAAACCAGTGAGTGATGTCACAGTACAGAGATAATACACACAGTGATGTCACAGTACAGGTTTAATACACACAGTGATGTCCAGTACAGGGATAATATAGACAGTGGATGTCACTAGTACAGGGATCATACACACAGCGATGTCACAGTACAGGTATACACACAGCGACATGTCCAGAAGACAGTTATAATACACACAGTGAGGTCACAGTACAGGGATAATGCACATGATTCACAGTAAGGGATAACACCAGTGATGTCACAGTACAGGATAATACACACAGTGAATGTCACAGTACAGAGATAATACACACAGTGATGTCACAGTACAGAGATAAACAGACAGTGATGTCACAGTACAGGGATAATACAAACAGTGATGTCACAGTACAGGGATTAATACACACAGTGATGTCACAGTACAGGGATAATACACATGATGTCACAGTACAGGGTATCACACAGTGAGGCACAAGACAGTACAGGGATAATACACACAGTGGATGTCACAGTACAGAGATAATACACACAGTGATGTCACAGTACAGGGATAATACACACAGTGATGCACAGTACAGAGATAATACACACAGTGAGGTCACAGTACAGGGATAATCACACAGTGATGTCACAGTACAGGGATATAATACACACGTGATGTCACAGTACAGGATATACACACAGTGATGTCCAGTACAGTGGATAATCACAGCAGTGATGTCACAGTACAGGTTTAATACACAGTAAGATAAAAAGAGTAAGATACATTTTTTCCCCTAAATGAATATCAGTTTTATCAAGTCTAGATATTTAGTGGTAAGCAAATATTTGAATACTGTGCAGTGTCATAGCATTATATTCTGTATTATTATAACATCCAGGTTGCAATATTATTAGAAACATTCGTTATAAATCTTGATCTTCTCTATTTGATTGTTTCTTTTGCTCTTTGTGTGGTAGTCTGCTGCCATCTAGTGGTGGGAGAGGGAGCTGCCAGTCAGATTTGATTTCCTTTCCGTAGACTGGGTTGTGCAGCGATTTGACATCTTCCTCTGTCTAGTCTCACCTCGGACTTCTTACATTTTTATCAAAAAGTGAATACAAACATTGTGTCTGTATGGATGGGATGTTAGAGGTTGGGCCCTGGGGCAAACAATGCGGCAGTCCTCGGGGGAGGCCTCAGATGTGCTTTGTGGACCAGGGAAAACAATCTGGTAATTGAAGGCTCAGCCATGGGATAGATGTCAGGGCTCCGGGGGATATCTCTTTTTGTGGTCTTGTTCTGTGTTGTTGCGTTCATCTCCCGTGGCTCCAGCTCTTCACTGATCGAGACCTTTGTTTCCAGCTGAATTTTAGTGTAGAAAATGCTGAATAAGGACAAAGATGAGTCCATTCTTCATCTCATTGTATTGGAGGGGCTGCAGGACTGGAGACATCCATAACATTCTCTTAGCTTCTGAATTTTGTGATAAGGAAAGAGGAATATCAGACGTAGAGCGGCACAGAGGATGACCTTGACCTTTATACATCCCTCACCTTTATGCCCTTCCTATGGCCCCCACTGTATAATGTCTATGTGTTTTGTCATGTGTATATACAGTATGTGTGTGTGTCTTTCCTGTATGTGTTTCGTCATGTATATATGTGTATACAACATGTCATGTGTGTGTATATAGAAGTATGACATGTAATAGCTGTATATATAGGTGTGATGTGTGTGTATAGAGGTATAACATGGCATAGGTGAAGTATAGGTTGTAATGTGTGTATATATGTGTGTTATCCAGGTATAACATGAAATAGGTTTATATATAGGTGTAATATGTGGTGTGTGTGTATGTATGTGTGTTTATATATATATTCATATACATATATATACATGATGGTACGCTGTATGCATTTTATACTTACATGGTGGTACGCTGTATGCATTTATATACATGGTGGTCGCTGTATGCATTTTATACTAATGGTGGTAGCTGTGTATTATGCGTGTATGCTGTATGATTTCTAAACATGCTGGTATGCTTGTATTGCATTTTATACTACATGGTGGTATTCTGTATGCATTTATACTACATGGTGATACGCTGTATGCATTTTGTATACTACATGGTGGTACTCTGTAGCATTTATAGTACAATGGCGGCACACTGTGTGCATTTTATTACTACATGGCGGTACACTGTATGCATTTTGTACTACTGGTGGTATGCTGTATTTGGCATTTATATACTACATGCTGGTATGCGTATGCATTTTATAGACATGTGGTATGTTGTATGATTTTATACTACATGAGTGGTTATTCTGTATGCATTTTATACTACATGGTGATACGCTGTGTATGCATTTTATACTACATGATGTACTCTGTATGCATTGTATACTACATGGCGGCACACTGTGTGCATTTTATACTACATGGCGGTTACGGCTGTATGCATTTTATACATCATGGCAGAGCTGATGCCATTTTATATAATGCGGTAAGCGATATGCATTTTATACTACATGACAGTTCACTGTATGCATTTTATGCATATGGCGACACACTGTATGCATTTTATTATACATGGCAGCATCTGTATGCATTTTGCATTGCTTTATTTTCACACAAAACCAATATGATGGGATCTGGTCCTGACATTCCTATTCCCTATTACATATATGGGGGGGGGGGGAGGCGTCTTCTCTGTGGCTCGCCTCAGGTACCAGGAAGGCTTGGTTCTCTGTTGACTGTACTCTCCTTTAACTTGACTGTTTCTCTCTCTGTACTGATTGCTCTCACTCGCTTCTTCTACTTGAATGTCTCTCACTACGGTCTCTCTATGGACCTGTTCTATCTGTACTGTCCTGTATCTGACTTCCTCTTGTATCTCTGTCCCTATCCCTATCCATCTTACCTACACACATAGGCGTCTTTAACTCATTGCCTATAGTAACCGAATCAAAGCTCAGAGCTCATATTAATAGCCTGGTGGCAGAACAGCAACCAATTATGGCTCAGCTTCAACTGCCAGAGCAGCAGCAGCAAGACAATGGAGAGTTCATTTACTAAGGGTCCAGGCAGCGCGCATTTTTTTCGAGAGGGGAGAACCCGACGATTCCGTTGTGCGGCGATTTAACAGGGGTTTTTTTGCCATACGCGAACGGATTTTGTGTGCCCAACGGAAATCGGGGGCCGGGCCGTCAGATTAAACCGACGGATTCAGACTACGCACGGGATATAACATTAGAATTTTTTCGCAAGACATGCAGTCACATACACCGGGAAAGAAGAAGGGTGAAACTCCGGTGGACCTCGGTGTGCAGAAGCGATGGATGCAGGACTCGGTGTGCACGACCTTAGTGAAATCGCACCGGACTTCATCCTCGTGGACCATTCGATCTGGGAACGGGGGGGTAATAAGTGGATTTTGGAAAGCGCGGTTTTAAAACTGAGACTATGACACTCCCTTATTCACAGAGGAGTGGCTGTGCAAAGTTTGGTGATTGTAAACGCGACAGATTCCTTTAATGGACCACACATACCTAGAATACAGAACACACACACACATGCATGCACACACAGACACACGTACGTAGTACATACATACACACACATACATACACATACACACATACATACATACATACATACACACGACATGCACCACATACACACGTACATACTACACACCACTACATACACATACAAATACAACTACCATGCATGCACACACATACACACGTACGTACATACATACATACACACACATACATACACACATACATACACATGCATGCACACACATACACACGTACGTACGTACGTACGTACATACATACACACATACATACACACACATACATACACACACATATATACATACATACACATACATACACTCACCGGCCACTTTATTAGGTACACCATGCTAGTGATGGGTGGACACCCTTTTGCTTCAGAACTGCACAATTCTTCGTGGAATAGATTTTTTTTTAACACACAAAGGTGCTGGAAGCTCATCGAGATTTTGACTCCATATTGACATGATGGCATCACACAGTTGCCGCAGATTTGTGGGCACATCATGATGCGAATCTCCCTTCACCACATCCCAAAAGAAGATGCTCTATTGGATGGAGATCTGGTGACTGTGGAGGCCATTTTGAGCCAGTGACATCATTGTCATGTTCAAGAAACCAGTCTGAGATGCTTCCAGCTTTATGACATGGCGCATATCCTGCTGATGAAAGTAGCCATCAGATGTTACAGGTACATTGTGCTCATAAAGGGAGATGGACATGATCAGCAACAATACTCAGGTAGGCTGTGGCGTTGTACCAAGGGGCCCAAAGACACCAGGACACCACCACCACCAGCCTGACCCGCTGAGACAAGGCAGGTGGTCCAGTGACACCACCCCAACAGCAGAGTCGCTGATTACAAGGCAGGATGGATCCATGACACCACCACCACCAGCCTGACCCGCGTGATACAAGCAGGATGGATCCATTGACACCACCACCAGGCTGACCCGAGTGATACAAGGCAGGATGGATCCATGACACCACCAGACACCAGCGTCGGACCCGCTGATACAAGGAGGATGGATCCATGACACCACACAGCACCAGCCTGAGCGATGATACAAGGCAAGGGATGGATCCAGACACCACACCACCAGCCTAGCCGCGGATACAAGGAAGCAGGGGATGGACCATGGACACCACCCACCACGCCCTGACCCGTGATACAAGGCAGGATGGACATGACACCACCACCACCAGCCTGAGCCGCTGATACAAGGCAGGATGGATCCATGACACCACCACCACCACCAGCATGACCCGCTGGATACAAGGCAGGGATGGGCCCATGACACCAGCACCACCAGACTGACCCGCTGATCAAGGCAGGCATGGATTCTACATAGACACCCACCACCAGCCTGAGCCGCTTGATACAACGGCAGGATGGATCCATGCACCACCACCACCAGCCTGAGCCGCTGATACAAGGCAGGATGGATCCATGACACCACCACCACCAGCATGAGCGCTGATACAAGGCAGGATGGATCCATGACGCCACCACACCAGCCTGAGCCACTGATACAAGGCAGGATGGACCATGACACCACCCCACCACCAGCCTGAGCCGCTGATACCAGGCGGATGGATCCGCGCTTTCAGTGTTGACGCCAAATTCTGACCCTACCATCCGAATGTGCAGCAGAGAAATCGAGACTCATCAGAACAGGCAAAGTTTTTCCAATCTTTTACTGTCCATTTCGGATGAGCTTGTGCAAAATTGTAGCCTCAGTTTCCTGTTCTTAGCTGAAACGGACGTGGCACCCAGTGTGGTCTTCTGCTGTGTAGCCCATCTGCCTCATAGTTGGACGTACTGTGCGTTCAGAGACGCTCTTCTGCCTACCTTGGTTGTAACGGGTGGTGGCGTTTGAGTCACGGTTGCCCTTCTATCAGCTGAAACCAGTCTGCCCATTCTCCTCTGACCTCTGGCATCAACAAGGCATTTTGCCCACAGCAACTGACGCTCACTGAATGTTTTTCTTTTTAGACCATTCTCTGTAAACCTAGAGCGGGGAGGGTTGTGTGTGAACAATCCAGTAGATCAGCAGTTTCTGAAATACTCAGACCAGCCCTTCTGGCGTCTCTCACTGTATACTGACCCCATATGTGACTGCTAAATTGTATAAATCCCCCGATAATGCCCCATTTGGTGTTGTTCCCCTCTTCTTCTTTTTCCCCCAGCGCTCAGACATAGACACAGTTATGGAATAATTGCTGATATTTCCAAGATTGCGACTCTGCTAATGATCATCTGGTATCATCTGCATGAGCTAAAGCCATCTTTTTTATTACCTCCCCTTTAAACCTTCAGCTCCAATGCTAAGCCTTTGATTTTGGGGGAAGCCCTGGTGATACGGGGTCACATCTTTCATCTCACAGCTAAAGAGATATTTCTTTTTGCAATTAACATGTTTACATTCTACAGATAATGCAATAGGACAGCGCCCCTGATGGTGGCTAATGGTAATGCATCACTTTGGAACTCTTTTTATTCCTCGCACTTTGGTGAAGGACTTTGCCGGAGATTTGATATTCAGATTGGTTATCCTGTTCCAAGTGTTCACATGCCGATGGAGGGTAATCCATTAACAGCGTCTTGATTTAATTGTAAAAACAACCAAAGCCATGTAGGTTCGTACAGCGGCCAAAGAGACAGTATGAATAAAATGTGCGCCAAGTAATGAGGATACAAACGTTGCCCCTGAACACTTTATTGTAGATGAAATCAATGCAGGTTGACGCAGCGGATACCTGTGATCTCAGCACTTCTCGATCTTCACCGGGATCAGCCATATATCCCGGAGCTTACACCGTAATTTCTGTAGGAGAAAATATCTTTATAGACATAGAAAAACATATTCACCAACATGAAGAAAGACATCAAATGCAAGTTAATAAGGTGTACAGTCCTGGGGCACGGCATGAGCTAGTATCGGCAGCTTCCCTTACAATAACTAAGAATATTATAAAAGCAACAAGAGAGGGTGAAAAATTGTATGCATTCATTCATTGGAGGAACTTCCTTAAAGGGCAACTGTCAACATGTTAAAAATGCGTAAATTATCCACAATCCTGTGATGGCCACGGCCCTTGATCCATATGATGTTGTTATATCAAAATCTGTCCAACCGTTCTCGAGATACGACCCCTGGAAGATTTATATGTGAATATAGAGCACATTAGCCAGAGGAGCGAGTAACCATTTTTATTGTGGGCGTGTCTCTGTTCTCCAGTATGGACTAGTTCAAACAGTAAACAGGTACAGGGGCCATATCTCTTGAAACAGGAAGATGGAATTTTGTAAAATCAAACACCAAATTGTTCAGGGAGGAGCGAGGACTAACA
Source organism: Engystomops pustulosus (assembly GCA_019512145.1). NCBI lineage: Eukaryota > Metazoa > Chordata > Amphibia > Anura > Leptodactylidae > Engystomops > Engystomops pustulosus. Next base: position 36,711,566 of record CM033644.1, read on the forward strand.
AAATGTAATTCAGAGGAGAATTGATATGAGAAGGATAAAATTTATTAAAGTCTTTTAATTTTTTTACAACAGGCGAGGATACTCTTAGATATCATTTTACTAGACACAATGGCGGGGGAGGGGGAAGGGGTAATATCGAGGGCTTCTGCACCAGGATAAGACAGAGATAAAATTCCGCCTCACCTCTAGATCCGGTCCAGTAAGGCAAGAGTCCCTCTTGCTCATTGAAGGTAAAGCAATCCAGACCAAATCTAAAATCAGGCAAATCTACATTATTACTAGCGCTTGCAATGTGAAAGGGTGTGGTGGCTGGGCGGGAGGTGAAGCTAGTTACGGGGTGTTCCTGTCCCGCCCCGTGGCAAAAATAATTTTTTTGTTAATGAGGTTTGAAAGTTGTGCAACCACCCCTTGCCAATGTGCAGACAGAGGAATGTTGAGATAAGCCAACTTGTTTGTTGTCTCTGCAGTAGGTGAGCCTGACACAATCACTTAAGGGATTATTACAGATATATAGACGTTAATTAGCAGAGGTAGATTCTGCATGGACAGGCAAGGGGTTAAAACTATTTAACATTGTATTCAATGATTGTTCCAATCTGTAAGCTGGAGTGTGATTGGAGAGATAGCACAACCTGACCAGGGAATAACATAACCCCAGACAGAAGGGACAAGTCATATTTGGACCAGCTCTCAGAACATGAGGAGCTCTAGGCCCCGCTCCTGACCAGGAGGACACTTCTTAACGAGAGACAACCATCTTAGCTCTTGTTACAGGCTCTTAGGCCTCAGATCTCAATATAGAGGCTTCAACAGGGGACTGGTAGTGACCAGAAGAGTTAGTGTGAGCACAACTCAGTGCCACACACAGAACACCAGGACAAAGCTGCAGGCCTTTCATATTCTGGGACAAAGCTACCCCCAGCCTGCAGCTACTACCGGATGGTGAAATCTACTCCTGGGTACTCTCCATGGACCACTCAAGAAATCCAGAATCTCTAACAATCCACAATCTGTATGAGATAGTTTGGCTCGTGCCTGCAGTTGGATTGAATAAAGAACTGTGAGTTATTTTGCACCAAAGTTGCCCCATTATGGTCCCTGAACATGGCTGTATGTTCTATCAAGGGCCGCCCAACCATCACCCAGGGACTCATACTAGAGACACCAAAGGGGTTTGCCCTAGGGAGACCAGTACATCAGGTTATCTCCCTCAATCATTCTTGCACACACCACTGCTGGAGACCGCCAGGCTGTGAACCAGTCCTCCGGTCCCCATAACAAGACGTGACACAGCGTGGCCTAGGCCGCCAACCGTCAGCCACTCCGGTATTCGGGCCAAGCGCCTTCAGCGCCCCAGAGAAGGTAAGGCTGCGATGGCGGATGTTGCAGTTGTATAGACAGAAAGGCCACCAATGTATCCCACCAATATGAGGAACTTTGGGGGTTTGGCAGTGGATATACATTTAAGTTCTGTCCAGTTGATTCCTATTCTTGAAATGAAGAGGAAAACCAATACAGAAGTAAACACCAAACCATAGGCTCCTACCCTCCCCTCTCCAAAGATGGATAGTTCATGTGTGTGCTCACCTACTGTGCCGCGCACCAATGCACTTCTATGGCATCCCTATGCTAGTTTGCCGTTTGTTAGGGTATCAATGCCCGCTGTATACACTTTGTGCACGGGGGACCTTAATGTGTCATCCTGGAAATTCCCAGGGTAATAAAGTATGTCAGAACAGCAGTGCATGTAAATTAACACTTATACCACACAAATCCATAGCGGGAGGCAAATTCACTATAAGAATATATTTAGACCCCTTTCCATGACTTTCCATTCCAGCAGTCCATTATATAAACCCGTCCATCACTACTGGCAGCTGATCCATTTCCAACATTAATGGGTTTCCCTCAGCCGATGCACAGAAACAATCTCCTAACTACTAACACAACCAGGGATTATCCTAATCCAAGATTACAACCGGCCGAAGCACTGGAGAGACAGGGAACACAAAGTCTCGATAAACTCTTCATATTACAAGCAGGAAAACGACAAACCCTAGAACATTCTTTAATCTTGATGGGTAATGAACTGATTGTCCATAGCTGAAAAACTCTCCCAGAGGCTCCAGAAGAAAGGGAAGGACCTGCAGAGACCGGGAACAGAAATAAACCTCCTGAGCCTGGGAACTGGAGGGCAAAACAGGACCCCTATGTAATCACCTGGAAGGGACTTTAATAAATTCACCCGTTAACACCAAGTTCAGAACTCAAAAATATGGAAAGAACTTCCTTGATGGGGGTAAATGCTCACAGCTTAATTTTTTAAATATTATATTAACCAGTAATTCCAAATCATGCACTTGCGGATAGAATCACACATTTTGAGCTCTGGAAGCTGTATACCAGCTCGGACTCCCAGCTGGCAAGTCGACCAATGAGCAATCACCATCTCACAAATCTTCCACCAATTCCTCCTGCTGTGACCTTAAATTGAATATAAAGGATACCAAAGGAAAAACATTCCAAAAGAAACATCACACTCAATTAAATATGGAGAGAGGGAGGGATGGCCAGCTTGAGGTCGCCTCAAAGAGGGAGATAACATTTAGTCATAGCCATATAACCCCCCAGATTTGTAGGAGGGGAGGCTTGTCATTGAGGTAAGCAACAGGAGAGGCACATATCACCACACTGTCGGGGTTTGGGATCAGTGGATCCTCTGGACAACAGCGGGAGAGCTACTAAGCAGACACCTGGGACCAGAGTCCTAAGTGGCACCTGGTCTTCACCAGGGCCCGCAAACAAAGTGGGAGGGACTCGCTGCGGCTGGGTACCACAAGGGTCGGTACACAGGTGCGAATAGCCCCAGGTGGCAGCCAAGGGTTGAGGTTACCTTAGCAGGCGGGACAGAGGTCAGGTAGGCACAGGGTTCAGGGCAGGCAGCAGAGATGCAAGGTCAAGTCCAATCCAGGGTCAGTAACAAGAGGCCAGGGAAGATGGGAAATGGCAACTACAGGAGGCACGGGAACCAGGACTCAGCAGCAGCAGCAGAACACAGGAATGCAGGAAACACACAGCGAATTGCAGGACAGGAATATCGCTGGGAAGCTTTCTCTAAGGCGTAGGCAAAATAGATCCAGCAGGGAAAATGAAGGGGCTGGGGAAATTTTATCAGGGGGCAACCCATAATCATCGGTTGCGCTGTGGCCATTTAAATTTACAAGAGTCAAAGCGCTTGGCCCTATTGGCAGTGGGGACAGCGGAGCCGCTAGTACGAGGGGAACCATGGGTACACCTGTGACCCGGGGACAGGGGTTTGCAGGGGCAGGCAACCCGTGACGTACCCCCCCAATTCAGTCTTTTCTGGCTCCCAAGACCTCTTTCTGGCCCGAAACCCCGTCCAGTCACACGAAAGAACCGCTTACCTATGACTGACCTATACCAGGACCTCTTCACCTCATAAAATCAGAGGGTCCCACCTCAGGAGCTGGAGTGGCACTTGCCGGGAGGACGTGGTTCAGGATGGACAGGGCTTCAAAAGGAGAGAAATGGAAGGAGTTCGGATGAGCATTGGTGGGAGGAAAGGGAAAGCAAAGCGTTGTAGGACACGGGATTGATTGCATTTCAGGCACCTCAAAGGGACCCAGATCGTGAGGACCCAGCTGGGGATATTCGCAGATTGTATTTTGAAGACAGCCACACCTTACCATCAGCCCTACCATAGATGAGCCTTTATAGGGCAGGCACTGGGCCTGCCACTTCCTCTTGCCGCTACCCATCTTCAAGCTGTCCCTACTCCCTCACTACTGTTACTTGGTTTTTGTTTTTTTGATGTTTCGGTTTTCAGTGATCATCTCAAATCACAGCTGACGGAAAATGATGAATTGAGGTGGATTTTGCCCGGAAGGCGCAGTGATGATTCGGGAGTCGGTTGAGCAAAACCGCTTAGGGGCAGACGATGGTTTACAAAGAGATGGATAAAAATTGTGGTTAATTTTGAGAGTATTAAGGTATTAAGCAATAATTGTTTTCGGTGATCATCTAAAGTCACAGCTGATGGAAAAGGGAATTGTTGGAATTTGCCGGAAGTCGAAAGTTGCTAATGGGGAGTCCGGTTGAGCAAACCGCTTCGGGCAGCTTATGGTTTTTACAAAAGAGACGGACGGAGATTGTGGTTAATTTTGAGAGAGTATTAAAGAATAATGGTTTCGGTGATCATTCAAGTCCCAGCTGGCGGAAAAGAGATTGATGGTGGATTTTTACGGAAGTCGAAGTGGTGGTTCGGGAGCCGCATGAAACAAACCATTACGGCAAGGCTATGGTTTCCAAGAAACGGAACAGATGATTGCGGGGATGTTGAGAATATTAAAATAATAATAATGTGTTATCAAGCAATAAATAGCTGTGCCTAGGATGAGCGGAACACTAAAAATGCTTGGGTACTCGTTAGTCGAGACGAACTTTTTCCCGAGCTCGAGTGCTCGTCTCGAATAACGAACCCCATTGAAGTCAATGGGAGAAGACTCGAGCATTTTTCAGGGGACCAAGGCTCTGCACAGGGAAAGGCGTGGCCAAACACTGGGAAACCTCAGAAAGGATGGAAACACCCACGGAAATGGACAGGAAACAGCAGGGGGACCCAGCATGCATTGGATGCCTTCTGAGGCTGCTTAATCGCACCATTTGCCAAAATTATGGGCAACAGCATGGCCATGACAGAGTGGACAGAATTGAAGCTAGATGACATCTAAAACATGCAATAATTGACCTGACACTAAGGGGACGGCTGAAGAGGCGAGCGGCAGCAGGCTAGAGAGTGTCATGGCGACATACCCTAAATGGAACGCGGCTTCAAAACCAATGGGTGGCAGAGAGGAACCAAAGAGGTGAGAAAGAAGTGACACAAATAATATAGGCGACATTGATTTTGAAAAGGGGGACAGGATGATTTTGGGGACGTACAAAGAAGGCGACGTCTGGTGTTGTTGGGTTTTTCACAGAGTTTGACAACGACCTGGGACCCGGTGCTCCACGGGGTTGGTAAACACTGTGTTATGCCTATATGATGCTGGTACGTAATTCCTTCGGACACTTGATTCTTAAAGCAATATTAAGATTAACACTTAAATAATAAAGGTTATAATACTCTCAAAAAATAAACTTGTCGAAAGAAAAAAAGCAAAAAGGTTACACAAAACAATATGATACAGTACATACAAACAGGTATGGGATAAAAGAAACAAAAAACGCTTACACAGGAGATAAGGGCGGAGGGAGAAGCTGCGGATCTATGGCCTCATTAATCCCGCACCATATTAATGATGACTCCGTCTAAAGGTTTCATTTAGGAGAAGATCTGCTGAACAGGTAACAGAGAATGACTTTCTCCGCGCTGCTCCCTGATTTATAACAAGGAGGGAAGTTTAAGAAACTTCTAAAGAATCGGGAAAGTGAAGAGGCAATTTTTTTTCCAGATTTTGAGCCTAAAAAGTGATGGAAATAATAACAAATATATAACAAAGTAACAAAGTGTCACCGAAATAAAGAGAAGGAGAAATACATCAACAATGTTACCAGCCAGGAATACATTGCAACTAACAGAAAATAGCTCAAAATATTTAAATGAACTTAAATGAAACTTTAAACACACAGTGATGTCACAGTACAGGTGATAAAAACACAGTGATGTCACAGTACGGGGATAATACACACAGTGATGTCACAGTACAGGAGATAAAAACACAGTGATGTCACAGTACAGAGATAATACACACAGTGATGTCACAGTACAGGTTTAATACACACAGTGATGTCACAGTACAGGGATAATATAGACAGTGATGTCACAGTACAGGGATCATACACACAGCGATGTCACAGTACAGGTATAATACACACAGCGATGTCACAGTACAGGTATAATACACACAGTGATGTCACAGTACAGGGATAATACACACAGTGATGTCACATACAGAAGATAATACACACAGTGATGTCACAGTACAGGGATAATACACACAGTGATGTCACAGTACAGGGGATAATACACACAGTGATGTCACAGGACAGGGGATAATACACACAGTGATGTCACAGTACAGGGATAATACACACAGTGATGTCACAGTACAGAGATAATACACACAGTGATGTCACAGTACAGGGATAATACACACAGTGATGTCACAGTACAGGGATAATACACACAGTGATGTCACAGTACGGAGATAATACACACAGTGATGTCACAGTACAGGTATAATACACACAGTGATGTCACAGTACAGGGATAATACACACAGTGA